>CABFVX010000384.1:0-16642 GCA_902151425.1 Timema shepardi
AAGCCCCCCCATTGTTCGAGTTAATTGGCTCTTTGTGTCACAGAAATCGACATTCCTTATTACTATGAAGCCAGTGTACGTGCCTCCGTTTAACCCCACGTTGAACAAAGTGCATCAGATACCTTACGACACTGTCAGATAAATTGTAATGTCGTAAGGCAACATGTTGGACCCAGTGTGGAGCCTTAATTGGTCTAGCAGAATGTTCTTCATTGCAAACGTTGTTTGAAAGTCACTACTGTCAACCTATTTAGAAATAATTATTATTTGCTTACTAATACTATATTTCCTCTGTTTCCGCTTTGTCCCTCTCCCTTGTACGTTTTGTATTTTTTAAGGTCCTGGCGACCTTTCATGTGCTACGGAGTGAGTTTTTTTTATATATATTTTCCCACCCCTAGCCCAACGATGGTATTAATCAGCCCGCCAGGGCGCCATATCTTGTCTACTTGTGTTATGCTATATGTTTCAATGCCGTGTATGTTTTCGAGAGCCCCTCGGGGCTGGTGTTAACTGTCTGTTCATTAATGTTTCTCGTGTCATTATTCATGTATATTATTGTTAGATGTTTAAGTAAATAATAAATAATCACATACAAACAAACAAACAAATACTATACGAGTATTACCAATAAAAAGTTAGTGTTATTAAAATATTTTAAGAATACTTTAAACTAGTGTTTAAAGTTTTAAAAAAAAACTATGTTAGCTCTCACTTATCTACACTCCCACCGTAGATGAGCTATACTCTTGGCTGGGTACCTTCCTGCTGATCACTTTCGATGCCCACGGTGGGTAGGACACTTTTTTTCCCCTCTCCTGTGCGTCATAATTTTCTGGCGGTCGATCCGGTTCAGAGAGAAAAACAAACTTAATCGAGAATTAAATAACAATGGGTTTCCCCGTGGAATGCTGTTTAGTTGGCCTTTCCTCGAAATGTTCACCTTTACCGGTCAAAAAAAAGGTATAGTCCGCTCACGAAAACATTGGACTTATTCTAACAAATGAAACGCTACTTAAAAATACTTCCTTACTAACCCTACTGGGTGATTATTTTTACTTTCTTCCGAAACCTCGGAGAAAAAATATTGTGATCGTCAAAAAAATTCGAAACTCAAGATTTTGATTGATTTATTTAGCATCACATCTTACTACCCGTTCAGGTTATACGCTTAAGTAATAATTACGCTAATGAATTAGGGATGGGGAAGGTTGAATTTAAAGGAAGTGATCCTGCATTTGCGTGGAAGTATAGTGGAAAACCTTTTAGGAAAAAACACCCCAATTCACCCGACCGAGATTCAAACCTTGAGCTCCCTATCCTCGGCAGTCTGGATCAACACTAAATTAGCATGTTAGCCAACTACGCCACCGAGGCTGATAAGATTTTGATAAATGTTGACGTTTCATGATCCCTTGAAACCAAAAACGTGGATTTCGAGATGCCGTTTGTCTGTACCTCGGGCTATAGCCGAAAATATTCTGCAGATTGGGCTATAACTTTGTATCTGGGGTGTTTGTAGGGTCCCCCCGAGGTATTTCTTTTAAAATTAACCCGCCTCGGTGGCGTAGTTGGCTAACGCGCTTGTCGTGTTGAGCTCGACTGCCGAGGATGGGGAGATCGAGGTTCGAATCTCGGTCGGGTGAACTGGGGGTGGTTTTTCCTAAATGGTTTTCCACTCTCCCTCCACGCAAAAGCGGGTTCACTTCCTCTAGTTCAACCTTCCCAATTCTTAATCCATTAGAGTAATTAGTACTTAAAGCGTATAACCCGAACGGGTAGTAAGAAGCGGTGCTAATAATAATAATAATAATAATTTTAAAATTAGATGTCCAACTTTAAATTTAATGGTAGTTCACTGAAGGGCAAAAATATTCATTTAAAAAATATATTTTCTCAAAACTCGCTCTAACGATTTTGATTGAATGCTACATCTAGAAACTATTTAATACTATAAACAAGATGGAAAATCTCATTTTCTCATGAAAAGGACTTTGAGGGTACTTTACATCAGGGAAATTTTCCAATTTTTATAGTTTCTCCACATTTATTTGAGATATGATATAATGTATCGTAGTAAAGTTGTTGTACTATTAAAGATAAAAATATTTTATTTAAAATATATTTTTATAAAACCAATAATTTGTGAACATTAATCAAATATATCTTTTTTTAAAATTCAGGTCTTTGAAAATGAATTTAATGTATATGCTCTTCTCTCAGTTCTTCTGCAATAGTGTTCCTAGTTCCCAGTGCCATAGAGTTAGTAACAGTGTGTATTATTTAATTTATGATCTTTGGTGCAATGTTCCTACAACAATGTATAAACCTATTATTTTGTTTCACAAATCTTGCGAGTTTTTAGTAAATATCTATTTTAATATAAAAGCAAGAGAAAGTCTATGTGGTGCACAGTACTTTTTTTTTCTTATATTATGAAGTGATGTAAAGTTAAGTTCGCTTGTAAAAATTAGAACATATATTTACAAGTTGGATGAATTCAGAACCATTTTTATTAGCCGTCAGAAAAGGTCAAATGTGCCGTTAACTGACTACTATATAAGTAGCAACCATTTCTGTACTGACATTTTTATTATAAAAAAAAATTATTTCGAAAAAATATTTATTACAGCTTATTTGAGGAAGCGAGTTTTGAAATAAAATTAAAATATTCAAACTGGCAGACAGATTGTATTTATATAATATTAGGTCACCAATATTTTATGATTTGTGTTTGTTAATTCTTTAATTTTAAGTGCCTTACTTAACCTTTAACGATAGAGTAAAATATTATTTCTCTAAATATAAGTTTAATATATATCTTGCATTGAACTGTCAGGTAAAATACTATATAAATTTTGATAATTCTATTTATTCTGCAAGAACAGAAGTTTTAATGCCTTTTTATGCGTTTTCCTTAATAATTACAAACTTCATTTCTTTTACTTTCTCGCTATCTTACAGGTAGAGAAAGTATTGTGATTGTCAAAAAAATAAAATTCGAGATTTTAATGAATCTCGACCCCCCGAATCCGAAAAAGTGGCTTTTGAATTTCCGTCTGTCTGTCAGGTCCATTTGTACCTCCAACTAGAGCCTAAGCTATTTTACCGATCGGGAAAAACTTGGTATCTAGGGTTTTTATAAAGTTCCCACGGGGTTTTTTTGGAATTGGATATCCAACCCTAAAACTAAGGGTAGTTTACTGAAGGGCAAAAAGAGAAAAAATCGTTTTTCTAAAAATCACCTCTAACGATTTTGATTAAATTTTACTTCAAAACATTTATAAATATTCCAAACAAAATGGCCACTCTCAATATTTCAGCAAAATGAATTTAACTGGCTCCGGTGTGACGCGTAAATATTTTTTTTTTCGTATATCCTAAACTACTAGAAATATGAATTTACTTATCATTGTAAATATGTAGCTCTATTAATAATGCTAATATTTTATTCGCAACAAATTTTTATAAAACCAATAACTTTCAAGCTATAACCATATATATATATATTAACTTTTCGAACACTAAAGGTAAAGTATTGCGACCGTAAAAATAAACTGACCTAAGAGGTTGATGGATGTAACCATCTCATGACCCCTCGAACCCTGAAAAGTGGTCTTAGCAATGCCGTCTGTCTGTGCGTCTGTTTAAACTTAAAATTAAAAGGAGTTTAATAAAAGGTGGAAAGAGAAAAAAATCTATTTTCTCAAAATTGGCTCTAAAAATTTTAATTAAAATTCATATTTAGGCGTTGATTAAGATTATAAATAATCTGGATATTTTCGTTTTTCCATGAAAATTACTTTTAGGGTACTATACAGAAGAAGAAATTTCCGTATCTCCACAACAATTTGAGATACTAAACTTATAATAGCAATATTGTAGTACTATTAAAAATAATAAACTTTTATATGAAATATATTTTTATATAATCAACAGTTTCTGAGATATTGGAAAATATATTAATACAATTTTGTGAGCTTTAGTTGTAAAGAAACTACTTAAGTTTTAACGCAATAATTCTTCAGTGCCATAGAGTAATCAAATAAATATAAGTCTCAAAAAATGTATGTTATTTTTCCTTTAACCTGTTAGAAGAAATGTTTGTACGACTACAATCTATCTCCGCTTTAGACTCAATAGTCAATATCTACATTTTTATTTGCAACACCTAATAAAATGTCAAGAATATTAACAAGAAGTCAAAATTTTAATACGAACTGTTGACCTTTTTTTTTACTGATCCAAACATAAAAAGGAGGAAATTAATTATTTAAAAATAAAATTATAAAATTTAAAACCGGGACTCAAAAAAAGTTTACATAAGTATAGTGCAATTTATGCTTGGGTTTGCTAGTGTCTATTATTTCGTTTCACATATATTACGAGTTTTGAGTAAATATGTCAATTTTTAAATAATAGAGTGAGAAAGTCCGTGTGGAGTTCCGTACTATTTATTTTATATTGTTAGAGTCGAGTTATTTACATAAATACACACATATATATACATGTAGATCCATTTTTATAAATATTCAGTGGGTATTTATTTTTTAAACAATCAGGTATTTCTACGTGACCCTGTAAATGTTATTGTAAGATTTTTTTTAAGTTCGCCAAGACGGTTGATTTTAAATTCCATAAAGAAAACATTCAAGGATATATTTAATAATAGGAAAATTCCCTAATCTAGCGTCGGGTGTATCATTACTGTGGTAAGTGATTTTACAAGTCACACAACAGAGAACAAACAGAGAATAAACCTTTTATAGTAAGAGTTGTCTAAGGGTCAAGATACAATTTACCATTATAACGGGTACTTAATTTATTCATCGGCTATCAAATTTTCAATGTACGAGTATTTTAATAAAAGTAAATCTCAAACATATTCCACAAGCCAACGTTATACAAAGGGATGATTAATTTACTTTATTATTTTAGGTTTTTATAATAATGTAATGATGAACCGACGGGTAAAGGCATTAGTGTCGGCTAGTCTGTTCCGCCCGTGACGGGGAAGTTAGGGTTAGAATCTTGATTAAGTTTACTAAGGCGAATTCACATAAAAGGGTTTTCTATTCTTTCCATAAATAACTTCTGGTACATTTCAACTGATTACCTCCTTCCTTATTTATACCCTATTAAATATTTTACAGATAGCATGGACGGATACTAAGTTGAGAATAAAAAAATACTTTCATAAGGTGGGATTTTAGGTACAAGAGTCAAGGGTGGTGTTTTTGCAATTTTTATAACAAACTTCTTTTGACCAAAATAAATAAAATGTTGCTCCAGTATAAACATAGAGTTTAAATGTATTCACATGGTAACATCAACAGTTGTTGAATATATGGCATAAGAATGGTGATCTTAGATGGGAAACTTTTTAAATTAAGAGAAAAGGTTGTTATTAAATTCCACGAAGCCCTTGACAGATAACCAATGAGTGTGGATGTGACCATATGAAGATAATTAATCTCTAGGTTTATATCGAAAAATCATTTGATTTATTTTAAAGTAAAAAAATGTTCAAATATAAAAACTGAAAAAAAATACTGACCTTTTCTAGCGTCTAATTTGACTCCGCCTTTAAGTTTTTTGTTTATTTTGTATTTAATCTCATCTTCACTGTCCACATATTCATATAAAGGTTTAAATTATGAGAACGCTATAGTTTCCCGGAAGTGTATCCACAATTGCATTAATAAAAAGTGAAAAAACCATCTAATAAAACAAGTTCACAAGACTGGTAACTTCCCCTGGGCCAGGCTGGGCTCTTGCATCCTAAATCTTAGGTGATAGACAGCAAGATTTTAGAAAATCTGTCTGTCAGAGATCTATAAATGTTTAAACGAATATATTTTACTGGCACATGGAAAAAATAAGTCTAGTTCTTTTAGTCTGGTCTGTGTGTGACAGATATATACAGGTACAAAGTACGGCTGAATGTATTAAACGGAATGTTTCCCACATGGCTTTACATTCTCCCTCCAGGCGAGTGTAGGTTTATTTCCTATAAAATTTCACCTTACTTGTATCTACATAAGCACCCATAAATGGTAAGGCTTATTACTCTGAAATATTAATAAAATTTTATATTTGGGATTTGGCTTGCAATTTACTATTAACAACTTTGAATCATCAATATCAGAGTTAACAAAGATAAAATGTAGATTTACTCTCATTCCCTCTTCAAAAGCTTTTTTTTTTACATTTTGTTAGCTCAAAACTATGTTCAGATGCTCTAAAATCTCCTCCTAAAAAGTTAAATCATTGAAAATTTTCCTCAATGAGGGGTAGGGTGGGGTCTCACACTTCCGACAGATGGGACTCCAATCCTCCACCCATTTCGGAAGCCCTCTTTGACACCCTTGCATACCTCCTTCATAAGTTCAAATCTGTGGGTAGCCCAGATCGACATTGAGATGTGGTCATTGAATTTAAAAATCAATATGTATGTTACACAGATTAAGTTGAAAAAAAAAAAGCTGAAACTATACTTTAATTCACTTACGAATGGACACATCTACTAGCTAAAAAAGTTACTGGTTCTAGTTTCACGTATGCATACGTTAGGTCGTGTTCTATGAAGCTGTCCTTTTAATAGATAGTATCAATATCAATTAAATAATAATAATATATTTAATGTTATCAACGTTGACCACAAAAACCATTTTGGATTTTCATAAGGATAAGAAAATCTAGACATGTGAGAAAAAGCCATTAAAGTTTTAATAAATGCTTAAAATAATCACTGTGTTTTAAAAATTTGTTCTTCTTGATATTGATTTTATTAATTTCATAAATAAATGTCCATCTAAAATAATGTTACGTTTTTGTTTCCCATGCATCATAAATTTGAACTTCAAAATAATAACTTTATATCATTGAAAAATAAAGTTAATTGTCTACTATGTAATTTTTTTTTGGGGGGGGGGGGGGGGATTATCAAGAAATGTAATTATGGTTATTATTGTTTGTAAAAACCCACGACAGGATACCGTGATGATCTCAGAATTACTTGCTTAATGTGGGAGTGTATATGACGCAAGTAATGGTAAGTTTTTTCCCCCATATATTACAATTTTTTGTTGTTGCCTAAGAAAGTAAAATATTGCTCCAGTAAAAAAATAGAGCATAGTTTTATTTACATGGTGACCTCAACAGTTCTTGAACCATTCAAAATGTTTATTTAAGAGATTTAAAAAATAATTTTGGCAAATTTTTCTCAAACAACTTTCTTCCGATATAGTATTTATGATTAAAAACCGATAGAGTTCCTTATAACCAATATTGATTATTAATGGTTTGATTTCAATCCCTTTTATTTAAAAAAAAAATTGATTTCCATGTAAATCAATTTTGACCCATTTATGCCGGGTCAGCAAACTTTCCAAAAACGTGTTTAATCTATTGAATGCTAGCATAAAATATTCTTACATAAATTTATTTTCGGTACGTCAATTTGATTCAGATTATTCATAAAAATATGTTTTTTTGAAAGAAAAACAAATGTATGAACTACGTTTAAAAGCCATTCTAGTTATATTCGTTTGATTACACTAACAAAGTAGCGACTAGGAAGGTAGTATTAAGAGTAAAAAATACCCGCGCTTGTTTTGAGGGAGAATGACACGTAATTTAAGTAAACCCAGTCGGGATTCTAACCCCAACCTAACCATCACCGGTTAAACTTAACTAAATAAGTATGACGCTTGGAACATTCGTACTGATGGCACAACACTTTAATCGTTAGGTTATAGCCTTGTATTTTGTATCTACTTTTTTCTCTAGTTTTAAACGATGCAGAACTTTGTAATCTTAGAGGACCCGATATCTCAGGGAAGAGAAGAAGATAAACGACCTTGATTGTAAAACACCACGAATTGATCTGGTTGGTGCACAACGAAAAGTTTCCTGGTTTGAGTCTTGTTCGTTGGCCGCGTCTTCAAACCTGGTCGGTGATAACCTTGATTACCTCTTAGAGTCTGATCGTCTTAAGACATGAACAAAGGTGCTTCTGGTAAGAGAAAAAAGGTTTTACTGAAGAAAGAATAGAGGTTATAGCTATGGATGAAAGAGGTTTTACTGAAAAAAGAATAGAGGTTATAATTATGGATGAAAAAGGTTTAACTGAAAAAAGAATAGAGGTTATAATTATGGATGAAAAAGGTTTAACTGAAAAAGAATAGAGATTATAATTATGGATGAAAAGAGTTTTATTGAAATGAAAACAGAGGTTTAGATGAATAACGAACAAAAATTTTACTAAAAAGAGAACAAAGCTACTAGATCTAGAATTAAGGTTTTACTTAGGTGAGAACAAAGGTTTTACTGAAGAGAAAACAAAGAAAGGTTTTACTGAAGCAAGAACCAAGGTTTTACTGAAGTGAGTACAAATGTGTTAGAAGAGAATAAAACAGTGTTCTAGAATAGAGAACAAAGAAATGTTTTACTGAATAGAAAACAAAGAAAGGTTTTACTGAATAGAAAACAAAGAAAGGTTTTACTGAAGCAAGAACCAAGGTTTTACTGAAGTGAGTACAAATGTGTTAGAAGAGAATAAAAAAGTGTTCTCGAATAGAGAACAAAGAAATGTTTTATTGAAGAGAAAATAAAGAAAGGTTTTACTGAAACAAGAACCAAGCTTTTACTGAAGTGAATACAAATGAGAACAAATAAAGTTTTACTGAAGCGAGGACAAAGAAAGTTTTTACTGAAGTAATAACAATTGTTTTACCGAAGAAAGAACCAAGAATTTCCTAAAAAACAAATATATTCTAGAAGAGAATTAAAAGCTGTCCTTAAAGAGAGAACAAAGGTTTTCCTGGGGAAAAAAAAGTCTCAATGAGCTTGTGGACAAAGGCATCATTCTCGTATTGTGTGGTTTGCTGGTGTCGGCGATATCAGTGATCGAATCCCAGTCGGGTGTACTGAAGGTATTTATTCCAGAATTTATTCACCACTTCCTTTCACGAACACTCTGTTACACTACCTGTAAATTCTATCTTTCTCATCCCTACCTGAATAGTGTAACCATGCGGATAGTCCGGATAAAAAGTAAGGTGAGGTGCATGATGAGTAAATCCACCAACAGAACCTTATCTTGATTAGGTAGAGTGTCTTCCTGATGAACTAATTCACCAGGATCGATTCCTGGTAAGGAACAATAATATAGCAGTTCAATATTGTCGAGAGTTTCCTTTTTCCGCCTCTGTAGCCTAGCGATCTTAGTCCTTGGCTACAGATCCAGAGCTCCCGAGTAGGGAGGTGAAAAAAGTATCGATACTTTACTAATATCAATATTATCCTTTCGATACTATTAGTTTTTTAGTAAATACTTTTTACACGATATTTTTACTAATATTAGTACTCACACTCCTGTATCGGATTGGTATTGAAAGAAATAACTTTATTTGTTATCTTCGCTCATGCTGGGATTAAATGTTTACTATGGTGGACTGTAGAGGAGGAACAAATGAATTTATTTCTAAATTCTCATTCATTTTCTGCATAACAAGCAAGAACCAACTCTAACATTCAATCTCTTTTAGATTATCATAATCCATAGAAGTTATTTCATCTTTGTTTATCAACACACCCTGATGCTCTACGGTATTAGTGGCGACCAGTCTTACTACCCCTTCCTTTATCAATGAGCATGGTCATTACAAACTAAACAAAATAATCTTTTGTAGAATTCAATGATCTCAGTCAGCTCAAGATTGCCCCAAACAGACGAAGCGGAAACGTTTATGTGAGTTTCGATACCGATACTTACTATTATCGATACCTACTGCTATCGACGATACATTTCTTTCAATACTACATCCCTAGTCCCGAGATCGTTACGCGCCACTTTCAAATTTCCTTTTAAAAATCGGGTCAGGAACTGGGTTAGACCCAACCTAGTGAGGACAATTCTAGGAGCTACTTGAATGAATAAGTAGCTGCCCCGGTTTAGAAAACTGAGATTAATGGCCGCAGGGGCTCGTTGTTTTGACCACATGACACCATCTATCCGCAAATGTTGGTACTATCTTCATCAATCTACGATTGCCGTTCGGCATGTATAGATCGTTTGCAAGCTGACTACATGATTTTTGTCCCCTTTTTAATTTCTGAAGTTTAAAAAAGAAATTAGGACAAATCTTTATCATTTTGTACAAAAGTCAAATGTATTAATAAAAGGTTAACCCACTCTATCTTTCTTGGAGAACATTAATTTATTACCTAGACACTTAAATAATATTGATGATTAGGGAAATTAATCTTACTCTCAATATGTAAACAAAGTTAAATATTTACATGACTTCAAAACTAGCTTAGGCATATCATTACATAGATCACTCAAAACTATTCTACAGTTAGATTGTCTGCTGTTATGAAGAAGTATTTTCCTCTAAAATAAGTTAAAATCTCTACAATCTGTCAAAACTAGAGAACACACTGTCTGAAAATGTAACTGCACAAAGTATTAGAACTAGTTTATTTTTATCTTTTAAACTTCAAATAACAAAGATTTTTTAAGAAGGTTTCTTTAAAAAAAAATTCCAGTGACTAACATGAAACAATTAAGAAAAAAAGTCAAAAACAAAAACACCAGAATGATGCAAAATCAAAGAGTAATAGCGTAAATAAAACACCAAAGATTTGAAACAGATTGAATAAAAAAACAAGCAAAACCATAACTTATTTTACTCAGAAAAAAAAATTTCCCGTAGTAATTTATTGTCATACAATGGCAAAAGTAACAAAAATAGTTCAAATGTCAAAGCATTGTCTTCTATTTTTAATAATAAATACGAAATGGGTCGTATGGATAATTATATACGTACACAACCCTAGGGACCAGAATAGATACAATCTCGATACGAGGACAAATGCGGACAAAAAATTCACAGTTTTTTTTATGTGTTTCAGCTTGGAGTTAAAGCAATGTCTAGTTCAAGGTTTTCTAAGTGTCCGAGGGCCGCAATTTAATCCGAGTGTAGTGGCGTCATAGCCGGGTAATGTTTTTCAAGTTACGTAAAAACGAGAACAGATATATATATATATATATAATTGTGAGTGAAATAATAAGTGGTAATTTAAACATGTTTAGTAACATACTAAACGAGCTATTCTACTAAAATATATTATCTTTGATGCTTCAATATAATACAGCAGATATAAGAAAGAGATTAAACATTAACATTAGTTTCACGTATTTTCCCCACGCAAATAAAATATTTCCGTTTATAGGCTAAAAACATTAATTTTACCACAGTAGATTACTTTTGCAAGAAATTTCATGGGCAATAAGAGGCATCGCGGCGTGCCAGCTGGAAGCCCCTGGTCTAGTTGTTCAATGAACATAGAAAGTTTAGTCACGAATTAAACATTTCCCATTCTCCAGCTTCAATCAAACTTGAAAAATCAGCTGATCAGGTAAACCCTGATTTTTGTATTATTATTACTATTATTATTTAGCATCATGTCTTACTACCCGTTCGAGCTATACGCTTAAGTACTAATTACGCTAATGGATGAGTAATTGGAAAGGTTTAATAAGAGGAAGTGAACCCGCATTTACGTGTAGGGAGAATGGAAAACCATTTAGGAAAACCACCCCCCAGTTCACTCGACCAAGATTCGAACCTCGATCTCCCCGTCCTCAGCAGTTGAGCTCAACACGACCAGCGCGTTAGCCAACTACGCCACCGAGGCGGGTATGATTTTTATAGGTAGCCCATTTTTTTCCCATACCGTTGATCAAAGTCACCGAAATTGGTCATTCTAAAAATATGTCTTATTTGATATAATGACTAGCAAGCTCATCTAAAAATTTATTAAAAGCTTTCGAGGATACTTCTCTCTGGATTACTGTATAATTTTTCTTTGCATGATTAATATAACTGACTAATAATATAAACAATATCGTAATATTTGTTTACCTCTATTGTGGCAACGTGTGTTTACAATTTTAAAATAACATGTCACCATATAATATCATACTATAGCAAACCAATCAATTAAAAATCTTGGAAATAGATTTAAATAACTAGTTGAACCCGTTCCCTTTGAATGTAACTATAAAGATTATGCGTATTATCTACAATGTGGTGTCGATGTGTCAAGTTTATTGCATGGCATACTTGTCTAGCAAACATTTGCGAGATGATCGATGCTAGTAGATTCCAGGAGGCAATACGAGTTTGAGCAGCCAGCGCTCTCTCACATGTCCTTCTAATGGGAATCATGCTCAGTAGCGTGCAACAGCAGCGTATCAAACTTGGCAAAAGCTACAGTAGCCCCATAACTTCTTTGGTGCTGACTGACAGTTCACAGCTGACCTCTGACAGTCAACATTTAGGTATGTACCTGCTAAACACATGTTTTTTGCAGATCATATGGTTCAGCGTAGGGATACATAATTTGATCTGGTAACTTTTCAAGGCCGTCAGCTATCACTCAGCACCAAAGAAGCCATGGGTCTACTGTATAAGGCTTGAGATATACTCTGGCACGAGATTCCTTTAAGATATAGTGGCTGGCATTTGCGATACATATGTGCGGCATCCGGCAGTATCATACGTTACATTGATCTTGTATCCATTTGGCATTCGAGAGGCCCGACTGGCATTTGCAACCTGCAAATAATAGACAAGTGTGCTGCCTCATTTAATATGTGTGTATGGTCTCATTTTCATAGAAAGAGCCTTTATGAAAATACAGACATATTATTTGCGATCAACAATGATAACAGTTTACTGTATTATTACTGTTATTTCATAGGTGTTATTAATATATATCAACCTGCTTCCAGGATTACATAATCTAAGGCATTGTCATCATCATCATCATCATCATCATCATCATCAATGGTTTCCAGACTGTGACTGGATCAGTTTAGTAAAATGCCTCCATCTTCCTCTATCCTTACACCACTCTTCCTCCTTTCATTTCTTCCATTATTCTCCTCTCACTTGAATACTTTCTGTTATTTGCTCCTTCCATATCTTTTATGGCCTGCCTTGTGGTATTTTTACCAACATCTTTCATTTCCAACATTTGCTTTGGTATCCTCTCTTTTTCCATACTTATTACATGAGCATACCATCTCAGTCTTGCTTCCTCTACTATATCATGTACCCCTGTGCCCCCATTCTTTTCAAGGTAACTTCATACCTCATATTGTTTCTCCTCGTGACAGCTAACATGTTCCTCACAAACTTAATTCTCATGGCCTCCACTTTTCTAGTCTCTCGTACATTCAATGCCCATGTTTCTGCAGCAAGTGTGATAATTGGTACAAAGTACGGAATGTACATCACTTCCTTACACTTCAAGGGAACTTCTCTTCTTCATAGCAGGTCCCTTACACACCTATAGAACAGCTCTCCCTGCTGTCCTGTTCTCATTAAATCCTCTCTACTTCACCTTTCTCATCAATCATGCTTCCGAGATATTTTACGTTCTGTACTTTTCTCAGCTCTACTTCATCCAAACTTATAGCTTTACTAGGCCTTAATCTCTTTCTTGTCACTAACATCACTTCACACTTTGCTATGCTAAATTTCATTCCACACTTTTTCACTTCCTCTTTTAGTTGTCCCTGTACTTCCTTTTCTTTCTCCTCACATACCATCAAGTCATCAGCAAATATCAAGGCTTTCTTTCTTTCCTCCCCAAGTTTTCTTGGCACTTTGTTCATGACCATTTCTATTACCATCACAAATAGTAACCGTGAAGCTTCACTTCCCTGTTTCACTTCATTTTTATTTGGAACCACCCCATACTTGCATTCTCCGTCTTAACACAACTCATGTTATCCTCATACTTGCTTTTCCCTCTCATTACAACTCCTCTTTCCACTTCGGACTCCTCCCTTGCTTTGCATACTTTATTTCAATTCCCGTTATCATATGCCTTCTCCACATCTATAAATACCATTACCAAGTCTTTCCCAAATCCATACATTCTTTCCATCAGCTGTCGTATGGCAAAGATTAAGTCTATTATGGACCTCTGTTCCCTAAATCCATGCTGTTCTTCTCTCCACCTGCCTTTGATTTTATTTTTATCCTCTTTTTCAGTATCTTCTCATGTATTTTGGTAGAGTAGCACATCAACATTAGCTCCCTATAATGTGTACACCTCTTCCTGTCTCCTTTCTTGAGAAGAGGTATTATAACCCCCTTTTTTCAGTCTTCCAGTACCTTGTTCTCCTTCCAAACCACTCTCAGCACCACGTATAACCATTTTATACCTACTTCACCTGCTACTCTTATCAGTTCCACCTTCACTTTGTCCCAACCCGGTGCTTTTCTTTGTTCCAGCCACTTTAATACGTCCTCCACCTCTTTCCATGGGGGACCTCTTTCCTCTTCCTCCTCTGATATGTCTTCCTGCTCCTCTGTTTCACTCTCATCCCTTTCCTCTTCTAGGTTGAAGATTTTCTCGAAATATCTCAACTAATGCGTTGTTGAAATTGAATCCATGGATGCATTTATTTATTCTCGNTATATATATATATATACATTTTTAATATATGATTTGGGACTTTTAGGCAAAATTAAGCTTCGCATTTTAAATTCGGATTATTGAAATAAATCTTCTAATAGTCCTAATCTATTCTCCGAGATTTGGGATTTTTAGGCAAAATAAAGCTCCACATTTTAAATTCGAATTAGTTAAATAGTGCATTCAACCTGACATTTATTCAGTATTTACAATAGACTGTACTCCTGAATAGTGCTTATAATGTTCCGGCTTATACTGCCGCGCAATGGGCGTCAATTATGATTATATGGATATAATGGCCCTGCGATTGGGAGCCAATTAAAGTGGCATGGAGATTTTTATTAAATGAACAAGACTGTTGATGTTACACACAATTTATTTATATGATTACACCATCTGTACTGAAGATATTATATAAAAATGACACAGTTTTTGTTGCATTAAAGATTATTTTTCTGTAATTTTATTCTCTAATATATTGCTGTGTATTCTGTGGATTTAAGTTGGTGGCACTGTGTGTATTCATACGCACAAGCAGCTTATATATGACCTATCCCTTGCTTCTTGGATCCCTTGTCACCAGTGTCAAAACTAATAGAAAAACTCCTGGTGACCTGATGTTTGTAAGGCTGGCTTCCTATTGGGTAGAGGTAGCCAGCGAGTCACAAGATCATTCCTATACGACGAAATTGATCTTTTAAAGAAAAAAAGGGTTGAAGTGCATTACATTGACATAATTTCTGAAAACGCGTGATTTTCCATGGATGAAACATTAAAAGGGAATTTTACGTACAGTAATTAGAATAAAAATACACTTCATTCATGACTTTCTGAATATATGAGAGGGGTCCTAAACAGTATCATTATAAACTATGTACATACATTATAAATATTTTAGGTTAAAATATTGGTTCACGTGTTTAGTAAGCACAGGCCCGGGCTCTAACTATATAAAGTTAGAACATTTAATTCACGCTTTTATATACGCTGACAAGCTATTTGTAGAGTTATATTTATATAAGTACAAATTAACAAAATGTGAGTACAATAAATGACATTTTGTATACGTTGTACCCAACTCTTGACCACATTTTAGCCGACACCGAAATTAGTACGTGCAAGATAACTTAGCTTCTGTGCTAACGTCACGCTATCTGTTTCCTCGCAATTGTTTAGCCGCCATTATTTAACGAATTTATAGCGTTCTCACCACTCGCGAGATTGTAGCGGTAGCATCAGGGATTATACGCATGCGCGCACCAGTAAAAACTGTACCAACCTTGCGTGTTCTGCATAAAAATATATTTATCCTACAGATAGCTATCCAGCAGATAACTTCATTTCATAATACGCGTAAAATATTAAAGTGGCTGATAACCTTTAACTGGTAGCTAACTTTAAACTCCCGATAGCAATATTTATGCGATAGTCATAAGACCGGCCCTAAGAGGAGGAAATTCATTAGTTTCCCAAGGTCACAATAAAACTGCTAAGAGAAGGAAATAAAGTGATCCCCCAAAATCACAATCACACTGCTAAAAAGATAAAATAACATAAGTAGTTCCTTAAGGTCACAGTCAAACTGCTAAAAAGAAGAGTTTTTCTTAAAATTAATGTGGTTTGTGTTTCAAGGTTATACTAGAGATGGAAAAACCTCTCCCTCCATGCCTACAGTCATAGCTAAACGTTGTCAGCTTATCAAAGTGCAAGAAACAGAGAAACGTTGCGGTGGAAAAATCTTGGTTTAAGAATTAAGATACACGTCAAACCACGTCTTGATGTAGTAGGCCTACATAAGTTATGACCACATGAAAAACATTGCCCTCTAACTAGGACCGTAGCCAGCCAATAATTTCAAGGAGGTACGGGGGGTGGGGGGTCAGTGGGAACATTCCCCAATTGTCGCAGGTTGGAAAAAATTCTATATTTTAAACAACTCTAGAATCTCTCTGAAGTGTTTTTTGTGGCAAAATGACACCATAACTGCCGAAGTCTAGAATTTTTTTTATAGATATTAAACACCTTTACAAGCTCTCTGAAGTGTTTTTTATGGTAACACAGCCCCCTAATTTGTACTTGTATCTTAATTTTGATATTGTTTGAACCATAAATAAAGCCATATATACTTTGATGATAAAAT
>CABFVX010000384.1:17897-39264 GCA_902151425.1 Timema shepardi
TAGGGTGATTGTGAGATGAAATGAAGGACCTACAGTTTAACGTGGAATACGAACCACGGTGGAGGTTTGGCATTCCTCACATTCACAAGATGTCTTGTCAGAGGTGAAGGAAGGGTTTGGTTATCAGATAAATCTTTGCCGGGACCGAGGATTGAACCCCGGCCGCCAGCACATAAGTCCGATACCTTACCCCTAGACCGCCAGGTCACCTTTATAAGCTATACCATAGTAGAAATGTGCAAGGGAATATAAATGATTATGGTAGGAAGAACAGTTTAGGAGAAAATAAGGATGTTCAATGGTGCACATAAAGATCGTAACCTAACTTTTGTTTATGCCTAATTAACTAAACTCCGATGACCTTGGTAAGTATTACCTCTTCAAGAAAAAATAATTCAGTACCGGCTGAGAATTGAAACCAGGTATTTAGGTTAACAGCCAAATTCTCTGACCACTTTACTACCACTTACTTACTTTACTTACCACTTTACTGGTTAGGAACAATGTTTTCTTAGCATGGAATCCTACTACCCGTTCAAGTTATACGCTTATGTACTAATTACGCTAATGGCCTTAGGGAGCATAAAGGTTACGTTTAGATGAAGTATAGTCACATTTTCATGGAGGGAGAGGGTAACATCATTTGGGGAAAACCACCCTCATTACACCCGACCGAGATTCGAACTTCGATCTCCCCGTCATCAGCAGTATAATCAACTGCGAGAGTATTCGCGTTAGACCAAGCGACCACTGAAGCGGGTAATTATTAGTGGTATGGATATTAATATTATCTCTCAAATATGACAGCTGCAGATCACATCACTTGATGTATAGAAATATGTAAATAAATTTACAGTAGTAGCTTTTGTAACTGTAAAAGTGGTGACCTGGTGGTCTAGAGGTGTCAGACTTCTGTGCTGGCGGTCGGGGTTCAATCCTCGGTCCCGGCACAAATTTATCTGATTACCAAACCCTTCCTTCACCTCTGACAAGACATCTTGTGAATGTGGGGAATACCAGCCCTCCACCGTGGTTCGGATCCCCACGTTAAGCTGTAGGTCCTTCATTTCATCTCACAATCACCCTACCATTACAAATTAGCGTAAGTGCGTATAACACGAACGGGTAGTAAGACGTGGTGCTAATAATAATAATAATAACTGTAAAAAAAGTTTCTTCCTATCGAAATAGGACTCTGTTTGCCACAAGATGTGGTATCATAGTGATAATTCTTGTGTAGGCTTATTTGTAATTTGTGCACTAAACCCTTAAGGTGGTGGTCTAGGGAACACGAATTAAGGGCAGTAATAGTGTAGTTTTTACATCAAAACCTTTGTTTGGTAAACAAAATTCAATATATTTCCAGTATAAATATAATGTTTAATTTTCTACACATGGGGATATCAACAAGTTGTTGAATATCTGCCAACCGTGTCCTAGAATTCAATGACAACTTTTTATCTTCATTTAAAAAGTTTATCGTCTAGTTCCGCTATGTTAGTGACAGATATTCAACAACTGTTTAGGTCGTTATGTGAAGAAAAATTATACTCTATATTTCTACTGGAGGAATATTTTATTTATTTTGATTGGAAAACTTTTTTGTTGTAAAAACTTCAAAACCACTTACCTTAACTGACGTTCCATACACTCCCAACTTGAACTCTTTAACTGTAATTTTCTTTTAGTACGCTTTAACTGTAAAGAGTGCATTGACTCTGCGAAGCGAAACATACACACCGCGCCATTAGATAATAAATTCATAAATACTCGTTACCACACTCGCCACGCTTTGTCAGTCAAGCCAACTATGCCAGGAAAATCTTTTTTGACATATTTTACGAATATTACTAAAGTAGCTTGTGAATCGTTACAGCGTTGGATACAAGTTATTGCAACAAAATTAATTCGAAGATTTTTATTGGACAAATTTTGTCGGTGGTGTCCTTTCTTGCTCAAGTCCCGGTGGAATGTAGGGAATTTAGGTGAAAGGGTGGAGGTCTGACGTCACCGTCTTAAGATTTTATTTTGTATCTTACACCAAGGCTCTCCAAACTACGGCCCGCGGGCCATATCCGGCCCACCACAAGATTATATCCGGCCCTTTCCAAGATTTTTATCTAAAAACAAATTAATTGTTTCTCTTCGTTATTTATTAACCACGCAGTTTATTTGACATGTCCAGTTTCTATTCGCACGCGTGCTTCCCCCATGACACCAAGCCAGAGTGCTTTCGGAATCGCAAACCCTCATTTTCAGTCGCAGGCGCCATTCCTTGTATCTTAAACAGAACGGCTTGACTGTGACGATTTTTAGGTAGTTCCAAGTCTCCTGCCAGAGGGTTATTAAAGTAAAGTCCCGAAAGATGTTACTTAATTTTTTAAAGTAATTATATTAACTAATTATTATAAATATAATTTATTACATATAAATTGATTCATTTCTCACTGAGAACGTCATTCATTTTTATCAAACACTGACTGAGCTTGGAAAGTGGCATTTTTTACAGACGTGACCGGCCATATGACTTGAATCTAAATTTTCATGTTGAAACAAATTTCATTTATGAACTATTTGCACATATCAAGACATTCAGGGCAAAAATAATGCTACTTGAAGAACAGGTGAAAGTTACTTTGGCCTCCAAAAATGTGTAAAATATATAATGTGGCCTGCATAGCAAAACGTTTGGAGACCCCAATCTTAAACCATTATCAAGAAATATGATCAAGATAAGGTGTTTTCTCATTGGCCATCAAGTACCCCAACAGTATTTTCGTAAGTGTTTATGTAAAGGTCGATTAAACGGGATTATAGACATACATTAAAAACAGAAAACTTATTTAAGTGCATTTTTCTGCATTCTTCCTTTTATCACGAATTTAAGATCAGTGAAATAATTTTTCATTTAACTTTTTTGTTTGTTTGAATTTTGTTGTATTTTTTACTTTCTCTTGGCCCCTTGGAAAAAGAATTATTGTGATCGTCAAATAAATTGCACTTGAGATTTTGATAAATCTTGATTTTTTATTACACCCTGAAACAGAAAATTTTATTTCGCGATGCGGTTTGTCTATATATCTCTTTACATAAAGGAGAAACTCTTTTACCGATCGGGTTAAAACTTGGTTTCTTAGGATGTTAATAAGATTCCCCCAAGGAGCCTTAGGAATTAGATATCCAACCCTAAAATTAAGAGTAGTTTACTAAAGGGCAAAAAGATAAGAAAAAAACTATTTTCTCAAATTACACTCCAACTATTTTGATTATATTTTATATCTAAGCGCCGAGTGACATTATAAATAGATTATCTTATTTTCTCTTAAAAATGACTTTGAAGGTTCTTTACAAAGGCAGGAATTGCCTATTTTGATAATATCTACACAACTATTTGAGATACAAAATAGCTTATTAGTGTAAAGTTGTAGTACTATTAAAAATAAAATTATTTTATTTAAAATATATTTAAATAAAACCAACAGTTTCTAATCTAGATACTTTAAAAAAAAAAAATCCTGAAATCGGGTAATTGTTTTCATCACATGTCCTAAATCCGTTACAGATAGTTTGAACTAACATTTCACACGAATCATTTTTTTTAGTCTCATTATGATTTTAAAATAATTGTCATGATATCTTTAGATAATTTGGACCAAAAAAAACAAATTAATGTATAGTGAGTGAAGGTATTCAAAAACTATTTAAGAGGAAAATATAATATTTATTTTAAATTTTAATTTGTCTAAAAACAATTGCGATAATAATTTGATAATAAACATCTGGTCTTTGAGAAAGTATCTCCATTATTTACAATTGTTTTCCAAAATTTGGAAGGACAGTATACTCGTATATATTTTATACAAGACTTTGAATTGTTTAATTCATTGATATGATCTTTAGTAGATATTAATGTTCCTCTTTCTTCAATTATTCTCTAACAGTGTGTGTTATTTATTTTATTCTTGTTAATGGAGTTCTGCAGCAATATATTGTTATTTGGTTTCACAAATCTTAAGAGTTATTAGTAAATATCTGTATTTTAAAATAAACGGGAAACTCTGTATCGTGAATCGTACCATTTATTTAAAAAATATGGTAGAATGGAGTCACTGACCTCAATTCCATTTATTTTTTCTGATGTAGACTCCAGTTTACAACACCAAGGTGCGACGCCTGGTTAGAGTTGTATTAATTATCTAAATTGCTCCCTATCCGTGGAGTGAGATGGGCTCTTGAGTTAGAGCACATGTGAGAATCGAAAGAAATCTCTTTAGTGTCCATACCGACTTCATTCCTCCTCCTTGACACACATATGCTAAACGCAACACCTGCTTAAAATAATCTTGAAAAACAAACATCTTCAAAACAATGAGGAAAAACATAATAATAATAATATTTAGCACCGCGTCTTACTACCCGTTCGGGTTACACGCTTTAAGTACTAATTACGCTAATGGATTAGGAATTAGAGAAAATTGAATTAGAGGAAGTGAACCCGCATTTGCGTGGTGGTAAAGTGGAAAACCATTTAGGAAAAACCACCCTCAGTTCAACCGACCGAGATTCGAACCTCGATCTCCCCGTCCTCGGTGGTCGAGCTCAACACGACAAGCGCGTTAGCCAACTACGCCACCGAGATGGGTAGGAAAAACATACGTTAAAACAAAATAAAGTGGGTTTACTATTATTTAAGGGATTTTTCTTCCTTTCTTCCGAGTCCTTACTATTAGTCCAGATTATTCACATAAATACACCAATGAGGTTAGGATAAGTAAAGTTTTAAATAAGATCCCCGGTCCCGGCAAAGATTTATCTGATAACCAATCCCTTCCTTCACCTCTGACAAGACATCTTGTTAATGTGAGGAATGCCAGGCCTCCACCGTGGTTCGGATTCCACGTTAAACTGTAGGTCCTCCATTTCATCTCACAATCACCCTACCATTACACATTAGCGTAAGTGCGTATAACCCGAACGGGTAGTAAGACGTGGTGCTAATAATAATAATAATAATTTTAAATAAGAGTAATTGTGCCAGCATGTGTGTAGATGGGGAGTGATTAATAATTCAGGGAAATATATCGTTTCACCTGACCGAGATTCATCCTGAAATTCTGTATTTTGTGATAGTAGACGCCTTTAGCCGTGTGGCAACCGAAACAGGTCAATATTCATAAAATTTAATATATTAGCACTTTCTTAAGCCTATTTTTTCTATGAGGGTGTATTTAATTCAATAGGGCACATGGACAAAAAGGCGTCATTCTCTTTGTGTCTGGTTTGCCGCTGAAGGTTATGGGAATATGAATCTAGACTGGCTTTATTGAACTGTTTTTTCTCCGAAATAGTTTACTACTCTCACTCTACTTAAATTTGGATATACTTCCACCAAAATTATACCTTTCTCACCCCCCTACCTTCATTAGTGTAAATATTTGGATAGCCGTTTCTTCTTAAGGTCATTCGATAATAACAAATGTATTGTACAATTTTATCACGTGTATAGTAATTATAAGCTATAAATAGTGATTCAATTATTTAAAATCATTACAGTTTGTTATAATTATATTTGTATTGTGGTTTCCTTCGTATTTTCATTCAAATTTAATTACTATTTATTTTAGTTAAGATAATTCAAATGCACATTTGGTACTACACAATTTAGCACATGATTAAATTATTAACTATTCTGGTCCACACGTCCAGAGTCTTCAACAATTTTATCACCTTTGTCCAAAAAACAAATAACATTCGCGCGGAAGCTGAAAGGCCCTTACTCCGACTCCAGCCTTTACCAATCAGGGCCACCACCACCCAGGCACATCACAACTGTAATTTATCAAAAGACAAATTTGCAGAAAACCGCCTGTGCGAGCATTTTTACAATAATCAAGGAATGCCAATATTCAAACAATACAATCATTTAGAAAACTAGCATTCGTTGGTCGATACAACCCCACTTGCAAGGTCGTATTCAGGTTTTTCTTTTTGGGGGGCGGGGTTTTTTAACCCCCTCGAAATTTTATGAAAGAAAAAAATATATATGGCTTTATTTATGGTTAAAACAATAATAAAATTAATGCACAAGTACAAATTAGGGGGCTGTGCTACCGTAGAAAGTACTTCAGAAAGCTTCTAGAACTATTTCTCTCTTAGAATTTTTTTAGTCTCTGGAATTTAGGGGGTGTGGCCACCAAACACCCCCCACCCCCTCCCGGAAATTACTGGCTGGCTACGGCCTTGCCTGCCTCTGCAAGACAAAACACAATATTATAAACCTAATTCAGCAAACATGAAATTATTATAACAAGTTCATGAACTTTAAGGCGATATGGAAAGGAACGCGAGAAAAGGCCAATGTTTTTGAAAAACATTATTTCGGTCAAAATCAATTAAATGTTGCTCCAATACAAACATAAAGCTCTAAATTTGGTCCGCATATTGATAACAATAGTTTGGTGACCTGGTGGTCTAGGGGTAATGTGTCAGATTTCTGTGCTGGCGGCCGGGGTTCAATCCTCGGTCCCGGCACAGATTTATCTGAATTACCAAACCCGTCCTTCACCTCTGGCAAGACATCTTGTGAATGTGGGGAATACCAGGCCTCCACCGTGGTTCGGATTCCACGTTAAACTGTAGGTCTTCCGTTTTCATCGCACAATCACTCTATCATTACACATTAGCGAAAAGGCGTATAACCCGAACGGGTAGTAAGACGCGGTGCTAATAATAATAATAATAATAATAATAATAATAATAATAATAATAATAATAATAACAATAACAATAGTTCTTGGAATATCTGTCATGAGCATAGCAGCATTTGATTATAAACTTTTTCAAATGAAGAGAAAAAGTTGTCATTAAATTCCAGGAACAACTTTGACAGATATTAAAGAAATTTTGAGGTCCCTATGAGAAGAAAATTAAATTCTATGTTTATACTGGAATAATATTTGATATATTTTGACCGAACATTTTTTTATATAAAAACCGCAAAAACACTATTTTTTTTCTTCGTGTCCGTTTCCATACTGCCTTAAGGGGTCAAACGTGATGTTTCCTCCCTCACCCCCCTAGCATATTAGCTTTAACACACATGCGCACAACCCGAAAGAAGTGATAAGACAAAAAATAATCTATTAATGTTATAAAAACTACAAGACGTTTGCGACACGCTTCAATACTAAGGTAGATGGTTTTCTTAAATACCTATTCACTCGTTTAGAGTTCATCATTACACACTCAAAAATAAAATAAAAATGAAATGTTGTGTTTGCTTTCACAAACACTCGGCTTGGACCAACAACGGATCCGGGTTGTAACTCTGAGTACACAGGAAAATAATAAGTGAGTAGCGTTAACTTTCCAAGCGTCATTAAGGCCATGGTAAATATTTGAAGAAGATGTAGTAGATATTCTGAAGATATTAGCAAGGCTATTATTCTAGGACAATCTCAGTAAATAATATTGTCAATATTATTTTCAAGGGCAGTCATCAAAATAATCACTCAAAAAGGTGTGAAAAAAATCTGTCATGAGCTTGCAAATATTCAAGTATAGTCTTGGGGGAAGATTGTTATTTACGCCTCATAATAATGACAAATATACGTTCCAAGTATTCATGAGACAAGTCATTTATTCTGAAGCCGTCATTTTGAGATCTCATATCAATTTTTAAAGCTATTTATTGAACAGTGTATCACTCACTACCCGTTAGGGTATTCACTTATCTACTAATTTTGCTATTTTTCTAGGGATGAGTAGGGTTGAATTTAGAGGAAGTCTATAAACATTTGCTTGGAGGGAGAGGGGAAGGTCGTATAGAAAAAAAGCTTCAGACCTGATCAGGTTTCAAATTCAGATCCCTTCATCGACAACTCAGTCTATGTGGCGCCTTAGACCAGGATTGTCAAACTCGTTTGATAAAAAGGGGCCCCCATTGTAAATTGAGAATTCTGAGGTGGCCGTATTTCAAAAAATTATATATTGCCACTATCTAAAGAAAAAAATCAATTTTAAAAGTTTTATTTAAAAAAAAAGAAGATTAATCTAATGCTTTTAAGATTTTCCTTCTAATTTTATTTCTGTCAAAATATGATAGATTTTACTTGCTGTAAGGGTGTGATTGAGTGTAATAAGTGGACTGGATACAGGCAGCTCAATATATGGCTAGGTTATAATAGGTGGACTGGATAGAGGCAGCTCAAGATGAGGATAGGTTATAATAGGTCGACTTGATTGAGGTAGCTCAAGATGAGGATAGGTTATAATAGGTGCACTTGATAGAGGTAGCTCAAGATATGGCTATGTTATAATAGGTGGACTTGATGGAGGTAGCTCAAGATGAGGCTAGGTTATAATAGGTGGACTTGATAGAGGTAGCTCAAGATAAGTCTAGGTTATAATAGCGCTAGTGCTAGATATGGATAGGTGAAGTATTTTTGTAAGTGCGACAAAGAACTTTCACATTCTCAATGACATAGATTAATTAAGTATTTCTTAATTCAAATGACTTGTTTTAAGGTGTTTTCACCAAGTTCATGGTGTACGAATTTAATGTTCTTATTTGAGTAGTAATATGGAAGTTAAATTTAAGAGGAAATGTACCCAAAATATGTGAATGAAGAATTAAAAATCTTTTGGCAAAAATCAACCTCATTGCAATGAACCTGGATTTTAAGCCGAACTCCCCATCTCAGGCAAACCAGGCTTGCGAATATCCGAGTGCAATAATGACCACTGACATGGACTATGATTAATAATGAAGGATTTTTTTATATACCTTACATTAGCTATCTGCCTCTATCATTAAATCTGCTGCCCAATTTTTCAGTCACTTCTAATAGCGATAGAAGTCTGAACCTTTTTATATCCCTAATTCGCATGACAATGCATTTTATTAAAATTTGAGCTAGATCTATAACGTAATGAATTAAATATCCAGGCTATAATATTTGTTAGTTATGGCTATAGCTGCGTCTAATATAATAGCTTGGCTATTTATTCCATCATGATATGCGAATTCATACAGTAATTGTACCATTGGCAACATTAAAGCCCTCCTGAGTTTAAGATGGCTATTCTATCTGAAATTGATTGTTCATATGAATCTGGAAATTTCCGCACATCCATCACAGACTCTGCCATAAAATAGTGAAGAAAGATCTTAGGCACGGGGAAGATTCCTGGAAAGCTCAGTGGTTAGAGCATTGGCGTACTAAGTCAAAGGGTCGCAGGTTCAATTCCCGTGTACAAAATTCTTTTTTCAATTTAAATATGATAAATATATAGCGCGATGCACGTGCAACCTTTGAAGGTAATATATGGTCATATCAGTCGTCTTGAATTTATACCTGATCCGGATTATGGATTAGACTTATCCGTTCAAACATATCCAATTTGAGTTTGTAAAGCTAGAAAATAAGAATAGATAAAAAATATTTTTTGTTTTCAAAAATATATCTTATGCAGGTAAAATATAGGGTGTGGCATTCATCTACCCCTGAAACATAAATACAGTATATGAACATGACGGGACCCTTGATAGGAACTGATTAGGTGAGGCAGTCTATGTTGTAGGAGTAAATGTCACACCTTACATTTTATTAGCATAAGATATATTTTCGTAAAACTTGTTTTTTACTAGAGGAATTACACCCACATTGAAGCATAGAACGTCCAATGCCTTATCTCAGTCTATAGCTTATCTGCCTACTGAGCTAAAGGTCCTGTGTTCGATTCCCAGCATAACAGAGAATTTATCAATTATTTATTGATGAAAATATGGATTTAACCTTTCACATTGATAACTTAACGACAGGGGACTGTATGTTGTACCTATCCTAGTCTTAAGTTATATTATAAGGCATATGAAGCTACGACATCCCTAGTCAGCCGGTAGTGGGAAATATATGGCTTGAATTAAAAAAAAATTGACTCAGGCTATAGGCTTGAAACAGTAATGCCTAGTGGATGTAAAAATTAGCTTAGGGAGAGGATAGAGGAAATCTATGATGGGAAAAGCAAACCCAAGAGAACCCTGAAAAGACTCGAACCTAGAGCAAGTAGTGTTTTCATTAGCCCCATAAATATGTTTTGGGACTTTGACCACTGATGTAAGCTACTTCACTTGTTAAATATTATGACAGTGCTATCTGCAAGTTGGCTTGATACGGAACTACTTTTGTTGACTTTTGAACTGACAGAAAAGCCTTAAGTTAAAGTAACTCATTTCTAAATATCTAAAAATAAAACAGTGATCACTAATTACTAAATATGCCTAAGTATCTATATTTCTAGGTTTTTCAAAAGCGATTAGGATTTGGAGATTTCCTACAGTAGACGTAAATAGTTATCTTTTCCCACAAAATCAACAAACAACAAATATATATATATATATAAATTCTAACTTTAGTACGTAATTCAATTAGAATTAATTTGAGGAAAATAGTTGTATTTATGTCTAATGTACCTAAAAGGTTATTATTATTATTATTATTATTATTAGCACCGCGTCTTACTACCCATTCGGGTTGTATGCACTTTGCTAATGTGTAGTGGTAGGGTGAATGGTAGATTAAATGGAGGACCTACAGTTTAACGTGGGATCCGAACCACGGGGGAGGCCTAGCACTCCATACATTCACAGGCTGGGATTAATACACATCTTGTCAGAGATGAAGGAAGTGTTTGGTAATCAGATAAATCTGTGCCGGGACCGAGGATTGAACCCAGGACCACCAACACAGAAGTCCAACACCTTACCCCTAGACCGCCAGGTAACCTTTTATAAAAGTTAAATAAAATGGTCAACCACTTATTTTTTTTAATGAAACAAATCTTTATAAAGCTAGTTTTTTAATAATATAAGAGCCACCAAAAAAATATTAAATATTAATTTTGAAAAAATTATTTTAGAAGTTTTGGCTCCACCGTGTCTTACTACCCATTTTATCTATGCTCATTTTATTTAAATTTACAGGAAATGGATAATGTAGCTAGAAATTAAATATAATGTACGCACATTTGCTTGGAGGGAAACATTTAGGGAAAAAATCATTCAGCATACTCAACAGAATATCAAACCTGATTAAGTGAAGCTTACTTTTAGCCCACGTGCACACCAATGTGAGCTCTAGAAAGATAAAGCCTATAGTGAAAAACAATTAAATAAAACACCTTGGAGTTAAGACACATAGTCTACACATAATTGTATATGTACACAATCAAGAATTTACTCGTAAGTTTCTAAAACACTAAGAGCCCAGTGGTCAACGTGTACCTCTAGAAATAGATCATCCTGCTGATGACAGGTAGAACTGGGTTCAAATCCCGATCGGGTGTACTGAAGATGGTTTTTCCTAAATGGTTTTCCACTCTCTCCCCCCATAAATGTGGGTAAACAACCTATAAATTCAAACTACTTCATCACTAACACACTATCGTAATTAATTCATAGCCGTACAACCTGAACAGATAGGACGCAGGGCAAAAAAAAAAAAAGCTTTTAATGCATCAGAGTGTACTTTCCATTATACCGACATAAGGGTATGCATATTATTAAATAGTTTTTATGATATTATCAGTTATCTCGGTTTGTATATCTACTTTTTTAATAATATAATTATTGTATTTAAAAAAATAGGTGCACGATACTAACACACGTGGGCCAAATATCAAGGCCGTATAGTTTGATATGTTAATTAATTAAATTTAGCACCGCGTCTTACTACCCGTTCGGGTTATACACTTAAGTACTAATTACGGTAATTGATTAAGAATTGGGAAGGTTAAATTAGAGGAAGTGAACCCACATTTGAGTGGAGGGAGAGTGGAAAACCATTTAGGGGAAAACCACCCCCAGTTCACCCGACCGAGATTCGAAACTTGATCTCCCCGTCCTCTGCGATCTAGCTCAACATGAAACTAGAAACTAGTGCGTTAGTTAATTACACCACCGAGGTGGGTCAGTTTGATTTGTTGGTGGTGTTGATGTCGGGGCTAGAATCCCCGTGGGTCGTAATGAGGGAGGTTTTCCACTCTCACTCCAAGAAAACGCGGTTTTATTTATTTTAAATGAAATGCGTACAGCGGAGATAAAAAAACAACAACTTATAATTGTGTCCCAGTATCTCTAGAAATAAATAAGTTGGTTAAATAACTATTCTTCTTTAAATACATATTTAACAGCTGAAGTCTGCAAAACATGATATCACCGATTACTATTATAGGTGCGTCATAAGAAGTAGCTTAGTTGAAAGTTGATAAAATTATAAGGAATGTGGGGAACCGTGGTTCGGATTCACGTTAAGCTGTATGTCCTCCATTTCATCTCACAATCACCCTACCACTACACATTAGCGTAAGTGCGTATAACCCGAACGGGTAGTAAGACACGATGCTAATAATAATAATAATAATAATAATAATAATACAATTATATATTTATACGCCAAACAAAGTGCTTTAAAACTGTCACTTTTAAAGAATGATGTAAATATGGACTGTCTTAAGGTTCATTTAACAATCTTTTGTCAAAGTTTACACTTATTATGTCAATATTTTGTTAAAATATGGTGTACAGACTACAACCGTATGTAATTACAAACAAAATACGGACATCAACGTATTTATCCGTCCCTATTATTATGTTCAACATCATGTCTATAAACATTTTAATGTAGTGTACAATTTCCATAGGAAGAACTTTTTATAAAATACAAACATAATTTTTCTGTCAACATTGATAACACTTTAATATAGCTATTAATAGATTTATTACCCACTTCAGTGGCCATATGGTTTAACGCGTTACTCTCATGTTGGACTAGACTGCCGACGACGGGTGGATCGGTTTTTTATCCGTGTCGGGTGTACTGAGCGTGGTGTGTCCTAAATGATTTTCCACTCTCCTTCCATGCAAATGCGGGTGCACTTTTTCTCATTTAAACCTTCCTAATACCAAACACATGAGCGTAATTAATACATAAACGTACAGCCCTAACGGTTAGTGAGGCGCGGTGCTAAGAGAAATAGATTTATTTTTTATAGGTATTGATATTATCTATGGAAAGTAACCGTTACATATATCATTACTTGACATATGAATACGTTAAAGTAGTTCTAATAACTTTTCTGACTGTTAGTTAATGTTCTTTATATGAAAACTGTATTCTAGCAAAGGGTATTTTGGAGGAAGTGAACAAGCATTAGTGTGAAGATGGGATGAGAAAACAACGTTTTAAGACATACTTGAAAAACTAACGCCGCTGCATCTGATATAAAATCGAACCTTAACCTTCCAATCATAGGCTGTCCAATATATTACGAGACCAACATCCTAGACCGTTGGAATACCGTCACGGTTAGGAAAACCCAAATAAAAAAAATATCTGCTTCCCAATCACTGTTATTTTTTATCTATCTTTTTTTTTTTTTGCCATTCGTCATAAGTTCTAGCTATTCCATATTTAACTACACTAATGAAGTATGGATGTGGAAGGAAAATCTAGGGAAAATGTATCAGTATTTACATAGAAGAAAAGTGGAAAACCATTTTAATAAAATTAATCTCAAGACACCCGATGGGGGTTTAAGTACTGACCTACAAATCCTTGACTAAACCAACCAAAACTAGAGCCTGACGTCTTAGTCTGCAAGACCGTAAATTCTATATAGTGTGTATGTGTGTGTGTGTGTGTGTGTGTGTGTGTGTGTGTGTGTGTGTGTGTATATACACCAGGGTGATGTGTTTGTACTTCGTTCAATACTAAATTCAGTATCAGGTAAATTAATAATTACCGGGTGTACGACAAACTATTTTGGCTACTAGCTAACGAAATACGTACAGTACATATTAAAGTAGTTTTAGTACGTTTTCTAACTGATGGATAGGGTGGTTTTTTTTTTGTTACCGTGTCTTAACTACCTATTCAGGCTACAAGGATATGTACTAATTACGCTAGTGATTTAGGGATAAGGAAGCTCGGATATAGAGGAATAATACCCGCATTTGCGTCTAGAGAGAGAAGAAAAACCTATTAGAGAGTACAGCCGACTGGGATTCAAACCCCGATATCCTTGTCATCAGCAGTCTAGACTACTACGAAATTGACGCCTTAGACCATTCGACCACCGTAGCGGTTCAGATAAGTGTATTCCTTTTGTAAATTGTATTGTAACTCTCTGCTTATTCCATAATAGTTCTCATTATTGTTCTAGTTTTAGTTTGTCTACTGAATTAAGTACTAAAACATCTACTTAGTGTTTTGGGGCATAACCATGAAGGTATTCTTTGATGGACGCGGTGGTACTACCTTCCGGAATGATGTAATATTATTATTTCCCCCAGTGTTAGTCACGTGGCCTTTCCGCTAATTGTTGACCGGCTGAGACGACGAAGTACAACATTCATTCAGTTTGACAGAAGCGTTGCATCAGTTGTGCCAAAGACGTCGCTCCACGAGTTAGGATTTATCATGATTTATATAACACCGGCTAAAAGTTAGATAACCTCGTTAAAATAATCAAACAAAAAGTCAGTGATAATTTGTGTCATTTTAGAGTGAAACAAAATATAAATTATTGTGAATCTACCCAGTGTTTATCTCATAGAAATACTTTGACTTTAATCCCTTAATTTGGGCGGGTGTCAAAGACTATAGTTGGTTATATCACGTGAGTTAAACGTTTTGATACATTTTCTATCTATATCTTTTTATAATTCAATTGAAAAATAAATTAAAACTCAATCGAAATTTGAGTTTCTAGTGGCTATTAGCATCACTTGCTTTTTTTTCTGGAGGGTATTGGTTTGAATTGAATTTTTTTTTCAATTTCATGATTTTTTTAAATTATACATTCAAAAATAATTTAAATATTTTTTTATTGGTCTGCTATTAATAATATTAATTTTGAGTAGTTTGTGTTTGAAAATAAAATTATTTACGTACGTAAAAAGATTATTGTAAACTAATGTGCCTTTATTACTCTTTTTTTTTATCAAATGTAATAGCAAAATAATTGTAAGATATCTATCGCTCGAATAGAACAACCGATCGAGGTAGGATATTAAGATTAAATAAACCATCTAGGTGGAATAATTAGTACGACAAGGACAACTGCTCTAAGTGGAATATTAGGCTACTACTAGGACAACTGCTTTATGTGGAATATTAGGCTACGACTAGGACAACTGCTATAAGTGGCATATTAGGCTACTACTAGGACAACTGCTTTATGTGGAATATTAAGCTACTACTAGGACAAATGCTCTAGGTGGAATATTAGTATATTATTATTATTATTATTATTATTATTAGCACCGCGTCTTACTACCCGTTCGGGTTATACGCACTTACGCTAATGTGTCATGGTAGGGTGATTGTGAGATGAAATGGAGGACCTACAGTTTAACGTGGAATCCGAACCACGGTAGAGGCCTAGCATTTCAATATTAGTCTACGACTAGGATAAATGATCTAGGTGGAATATTAGGCTACGGCTAGGAAAACAGCTCTAAGTGGAATATTAAGCTACGACTAGGACAACTGCTTTATGTGGAATATTAGGCTACAACTAGAACAAATGCTCTAGGTGGAATATTAGTCTACGACTAGGACAAATGCTCTGGGTGGCATATTAGGCTACTACTAGGACAACTGCTTTATGTGGAATATTAGGCTACGACTAGGACAACTGCTATAAGTGGCATATTAAGCTACGACTAGGACAACTGCTTTATGTGGAATATTAGGCTACTACTAGAACAACTGCTTTATGTGGAATATTAGGCTACTACTAGAACAACTGCTTTATGTGGAATATTAGGCTACTACTAGGACAACTGCTCTAAGTGGAATATTAAGCTACGACTAGGACAACTGTTATAAGTGGAATATTAGGCTACGACTAGGACAACAGCTCTATGTGGAATATTAGGTCACGACTAGGACAACAGATCTATGTGGAATATTAGGTCACGACTAGGACAACAGATCTATGTGGAATATTAGGCTATGGCCATAACAACAGCTTTATGTGGAATATTTAGCTACGACCAGGACAACTGTTATAGGTGGAATATTATGGCGAGATAGAAGGGAACGTGAGCCAAGGTCAGTGTGTTTGCATTGTTCATGGCAAAACATTTTTTTTATATAAAATAAAATATTTCCCCAGTAGAAACAAGAGAGTTTAATTTCATTTCCATGTTGATATCAACCGTTCCTGAATATCCATAATGAGCATAGTGGAATTGGATGATAAACTTTTTTAAAAGAAGAGGAAATGTTATCATTAAATTTCAGGACACCCTTGACAGATACAACGACTGTTGAGGTTACCACGTGGAGAAAATTAAACTCTTTGTTTGTACTGGAACAACATTGTATTTATTTTGGCCATAAAGACTGCAAAAATACTAGTTTTTTATAGCATCCCCTTTCATCTCACCTTAAGAATAGTACAACCATCTAAGCAACGTATGAGAGCCTTTTCCCATTAGAAGGACACATCGCATATAAAGTAAATTTTGCAAAATTTATAAATTTTTACTTAGCTAATATGAGCTAGCATAATTTTATGAGCCCATTAAAAAGTGAATGAATTTGAAGTCTACTTTTTTACCGCATTTTATCTGAGGAAAAAATTAAGTTAATATTTAGTTCATTTATGAGAACCTTTTGATTCAACGAGGACAAATGTCAATTTTTTGTATTAATTATATATTCATGTTTGGGTATCAAATAATTTTAAAAATTAATGGATAAGAATGGTTAGTCATTAAATATTATGCTTTAAAAACGATTTTTTAAATTCCATTTAATTAAAATACATCTCTCAAATTACATATACCTATATTTATTATTTATAAACGATGAAGCTACATAGTTAAAAAATTACCAAAAAGGCCACAGGTTCGTCGTTCCTGGTGTAGGTAAAATAGTACGATTAGAAACAATGAACAATAAATAAAACATTTCCCAACGGGGAGTAGTTTTTTGGAGTCAAAATTTCTATATTCAATGTGAGGTCACAATGAACTTTGTGACGTAATTGGTTATAAAACGTCTTGTCTCGGACTTGAGTTCATCACCTTGTGTGCTTGTTGAAGAAAAGTTAAGAACCGAACATAAATATCTTGACTAGCAAAATATAACATGTTTAGTAATAATATGGAAAATATTTGGCCTTAGGTGAGTTTTGATATTTTTAAATATATATTAATTTATTGTCTTTTTTTTTCAGTGAAGATTTTGATTTAAAATTTCTACTTTAAGTAATTGAAATTTATCTGTTCTAAGACCCTCCACTTTGACAATCTAATAAATTGTCCTTCTTTGAAATGTAGGCACTATTTGATTTGCCATTCATTGCATTTCATAATATTAAAAATCTTTTAATCTTTTAAATACTCATTATTATTATTATTATTATTATTATTATTATTATTAGCTCCGCGTCTTACTACCCGTTCGGGTTATACGCACTTACGCTAATGTGTAATGTTAGGGTGATTGTGAGATGAAATGGAGGACCTACAGTTTAACGTGGAATCCGAACCACGGTGGAGGCCTGGCATTCCCCACATTCACAAGATGTCTTGTCAGAGGTGAAGGAAGGGTTCGGTAATCAGATAAAACTGTGCCGGGACCGAGGATTGAACCCCGGCCGCCAGCATAGAAGTCTGACACCTTACTCCTAGACCGCCAGGTCACCTAAATACTCATTGATAAATATAAATAAGAAATGGCCCCTTATACTATTTCAAAATTCAACTAGTCCTTAAGGTTCGGCAGAAGGGAGCGCGAGAAATCTTACAATTTTTATAGCATTACATTTTTTTAGCCAAAATAAATCGAATATTTCTTCAGTAGCAACATAGAGTTTAAGTTTTCTGCACATGTTAATATCAACATAGCTTGAATATCTGTCAAGGGTGTCCTGGAATTTTGTCAAAACTTTTTATCTTTATTTAAACAGTTTTGACCAAATTCTAGGACACCCTTGAAAGATATTCACGATCTCTTGAAACTATCATGGGCAGAAAACTATGTTATATGTTGCTACTGGAGAAATATTTGATTTATTTTTGTCAAACAAATTTAATGCTCTAAAAACTGTAAAATTACTCGTGCTCCCTTCTGCCGCACCTTAAGGACGTTGCTGACCTGTGACGTCACGGCTGGTCAAGATAAGATTTACCATGTTGATGAATTTATGTTTTACTTGGCAAGTTTTAAAGATATAACGTTGAAACAGAAACCATAAATTCTTAAAAAATTCTAAAAATAATCCTATAGTATCACAACATTTTTATTTACATTTTAAAGAGGGTTTTTTTGTAAACGTAATTTTTATAAATTATCTAAAACTTAAGTTATTTGGCTTGGTGACAAAAATGAACTTTAGGAATCTTCCTGCTAGGATTTAGATTAAAAATATCCGTAGTAGCAGATTTTTTTATAGAATAGGAAACATAAAAAAGGTAAAATTAAAAAGTAACTAAATGTTTTCAAGGAGAAAATATTAAAGTGACTGTGTAAACTCGTCAGAGGAAGAGGGAAACAGTTTTCAGCACATAAAAAAGAGAGCCCTCTCAGGGTGTACTCATTTTATTCCCTCTCTTTCTATTTCATACAATGGCGTCTGAGTGTGATGAGAAACTGCTCTATGTGGCATTTTAGGACTAGGTAAAACATAAAAGACGGTGAGAATTACATATCAGAACATCGCTATCGTATTCACATTGATCAATTAAAACGACCAATACTTTTGTGGACTAATGTGTTTTATTAACATTAGCTAAATCAAATCAATCAGTTAGGTTAGAGGACTTAAAGCATTACATTGTAAGTGACAGCCGTTTAATTTACATAGATATCAAAACCAATTCATCACTAAAAAATTGTTTTATTTCCATGAGCTATATAAAACAAATCATTCTACAATTAGGTTAGAGGAGACTCTATACGGTTCGAGTAAGAGACTGTACCTACAAACGGCCTTAATTTAATTTGATTTTTAAATACTCAATAAACCATCTGCTGGTTTATTTACAAAATCTTGACTGCACAGTTATTTATTTTATTTATTTTTTGGTTGACCCTACTAATAATTAGTTTTTTCATACTCTCCTTAATTCATCAAGCCAAATTTAAATGACGCTGCGGTATTATATATTCAGTTCAAGGGGGGAAGGAGGGGGGTTTAAAGACAATAAAAGATCAGTGTTTTTGCAGTTTTTATAAAAATTAATAAAATATTGCTGCAGTACAAATATAGATATTAATTTTCTTCCCTTGATGATATCAACAGTTGTTGAGTATCTGTTATGGGTATAACGGCATTATGTAACAAACTTTTTTAAATTGAGAGAAAAAGTTGTCACTAAATTCAAGGACACCATAGACAGATATTCAACAACTGTTGATATCAACACGCGAACAAAATTAAAATGTAATTATGTTTGTATTGAAGCAATATTTGATTTATTTTGGTCAAAAAATTGTTTTGCCATAAAAACTACAAGAACACTATATTCTCCTCGCATCCCCTCCCATCCCAACAAGGTGATAGATTTATTAAAGCGATTATTCTACTTTATTATTATTCACAGTGACCCGCCTCGGTGGCGTAGTTGGCTAACGCGCTTGTCGTGTTGAGCTCGACTGCTGAGGACGGGGAGATCGAGGTTCGAATCTCGGTCGGGTGACCTGGGGGTGGTTTTTCCTAAATGGTTTTCCACTCTCCCTTCACGCAAATGCGGGTTCACTTCCTCTAATTCAACCTTCCCAATTCCTAATATATTAGAGTAATTAGTACTTAAAGCGTATAACCCAAAACGGGTAGTAAGAGGCTGTGCTAAATATTATTATTATTCAAAGTGTAACCACCTTCAAGTACCAGAAATAATATTCAGGAAGGTTACAAGAGAATAACAGTATTTTATTTTTTTCAAATATATAACAAGTACAATGATCGATTACCAAAATAATCACATATGGTATGACGTAAAGAGATATAGGCATTGATATGTATCATAACACATCGCTATAGTAGGCTGCCAATATCGCAAACATTATTATCACCCATAGCTATTAGTGAAAGATGATTTGGTCCATAACGTTTAAATTAGAAACATTTTCATGATTTGACTTAGAATTTCACTAAAGGTGAAATTGACTAGAAAGACTAGAATTTTAAACATCAGAAGCTTATTTACACTATAGATACACTAGGCACGGGCCTAGGGGCGGCAAATTTTGGATAACATTATTTTTATTTTTTGTTTTTAATAATTACGTTTATGGCGTGTATATGCCTGATTTTCTTTCGTAAAAATCTTTTCTCGAATACTAACTTCCGCTACCGCCCTCCCCTCACCTCCCCAACGTGTCTTTCCTCTGAAACCTCATAAAACCCCTGTGAAAAAATGAAGGGGGCGAATATTATAACTGTACCTAGGGGCGCAAAAATTTAAAATCTGCCACTGTGAAACATTAACATAATTCAACAAATTTAATTAACAGTGAAATAGATTGAAAGGTTAGAATTTTAAACTTTAACGTGATTCAACTAATTGTTTTTTCTTATGGTGAAATCGACTAGAATGATTAGAATTTAAAACATTAACATAATACCTCATAGTTACCACGGTTGATGTACGACGTTAAGAAAATGGAATAGTGATAAGTGTAATTGCCCTGTATAATCATACACTTAGTGGGAGCTAGTTTCCCATATAATTACTTCAGGGACGAAGCACGCCAACAATCAAGCGTGCAAGCCTCTGCTAAAAAAAAGGGGGGACATCATACATGTAATAAAGGTTAATATTACCCAAAAACCCAAATTAAATTGATCAGAGCTGTGGTTAGTATAAAACCAAAAGGTCAGATAACTGGAGCAAAAATAGAGATCAAGTTCTGAATAGAACAATTAGCAAAGTTCCCCATACCGTTGAATTAATATTAACACGTTATAACAGAATATCCCCTCAAATAGTCTACAAACTCCACCCATAATAGCAAATTTCAATTCGCAAGTCCGAAATATTAATTTTGAAGAGATTCCTCCCCATTATTCGAAAGAGAATTTTGACTAACTTAATAAACACTTAATTTACACCAATTTCCAGATGAGCTAGAAACTTGAAATTTGGCAAACACATAGCTTTTATCCTGTAACCGACGGCAAAATTCCAAAAAGTTAAAAAAAAACATATTTAACCCCCGAGAAACAATTCAATATGTCGGAGCCACTTTAAAGTCGATGCGGACCTTTCTTTGGATAAACGGTAAGACCTATCAAAAAACGGCTCTGAAATTACATTAGTTTCCATCCATTTGCCAAAAAAAAAAAA
>CABFVX010000384.1:43927-61822 GCA_902151425.1 Timema shepardi
CACAAGATGTCTTGTCAGAGGTGAAGGAAGGGTTTGGTAATCAGATAAATCTTTGCCGGGACCGAGGATTGAACCTCGGCCGCCAGCACAGAAGTCTGACACCTTCCCCCTAGACCGCCAGGTCATCCGGTAGCATCTTAATTTGCGTACCTAAGCAGTCCACTCGCTATCACACTTAAACGCCGATGTACGAAATGGAAATAGAGGGAAGAAAATTATCAGTTCACCTTATGAGACCTCTAATTTACCCGCTTGTTAACACTTCCCCTCTGCCACTGACGAGTATAAATACCCACTCTACTATTTGCGCCCTGAAAACATTGACTCGCATATCAAAATTACCTTTTCCTTGTTTCCTATCCTAGATGAACGTATGCTACCACGGACTCTTTTAGTCTAAATCCCGGCAGGAAGATGCCTAAAGGGCATTCTCATAAATAAACCAAATGGCTTAAGATGTGAAAGATTTTATTGAACGCGTTTACAAAGAGATGAGGTACTTTAATATTAAAAAATAATTTTGTGACGATGTAAGACTATTTTTAGAATTAGTTAATAATGTATGTTTTTTTGTTTCAATGTCATCTAATTAAAACTCATTGAAAAAACACAGAGAAAATTCAGTCTAGACTTACCGTGAAACGGATTTAGATGTAAACAAACTTATATGACGGCTACAAAATTTCTAGAAACATAATTTTAATTTATTTATACTTCAAGTCATGTGACATGAAACTGCGCTTCTTAATAGATATTATATATATTTATAACATAATACTAATACAATAGTAAAATATTATCACTATTGACTGCAAATAAATATTTTTGTATTTAAAAAAATGTCCTTTCTATCAAAACTCTACTATAACTGTTAGTAAACCGTAATAGTGGGCACACCGACTTAAGTGTCAGTCTCTTTTTGGTCTAGTTTCCCGGACTGGTGTATTTAGACGATTTTTTCTTAAAGATATTTTCCCCACTCTCTCTTTAAGAAAATGCTTTTACGTTTAATTTAAATTCCACCTTTCTTACACCTATCTCATTAGTGTTAATTGGTAAGCGTACATTAAAAAATAAATTTGTGATTAAATTTACATGAAATTTTAAGTCAGATACAGTTCAATTTAGATAAGAAGAATCGTTTTGCCAGTTATAAAAGGTACAAAAATAATTTTAATATATTTATTCGTTAATTACTCATATAATTCTTTAGTTGCCACTTTTGTAAGATAGACTCAATACCCACGACACACTTAATCTGAGTCAGTAGCGTGTTTATCTACTGAGCTAGAGGTTCCGGTTTTGATTCCCGGCATAGTCGGGGGAAAAAAAAATATTGGTGAAATGTGGGTTTCCCCTTTCACAGTGATGAGTTAATGCCCGGAGGGCTGGATGTTGTGTCTTTCTAGATTTAAGTTAGTTTATAAGTCGTGTGCTGATATAATCAGTCGGTTCAGAAAGTGCTCGTTAAATACCTTGAATAAATGAAAAACATGACAATAAATTGAACGCTCGCCCATGTTGGGCGAAAAAAAACGCAAGTGTTTTTACCACCGACATCCTATTAAACAAATTACAGTGACGGTAGAGTGGCTACCTTCAAATCAAGTAATGTAGGCGGGAAAAAAAAAGTGCTATTACGGCATTGAATAGGTAACTTATAATATACCTTGCACGTCCAAGTCAAGTATTGTTTGGCATTGATTTCATAAGGTATATAACCCGCCTCGGTGGCGTAGTTAGATAACGCGCTAGTTTCGTGTTGAGCTAGACCGCTGAAGATGGGGAAATCAAGGTTCGAATCTCAGTCGGGTGAACTGGGGGTGGTTTTTCCTAAATGGTTTTTCACTCTCTCTCTCTCTCTCTCTCTCTACGTAAATGCGGGTTCACTTCCTCTAAATTCAACCTTTCCAAATCCTAACATATTAGCGTAATTAATACTTAAAGCATATAAACCGAACGGGTAGTAAGATGCGGTGCTAAATAATAATAATAATAATAATAATAATAATAATAAGGTATAGAGATAGTTTATAAAGATACCATTTCCTGACTTATTAAAGCGCCAGTGTGGAAATTAATTTAACTACATTAATATAACTATCTTTATAGAATTCAATACGAAATAATTAGTGTAAAAACGTATAGTAGGAAAGAAATTATGAGAAATTACAGGATTTTAAGTGAAATTACAAAGTTTAAGTGAAATTGCAAAATTTTACTCTGATATGTCAATATAAATTAATTAATTAGAAAGTATGTTGATTGTACAAATACAATTTAAGATATGAATCACAGTTAAAAATAACACATTAAAAATGTGAGTCAGGGTCACAATATAATAACAAGTAAAATTATGACAAGAAAACACACTAATTAAACAAAATTAAACATAAGCAAACATAAATTGAACCATATGGGTAAATTAGTATTGCTTGACTAGAGGAGTAAAGTTTTTAATATAATTTCAAAGAATCATAAGGAAAAATTAAAATTTAAAGAAAGTTAAAAAAAATTTGAAGTATATAATATTAAATTGAGTTCTATTTTTCTTATCTGAATTCCCTTGCTCCTTTATAGGCGTCGTTGAGACGGCCTTTGAATAGTTAGTATTGCTTCCTTATTACAATTTCATCATGTATTTATCGAACCTCGGTCGGGTGAACTAGGGGTGGTTTTTCCTTAATGGTTTTCCACTCTCCCTCTACGCTGATGTAGGCTCACTTCCTCTATTTTAACCTTCCCAATTACTAATCCATTAGCGTAATTAGTACTTAAAGAGTATAAATCGTATGGGTAGTAAGACATTGTGCTAAATAATAATAATAATAATAATATAGTTTGAACAATACCTTTTCCTCACTTTACTTAAGGGCGACTATTTTAATGAATTTTAACTGCATAAATTTAATTTAAAATATGCCTTTTTTCTAAACTCACAAAATTCTACTTACTTGGTGACCTGGTGGTCTAGGGGTAAGGTGTCAGACTTCCGTGCTGGGGGGCCGGGGTTCAATCCTCGATCCCAGCACAGATGTATCTGATTTCCAAACCCTTCCTTCACCTCTGACAAGACGTGTATTAATCACAACTTGTGAATGTGGGGAATGCCAGGTCTCCACCGTGGTTCGGATCCTACGTTAAACTGTAGGTCCTACATTTCATCTCACAATCACTCTACCATTACACGTTAACGTAAGTGCGTATAAACCGAACGGGTAGTAAGACGCGGTGCTAATAATAATATAGTTACTTAATTACTTACATACTTACTTAATAACTTACATACTTACATACTCTTATGTCATTAAGAGCTCTAAAGCTGATTGCCGCACTTAAATAATTACGCCACCTAACCCTATTTTAAATAGCTATCTCCAGTCCACCTCATTTCACCCTATCTTAGGCTAGTTATACCCAGTCTACCTCATTACACCTTATCTCTATGTTTAGTTAGTTCTATCCAGTCCACATAATTACACCTTATCTCTGTCTTGAGCTATTTATATCCAGTCCAACTCATTACATTTCTCTCAGGTCTATTCTAATGTTATCCTCCCATCTGCGTCTAGGTCTTCCCAATGGTTTCTTCCCACTGAGTTTGCCAGTCAATACTCTAAACAAAGTTCCAGAATCTCCCATTCTCACTGTATTTCCGGCCCAACAGGATTCTATTATCCTAACAATGTATTGTGATGAGTTCACGTTATGCAACTCATTATTATGTAGCATCCTCCACTCCAGAGTAGACTCATCCCTTTTAGGACCAAATATCTTACTAAGTACCTTTTTCTCGAAAACCTTTGTTTTTTGTCCTGTAAGGTAAGAAAGCACTTTTCACACCCTTATAGAACAACCGGTAAAATTTAAAAAAAAATTGAACTATTACAAAGAAATCTAACGGTGTAGATATAGCTTTAAAAGGGCCTTTTCCTGATTTATTAAAGTGCCCCAATGGTGTTACATTTCTGGTCAGATATGTTTAAAAGAAAACCTCGCAGTCCCTACATGTATAAAGTGTTGTTTGTATGTTTTTTATTATTTTTCCAAATTAAACATATACATGAAGACATGAATAAAAACATGGGAAACATAGAGGGACAAACATTAACACCAGCCCCGAAGGGCTCTCGAAAACGGACACGACATTAGGATAGGTACAATCACAACATGAATGGTATTGGCGCCCTTTCGGGCTGATAATTGCGATCTATAGGTTAGGGGTGGGAAAATTATTCAAAAAACCCACCCCATCGCTCATAGCGGGTCGCCAGGACCATGACAAAACGTACAACAGTACAAAGGAGAGGAACAGACGGAAGACAGAGGAAAGGAACGAGAAACGACGGATAACATAAATATGTATATTGTATAAAGTGGTTTTAAATTCTCGCTGTGTAAAACAATAACATCACTTGTAGGGATCAAACTCATTAACCTTTAATTATTTTTTTGAATCAGAGGTTACTAATAGTATTGGGATGACGTTTGTTCCAGGATCAACCCGACCCGTTGGAGATGGAGTTCCTGCTACGTTTGTTCGGCGCGGTCCAGCTGTTGTTGCACTGTATCATCACCCCTCTTATCAGCTTGTGGGTGCGCAATAAGGTCATCCGTCGGCCGCCCCCCATAAAGAACCCACTGTTGGAGCGGAGCGCTACCTACCTTGCGCGCAAGATCAGATCAGGCGAGGTAAGGCGGCGACATAGAAGGATGACTATTCTTGGGACACTAGTGAATGGTTTGAACAAGCGAAATACTTTAAGACATTATGAGGATATTTTAATAGTTTTTTTTAACAATCGTTAGTATTCAAGAGTTAGTTGAGAAATTAAATAGTTTTTTTTAATCGAAGCACTTTAATTTAAAGGTAGCCCGCCTCGGTGGTGTAGTTGGCTAACGCGCTAGTCGTGTTGAGCTCAAGGACGGGGAGATTGAGGTTCGAATCTCGTTCGGGTGAACTGGGGGTGGTTTTTCCTAAATGATTTTCCACTCTCCCTCCACGCAAATGCGGGTTCACTTCCTCTAATTCAACCTTCCCAATTCCTAATTTATTAGCTTAATTAGTACTTAGAGCGTATAAACCCGAACGGGTACTAAGATGCGGTGCTAAATAATAATAATAATAATAATAATAATTTAAAGGTAGCGACAAGAGGGAGCACGAGTAATTTTACAGTTTTTATAGAATTAAATTTTTTTAGCCAAAAAAATCAAATATTTCACCGGTAATAACATAGCGTTTAGTTTTCTGCACATGCTGATATCAATAGTTCTTGAATATCTGTCAAGGGTGTCATGGAGTTTTGTCAAAACTTTTTCTCTTTATTTAAAAAGTTTTGACAAATGTCCAGGACACCCTTGACAGATATTCAAGATCTATTGATATTAGCATGTGCAGAAAATTAAACTCTATATTGCTACTGGAGAAATATTTGATTAATTTTGGCTAAAAAATGTAATTCTATAAAAACTCTAAAAATATTTATGGTCCCCTTGGCCACACCTTAAAAATATTTAAATGGCTTAGTAATCAAATTATTAATAGTCAGTTTAAAATTTCAACTATATATTTATTTTAGTCGGAGTACTTTATTTAAAGATATTTAAAATCTTTAAATGTTTTTAACAATCGAATTAAAATTCGATAGTAAGTTGAACAATTCAAATACTTTAAAAAATAATCGACGCACTTTATTTTAAAGATATTACAAATGTTCATATGTTTTTAACAATTTAATTAATATTCGATGGTTAGTTGAAAAAAATCAAATTATTATCATTTTTTTAAATTGAATCGCTTTGTTTTAAATACATTAATAATATGTAAAGAGTTTAAACAATAGAAAAAACATTCGATAGTCATTTGAAACATTCAATTAATCTTTTAAAAATCGAAGAAATACATTTTGAGTAAACTATTCACATATCAAATATAATAGTTAATAGGTGTATATTATTATTGGTTACGTATAATAGTTTAAAAGTGACTTCAATAAAGTCATCGAACCCGGGGATCTTGGCTTAGCGCGACTATGATCTTACTACGAGCTATCCAGGATTTGTCAAGACCTAAGCAAAAAAAAAAAATGTCGACCCTGAATCAAAGGCAGCAGTGTCTTTGATAGCTATTTAATAGCCAACAGTTTCACGCGTCCATCACAAACTCTGCCTTAAACTACGAGTGAATAAATACCCTGAGTTCGAGAAGAGTCCTGGATAGCTTAGTGGTAGAGACTTTGTAAGCTAGCTCAAGTGTTCAGTTGTAATTTTTCAACTATAATCAAACAATATAACGGTTTTTGACAATCGTATAATTGTACGATCATTTAAACAAAGAGAGTATATAGAACATTTCAAGACAATAGTCAATATTTGGAGTAATTCAAAGTAGTTAAGCAAGGAACTATTTTAAAACCCGTAATTTTTAAGACAATAATTACTCACCTGAATCAACACCTCAACCAGTAGCGTGTTTGCCTAGTGAGTTGTTTATCCCGATTCTATCACAGGAATGGCCGAAATATTTCTCATTGCTGAAAATGTGGGTTTCATCTTTCAAAGATGTGAATTAACGGCCGAGGGCTCTGGGTGTTTAATATGTTATAGATTTAAGTTACTTTATAAATCTCTTGCTGATATAATCAATCGGCTTAAAAAGTGTACGTTGAATACAAAAAATAAAACAAAAAACTCACCTACACTGAGGGATACATAGAAATAACTGTCAGTCTCGTTTTGTTTGGTTTGTTGTTACAAGGTTAATATCACGTGGTTTTCCTCATTCATAGAAAGCTAAAGGAACCGTCATAGGTTTCACTTACGAATTAAGAACGTGCACCACATTCCAGTTAATTCTGTGATACAGTCGACTAGAAATAATAAATTTACACCAACACTATCACACGTTGATCATTTCTAACTATATATTAATGGAGCTAAAGAGTTAATAGCAGTTCCTAATAAATACATTGTTGAGATATTAAATGATATTTGGATAAGAAGTGGATTGAAAAGGCCGGTTGTTTTTTTACAATTTTAGAATGGCCTCATTTATAAACACTGTGGACAAACCTTCATTCTGTTATTACAGGGACATAACTGTAGTTATTAACCAGAAACATTGTCGTTTTGTCCCCACCGAGTGATCATTCAATTACGAATGCACTGCACACATTTCTGGCATATATTAAGTGTTTTCTTTTCCATTTTACTCCTATAAATCGTGCGCGCCCGCGCGCGCACACACACACACACACACACACACACACACAAAGGCAGATGCAAGTCGGGAGGTAAGTTGGGCGTGCTATGACGAACGCTCCTAATGGCGTTTGCCTACTTGGTGATTTCGTGGGCAATTTTAGTGAATAAACCAAATAGTCAAAGTTTTATACTATTTTTTTAAATCACAAAAAAAATTGTAGGATCCAATAAATGATTGTGTAACAATGTTAGGCTATTTTTAGAATTATTTAAGAATATTTTACTTTTGTTTCAATGTTATCTCTTAAAAATCTACCGACTATGAAACGTAAAACGTAAACCCATCAATATGGGAATTCCTATCTTGCCTTGTCGCTACGTCACAAATAGGCAAAGTCCTTAGCATATATACCATTCTCATTTTTAGGAGGAACGAAGGCGTTAAATATGCATACAAACCGGCTGTGATTGTTTTTAGCTAAGAAGTGAAGACGTGGTAATTTCGTTCATCGAGAGGGTGAACGCCGTCAATGCTTACTTCAACACAGTGGTTCAGGACAGGTTTCCCGCGGCCTTGAAAGAAGCCAGGGACGTAGACGAACTCATCGCTTCCAAAACCAAGACGATGGAACAGCTAGAGTTCGAAACACCTTTCCTGGGAGTTCCTGTGACCATTAAAGAGAGTTGTGCCCTTAAAGGTAACATTTAATACATACATAACATATTCATTAAATTGAAAAATTACACCTATCCATGGAAATAGAACCTGGGACCTTTGTATTAGTATATCAATACTTCTACCACTCATATAACCAGGATTCATCCCGTAACCAATGCTGTTCCCAAAGTGCCTGTACATGCTATCTTGTTTCCTCAGATATGAGCCACTGCTAGTTCCAAGGTACTCATGGTACATACCATCTTGCTTCCTCCGATATTAGCCACTGATATTCCTAAAGTACTCATGGTGCATACCATCTTGTTTCCTCAGAAATGAGTCACTGATAGTCCAAAAATACTCATGGTACATACCATCTTGTTTCCTCAGAAATGAGCCACTGATAGTCCAAAAATACTCATGGTGCATACCATCTTGTTTCCTCAGATATGAGCCACTGATAGTCTAAAAATACTCATGGTACATACCATCTTGTTTCCTCAAATATGAGCCATTGATAGTCCTAAAATACTCATGGTACATACCATCTTGTTTCCTCAGATATGAGCCACTGCTAGTCCAAAAATACTCATGGTACATACCATCTTGTTTCCTCAGATATGAGCCACTGATAGTCCAAAAATACTCATGGTACATACCATCTTGTTTCCTCAGATATGAGCCACTGATAGTCCAAAAATACTCATGGTACATACCATCTTGTTTCCTCAAATATGAGCCATTGATAGTCCTAAAATACTCATGGTACATACCATCTTGTTTCCTCAGATATGAGCCACTGCTAGTCCAAAAATACTCATGGTGCATACCATCCTGTTTCCTCAGATATGAGCCACTGATAGTCCTAAAGTGCTCATGGTACATACCATCTTGTTTCCTCAAATATGAGCCATTGATAGTCCTAAAGTACTCATGGCACATACCATCTTGTTTCCTCAGATATGAGCCACTAATAGTCCAAAAATACTCATGGTACATACCATCTTGTTTCCTCAGATATGAGCCACTGATAGTCCAAAAATACTCATGGTACATACCATCTTGTTTCCTCAAATATGAGCCACTGATAGTCCTAAAGTACTCATGGTACATACCATCTTGTTTCCTCAAATATGAGCCACTGATAGTCCTAAAGTACTCATGGTACATACCATCTTGTTTCCTCAGATATGAGCCACTGATAGTCCTAAAGTACTGATGGTACATACCATCTTGTTTCCTTAGATATGAACCACTGCTAGTCCAAAAGTACTCATGGTGCATGCCATCTTGTTTCCTCAGGTATGAGCCACTGCGTGGGCTCGATCCCAAGAATAGGTATAAAGGCTGACGCTGATGGAGGGGCTGTCCGAGCCATCAGGAAATCAGGAGCTATCCCGATAGCCGTGACCAACACGCCGGAACTGTGCCTCAGCTTCGAGACGAACAACCTCGTCACCGGTAGGACTAACAACCCTTACGACTGTAGAAGGACTTGTGGAGGATCGTCTGGTGGAGAGGTAATTCGGAGAAAGAAGCCAATCTTATTATAATAATTATTATTATTATCATCATCATTTTCATCATTTTCATCATTAGCATAAAGTCCTACTACCTGCCTGAACTGTATGCATGTGTACTAATTACGCTAGTGTGTTAGTGATTAGGAAGGTTAGTTTAGAGGAGGTATGACCGCAATCGTGTGGAGGCAGAGAGGAGAAAACCATTTTGGAAAAGCCACCCTCAGTATACCCGACCGAGATTTGAATCACAATCTCCCCATCATCGGAAGTCTAAACAAGTTCAAAAACAAATTAGAAAAAATAAGGCAGAAGAAATATATTCGTAATATTTAATAAAAATTATCCATAACATTTTCACTATTATTATTATTATTATTATTATTATTATTATTATTTTATCACCGTGTCTTATTACTGGTTCAGGCTATACGTACAATATATGATACTTATTACTTTAATGGGGTAGGATTGAATAAGGAAGCATTTTAGAGGTTAACTACATGCATTTGCATGGAAGGAGAATGGGGAAACGTTTAGGAAAACCATCCTCAATAGACACTAACGGGGTTTGAACCCCGATCTTCCCGTCCTCAGTAGGTCAGTCTCTCATTATAATTATTATTAACTAGTATTTTAAGCTAAGTCAAACAGTGATTTTCTTGTGTTTTTTTTTCAGGCAGTAATGGTCAGTTCCGGGTCATCTGTAATTAGTGTTTCTTCAGACATTGCGGGTTCAATCCGCATCCCAGCCATGTTTAATGGGGTATTTGGTCACAAACCCACCCCTGGTGAGTCCCACACTGATGTAAAAAAAATAGCTAAAACCTATATTAGGATATCATGCCATCAATACAAGTAAACAAATTACAAATGGGCGTGTTCGAGTTCCTCCACGAAAACTTATTTAATTCCCTTTTCGAGAAAGTTCACTTAATTCTATGGTCGAGTTCCTCCACTTGGGGGGTTGGGGGGGGGGGAGGGAGGGATCTATTTACTTCACTTTGGTGGTGAGGAGGCGGAAAGGTGGGGGGTTAAGTTCCCTCACAATACGCGAAGGAGTGGATTATAAGTATAGTTGGTTAATTTCTACATGGACTTATGATCCTTAACCAACCTAACTTACCCTAACCTTTCATGCGTTAACGAATTTCGTTATTATTAAATTTGCAATGAAGTTGGTTAATTTATACATATATGTATGGTTCTTACCCAACCTAACTTAACCTAACCTTTTATGCGTTAAAGAATTTCGTTATTATTTAATATTGTAACGTAGTTAATTAATTTCTACATATATTTATGATTCTTACCCAACCTAACTTAGCCTAATCTTTCATACGTTAACGAATTTCATTCTCATTTGATTTTAGTAATTTAATGTGTGAAGATCCCCTCCCTGAGGTGTCTTGAAGTAACTCGACCATTGCTATCGGACTAATTACCTCGTTGGGGGAACTCGACACCCCGTCCCCCAAATCCCTCGGAGAACTTATCTCTTCCTTAAGGTGACGTGGAGGAACTCCACTATGGAAATTGGACTGTAGGAGTTATCACTGGGGGGAGGCGGGATCTTCAAAGTATATCTGTAGTGCTCTAAGCCTTTCCTACTTCCACACTTGACAATGAATCGTTGATAAGTACAATTTTGTAGTTTATAAACAAATTCATTAACAACCACCCTTGTACTGGCGGCCGGGGTTCAATCCTCGGTCCCGGCATAGATTTATCTGATTACCAAACCCTTCCTTCACCTCTGACAAGACATCTTGTAAATGTGGGGAATGCCAGGCCTTCACCGTGGTTCGGATTCCACGTTAAACTGTAGGTCCTCCATTTAATCTCACAATCACACTACCATTTCACATTAGCGTAAGTGCGTATAACCCGAACGGGTAGTAAGACGTGGTGCTAATAATAATAACAACCACCCTGAAAATTGCCACCTACCCACATCCTAGGAAGAAGAAAAAAATCTTACCCAACCAAAAAGCAAACATTTTTAATTCAGATTCACCCATATTCACTATCCACAGGATAGCCTGCTTTCAACCTGTACAACATAGGAGTTTACAAGTTGGGACATTACAGTTTTGGTATATAGATTGCAAAAACACTGACCTTTTCTGGCGTTCCCTGCATCCCCATCATAAAAGAATACAGTAATTAAGCCTTATCCCAATCAAATCTCTATAAACATGACGCTAGAAAAACAAAAATTTGTCCGTATTCCAGGCTATGTCCCCATCACGGGACATTTCCCCAACGCCACGGACCCCACCTTTGACAAGTTATTGGTTGTCGGCCCCATCACAAGGTACTCCGAGGACCTTCGCCCCATGCTCAAGGTCATGGCTGGAGACTCCGCAGGCAAACTCAGACTGGACGAAAAGGTAAGAAGAGTCATTTCGTTTAGCACCTCCCACCATCTTTGTTTGGAATATCTTAAAGAGTTTTTGTTTGGTTGATGATTTGGTGGCATCACTAAGGCAACTGGCCTCGTGATATCGTGGACGGTCCCGGCTCCAATTCCTGGCTGGTACCAAGGGATTTTATCGAAAGGGGAATCACCCTAACGGTCACCATGGTTTGGTTAGTTAGACTTAAGTTAGCTTTAAGTGTTTCCACTGGTTCCTCACCCTCATACTCACTATCATCCTCATCTCATCTCATCGGGACATAGAAAGAACCTCCACGGAAAGGATGTACGATTAGTACATTTGGGCGTCTCCTGGGTACTGGCTAACCTTTCAGTAAACTGAGCTACAGGTTTATGTAGCCCAAACACGCCATTATTAATATTATTACTAAGGTCGGATTTATATTCAGGTATAACGTATAGCTAATAGAAAATAGTGTATAGCACCTAGCGCGCAAATGTTGTAACACTATATTTTCAATAATAGCGTTCATAATTGATACATAGAGAATAATACACAAGGCATAACGTTAATTTAGCTTTATTTTCATACATTAACATTAAAATAGATAACTACCGCTTCAGTGGCTGCATGGTCTAACGCGCCACTCTCGCAGTAGACTAGACTGCCGATTACAGGGAGATAGGGTTTCTAAACTTGATCATGTATAATGAGGATGGTTTTTAAAAAGGGTTTTCCACTCTCCATCCACGAAAATGCGGGTATACTTCCTCTAAATATTACCTTCCTGGTTCCTTATCCCATTAGTGTAATTAGCACACAAGCGAATTACCCGAACAGGTAAAAAAAATGCTGTGATAAGAAAAAAAACCTCATAGATAACACTTCTCTCAGCCAATGAGAATGCGAGGAAGAGCTCTAGCCCTGAGTTGGGCAACCCTGTCGCCAATCGCCACAAGTGGCGAATTGGCCATAAAAGTGTGGCGAATTTGAATTTACCAGTTTTCGCAGCAAAATAAACTATACCTGACAGTGTATGCTAGTTGTAAATTGTAACAAAGGGATTGCCAAATTTCGCATTAAATTGTCTTATATTTTCAATTCGAACATATTTCATTGTTTGCATTTGGCAGTTGTAACTGAGCAGGCCTAGTCAAAGGGTACATGTTTTGTGTTCAAACAGTCTGTGATGTTTTAAATATTCGATTAGGCAAACTAATTTCTAAATTTTTACATGGTGTGGTGAATTTCACCTCTCATTCACCACACCTGTGGCCACATTGAAAAATATGTCGCCCACCTCTGCGTGTAGCCTATTAAACGTCAATATACACAACAGACGGAAATATCTCATGTGTTCATGTGCCTTTTTGTAATCATACTTGTTTGTGATAAATGATGTTTTTTTAGCGTCAATGCCAAACCATGTTTTTTTATTTACTTTGTAGAGATAATGTCAATCCTAATAAATATATTGAAAACGGGAGTAGCTAGCGGCACGCACCTCCAATAGTCTAGCCAAATGGGACACTCTTAGTTCCGTAAAATTAACGGTGGAGCGGTTTTATGTAAAATAATACTCGCTTTGCCAGTTGCCACCCCCAAAACCCCCTTAAGTCTTTTTTACAAGTGGATGTAAACTAATAACTAATGTAATTCCGGAATTGTTTTTGGATAGGTCTTACCGTTTAGCCACAAGAGACCTCCAAAGAAAGTTCCGCACTGACTTTAAAGCTGATCCACCATTTTTGCTTTTTTTCGTGGGTTAATTTTTTTTCTTACTTTTTGGAATTTTCCCGTCGGTTACAGGCTGGAAGCTATAAGTTTGCCAAATTTCAAGTTTCTAGCTCATTTGGAAGTGGGTAAACAATAATGTCAGTGAGTGAGTCAGCCATATGGCCTTATAGTAGTATAATAACAGTTGAAAATTCACTTTTAGAGCAATGCATAAATGATCAAGGATTTTTTTTTTAATTTGACTTAGAATACATCTCTCATATCATTCGTGTTATTCAGTTGTCACAAATACATTCTTATTTTTTATTTAAAGTGAAAATGAGTTAGTTCAAATCCCCCCAATAATTAAGATCTAATGACATTTAAGAGAATGGGTTTTTTTCAACGTTTGCTACTTTACAATTAAATGGTATGTACTTCATTGTAATTTGACTATAACTCTTCTGGCAACAGTTTTAAACAAAATGCGGGGGGAAATATATATATATTTTTTGTCAAATTCGATACGTAATCGCAGACAGTACAAGTATATGTGAAAAACTGTAAAATCCTATTTCAACTCAAATTGAGTTGATACTGCCATCTGTTAGACCGGGGATTCCCAACCTTTTTTTATATTTTTTGGAGGGACTTTTAAAATATTTCGTTAACACTCGGGGAACCCCTACCTGGCTGACACATGTTTGGTTCCACAGGAATAAATTACAAAATATACGTGTAAGCTAGTAGGGTTAGTATATGATAATTATCTCATAGTTTTGGATAAACTATTTCAGGAGTATTTATTGTATATTAATTGTATTTACTAATTACTGTATTTCAGTACTTGGAACTTGACCTATCAATATTCATACTAATCTGTCCTTCTCTTTATCGTCTTCGGATGCATGAGTTCAACACTGTTTAAAAATTATGTATGGACCAATAAAAAGCAATATTTTGCAAATTGTCATAAACATTTACTAAAAACTCGTAAGATTTGTCAAACAAAATAATAATTATATACATTGTTGTATAAACATTACACTAAAGAATAATACACACTGTTACTTACTTACTCTATGACATTAGGAACTAGGAAGTCTGTTACAGAAAAATATAAAAAAAAACCTCTTTGTCTATCAAAGAACGTAATATTTCTAAGACCTGAATTAAAAAATATATATATTTGCTTATAGCTCAGAAATTATTGGTTTTATAAAAGTATAATTAAAATGAAAGATGTTACATATTTAGTATTTACAATGATAAGTTATTTTGTATCTCAAATAGTTGCGGAGAAATTATAAAAATGGCAAAATTTCCCCTGTGTGAAGTACCCTCAAATTCATTTTAATGAAAAAATTAGAGCTGCAAATATAAAATTTAATCAAAATCGTCTGAGTGAATTTCGAGAAAATTGATTTTTTTCCCTTTTTGGCCAATAGTAAACTACCCTTAAATTTAGTGTTAGATATCTAATTCCGAAAACCCCTCGGTGAGACCTTATTAGATCCCCGGGTACCATGTTTTAGCCCAATCAGTAAAATAGTTTCGGCTCTAGCCCTAGGTACAGACAGACGGCTTTGCGAAAACAATCTTTTTTTTGTTTTAGGGGGGTCATGAAACGCAGGCATTTATCAAAATTTCGAGTTCGATTTTTTTACGATTACAATACTTTTTCTCCGAGGCGTCAAGATAAAGTAAAAAATATTTGCTGGTGTCATTACAGGGGTTTTATATAAAAAAAGTTGTTGTCATGGAATTTTTTTGTAATATCACTAACCCCCTCTTCCCCCCCGCCTCCCATCCATTTTCTCTTGTAGCCTTCAATTGGATGGAAAAAAAAAGTTGGAGTTTATTAAACTGCATCTTTTATTTGTTAAAATTCATTTTCACATTACCAATTAACAGTTTTTCTCCTCTTGCAGGTGGATATGAGCAAGTTGAAAGTGTTCTTCATGGACGAAGCCGGTTACTCTGTTGTGTCTGTATCAGTGGAGCGAGAGATCAAGAACTTGATTCACAAAGCGGCCAAATGTTTAAACAACAAGTACGGAGTCCCTGTTGAACCGGTGAGTTGGTCGTGGAGGAATTGCACGAGTCTATTTGAGGCAGGGGGTGGCTTAAGGGCCGGGCGAACCGGGCGGCCGCCCAGGGCGCCAGCTCTAGTGGGGCTCCAAACAGAGCACCAACCTAGTCTAACGTAACCTGGGCATGATAAGTTGATAATATGAAAATAATCCCCAAACCTCCAACTCCTCAACTAGTGTAACCACTTTAAAATTTGTTTTACATCCGCATCTTGAAAAAGAAGCGCCCTAAAATGCGTGCATACAATTATTTCATAAAATTTTCGTTATATCAAAGTTCTTTATATAATAAAAATTATAGAAGAGAAAATTTGTCTACAAAACATGTTTTTATAGTTTTCTTTTTAATCTTTACCGTTTTCGTATAACATCGCAACGAAACGTTTGGAATATGATTAACATTTGTGGAATCTTCCTTCAGATGATTTACAGTAGCCCCGTGGCTTCTTTGGTACTGACTGACAGCTCACAGCTGACTTCTGAAAGTCAACATTTAGGTATATACCTAAATTTTGACTGTCAGAAGTGACAGCTGCTAAACACATGTTTTTGCAGATCATATCATATGGTTCGGTGTTGGTATACATAATTCGGTCTGGTAAATTTTCAAAGCTGTGAGCTGTCAGTCAGCACCGAAGAAGCCGTGGGGCTACTGTAGATACCTATCATGCCCAAGTTACGTTAGGTTTGGGAAATGTGTTCATATTTTCCGCCATCCCACTGTTATATAGGAGGAGGAGGTGGCCAAAAATCAATCCCTCCTGGGCAAAAAATTTACCTTGGGCCGCCCCTGATTTGAGGTCCTATTTATTTTTTAAAAAAAATTTTAGTATTATGTGTTCTGTAGAGTGACAGATCCATTCCTTTTTGCCAATGAACTTAGACCGTCAATGCTCCCTGTCCTCTGTCTCCTCCTTGAGCTCCCGGAATGTTCTTCTTTCTTTAAAGTATATCAAATATTTGAGTGGGAAAAGTTTGTGTCCTTCTGAGAGGCTCCCTACCTGAAGAACTTTATCAGAATTACATCAGGGTTCACTAACTCACGGCCCCGTTTGTCGGCGATACTCTAAAATTATAGTCCGGCTTATAAGACTACCTCTGTGGTCTAGTGGTTAGAGTTCCTGACTACAGATACAGAAGTTCCGGGTTTGATTCCTAATGCTTCCATATTCTACTATGAAGCAGTGAATCTGGAACAGGGCCAGCTCAGCCTCATGATGACAAATGAACAGCTACTTGAATGAGGAAGTAACAGTTCCGGTCTATAAAACTGAGATTAAAGGCTGGAGGGTTTGTTGTACCGACAACATGACACCCTCTATCCACAAATGTTGGCACTATATTTGCCATCATGTGTCAGCCGATCGGTTAGTATAGCTCGATTGAAGGCTGAAGTTTTGTATACGGCCTGTATTAATATTACTACTATAGCTTTTATTATTAAGTGTTCTGTCTTACAACAGGTCAATTTGTCAGTGAGCTTGAACCGCCAATGCACCCAGTCCTCTGCCTCTTCCTTGAGCTTCCAGAATTTTATTCTTTCCAGCAAGTCATCCATTATTTTAATCCTTGTTCTTTATAAGTTCCTTTTAACCTCATCCTTTCGTTCTACGACGTCATGCATAAGACAGGAATTTTTGTTTTAATCCTTTGATGATAACCACTTCAAATATTTCGCTAACCCACATAAACATTTGGGAAATTAAAAGATTTTAAAAATAATTTTAAATAATTTAATGATTTTAAATAAATATTAAATGACTACTATAGACCTACATCAGTGTGCACGCAGATTAAACGCCAGGTTCTTTTGGTATTGTTTGATGGTGTCGGGAAATTCCAGCTAGATATGCAGTGGGTGGTTTTTCCAGGGGATTTTTTTTCCACATACTTCTCACTCAATTGTAACTATGTTTACTCTAAATTATAATTATGTTCTCAACCCCTAAGCAGTAGCAGGATTAAATGTCCCTATTCCAGACGAGTAGTAAGACGCGAAACAAGTACAAAAGTGTAGAACACATTTAATCAAACGTGTTTCTATTGGCTGTGATGCTTGGACAAATTTGTGTATCAGAACATTGACCTACATGATAATAGACACCATCGGGTGGAGTCTACTAACTTTATTATCAAAGACACCCTTTTGTTGGATACAATCATTGATGGACCCATCAATTCTATCTGCTCCGTTACATAAGCCCACCAATTTATAGTTTCGATGAGTGTTTATTTATATTATGTATGATGGTCAAGGCTCTTAAGATAAACTAGGAGGTCACCCAGAGCGCAAAGGTCAACCAATTAACATATTTATGGGG
>CABFVX010000384.1:67154-98594 GCA_902151425.1 Timema shepardi
ATATATATATATATATATATATATATATATATATATATATATATATAAATCGTATATTAACTATATGATAAGAATTTTGTTTTATTATATTAATTAACATTCAGTTAGGTCGTAAATTCGTGTTATTGGGCTTGCCTATGTGTTAAAAAACAATATATATTTCACAAATCTCACATCCTTTTCTTTTTTTTCGAATTCTCAAGTATACTTCTGGATTCGGAGGATATATTCCTTAGTAACACAATTCCAGCTGTTTGATTCCTTCTTAAGTTTAAAGGATGAAAGTTCATTAGCACACTTAAAAATTGCCGCCATATATCCCTATAATTAGCAAGTTCTATCCAGTCCACATAATTACACCTTACCCCTATAATGATCTAGCTCTATCCAGTCCACTTAATTACACCTTATCCCTATTTTGAGCTTGTTCTATCCAGTCCACTTCATTACACACTATCCCTATAATGAGCTTGTTCTATCCAGTCCACTTCATCACACCTTACCCCTCTAATGAGCTAGCTCTATCCAGTCCACTTCATTACACCTTACCCCTATAATGAGCTAGCTCTATCCAGTCTACTTCATTACACCTTATCCCTATATTGAACTTGTTCTATCCAGTCCACCTCATTACACCCTATCCCTATAATGAGCTAGTTTTATTCAATTAACTTCATTACACCCTATCTTTATCATGAGCTAGTTATATCCTCCTCTTTACGCTTAATCTCTTTCATGTTCATTCTAATGCTATCCTCCCATCTGAATTTAGGTCTTACCTCTGGTCTCTTCCATTGAATTTACCAGTCAATATTCTGAACATGATTCTAGATTTTTCCATTCACATTGCATGCCCTCCTTCCCACCGTATTATATGAGATTTGACTATACTAACAATGCCTGGTGATGAGTACAGAAGATGCAACTCATCATTATGTAACACTCCTCACTCCTCAGTATCTTCATCAATTTTTGGTCAAAATGTTTTCCTAAGAACCTTGTTTTCGCCCTAGCCTAAATTTATTTCTGTGATATACATTAACAGAACATATTTCACACTCATAGAGAACAATTTGCAAAACTATTTGTTTGTATATTCTGAGTTCTACATTCCTGGACATCAGGCAAGACGTTAATAATTTAATGACCGAGTAATAGCATGTATTGCCTAACGGCATTATTTCACAAATTTTCACTCTAATATAATTATGTTGTTTGCAGTACATTAAAGTAAGTAGATTTAATAAACAAATCTAGCACATTACTAATCAAGTGATAAAGTTGATGTTAATTGTTTATTCCTCGGACACTTAATTAAGAGCGTGCATCACTAATTACCCATCAACTCTGAGATACAGTCGGCTAGGAATCGTAAATTTACATAAAAGCTGCATTGAAAAGTCCGTTTCTGATCATTTTATAAATACTTCACTGATAACCATTGTAAACAAATCTTCATTCTGTCATAAAAGGGACATATTATAGTTATTAACAAGAAACTATGTCGCTTTGTTCCCCCATAGTCACCGTGGAAAATTTAGGGTGATCATTCAAATACGAATGAACTGCACAAATTTCTGAAAGCTGAGTTGGACCTACCTGCTAAAATGAACGCCCTCAAGGCATGCACAGTAATTTAAATGGTGTGACAACTGTTATATTTGGATGGAAGATTTCGTCAGTTGACTAAAAGATGACCAAACTTGTTCCCCTCACTCTACAGGAAGTTCTTGGAGACAACGGGGTGTTCCTGTACCCGACCCACCCTACCGCCGCCTACTACCACGGACAATCGTTTACCAGAACAGCCGGCATCATGTATTCCATGATCTTCAACGTACTAGGCCTACCTTCCACTCATGTCCCTATGGGGCTCAACAAAAAGGGATTGCCGATTGGAATACAGGTAATTTGAGGAACGTTACCTTCACTTGAACTAGAACCCGTTATTTCTAGGTTTGATAGAGCACTGGAACGTTTAAGATAAATTATTATTATTATTATTAGCACCGCGTCTTACTACCCGTTCGGGTTGGACGCACTTACGCTAATGTGTAATGGTAGGGTGATTGTGAGAGGAAATGGAGGACCTACAGTTTAACGTGGAATCCGAACCACGGTAAAGGCCTGGAATTCCACACATTCACAAGTTGTGATTAATGCACGTCTTGTCAGAGGTGAAGGAAGGGTTTGATAATCAGATAAATCTGTGCCAGGACCGAGGATTGAGCCCCGGACCCCAGCACCAGAAGTCGGACACCTTACCCCTAGACCATCAGGTCACCCGTTTAAGATAAAAGTTGGTGAACTGGTGGTCTAGGGGTAAGGTGTCTGGCTTATGTGCTGGGGTTCGGGGTTCAATCCTAGGTCCCGGCACAGATTTATCTGATTACCAAACCCTTCCTTCACCTCTGACAATACGTGTATTAATCACAACTTGTGAATGTGTGGAATTCCAGGCCTTTACCGTGGTTCGGATTCCACGTTAAACTGTAGGTCCTCCATTTCATCTCACAATCACCCTACCATTACACATTAGCGTAAGTGCGTATAACCCGAACGGGTAGTAAGACGTGGTGCTAATAATAATAATAATAATAATAATAATAATAATGGTCTGGTAACTTTTCAAAGCTGTCAGCTGTCAGTCAGCACCAAAGAAGCCATGGGGCTATTGTACCATAGACAACTCTTAGGTTAAGTGAATGTTAAGTTGATCGGGATCCTGGCATAAGGGGGGAAGGGGTGAAAAGGAGGGGGGAGGGTAAGGGAACGCGAGTTAAGGTCCATACCTATTCTTACAGTTATTTATAACAAATACTTTTTAGAACATAAAAAATTCTGTCGCAGATTTGGTTAGTTTAATTTCCTACACATCGTAATCTCAATCTTTTTTAATATCTGCCATGGGCATTGCAAAATTAAATCATGACTTTTCCTCTTCGTTTAAAGAGTTTGTTTGTATTCAATTACGGTCATGATATATATTCTAGAACTGTTGAGATTAATTTATGTAGAAAATTAAACCAAACGTAGGCCATCTACTCGTACTAAAGCATTAAAAAAAAAAAAATTTGGACTAAAATACTTTTTGTTGTAAAAGCAGTACGTCTTAATTTGCATTTATTTTCACTCCATCTTAAGAAGTCCATCCTGGACATTTTTTAATCAATGAACATGAAAATCCTGGCCGCACCCTCACCCCTCATGAAAATCCTGGCTGAGCCTCCCCCCTTCACATAAATCCTGACTGCCCCCCCTCCCCCTCACGAAAATCCTAGACGCACCTCTGAGGAAAAGACCTATTACAATTTAAATACATTTATGAAAATATTGATAGATTTATGTGGATGAACCTTTACAAAAGTTATTAAGTCGAGGGATTTTACGCAATCTTAAAAAATATGGAGCAATATTATTCTCTTGCTTAGGTGGTGGGAGAGAAATTGTTGCACAGGCGATCGCTCTAACGCAATATTTAATCCTACGATGTGTTATTTCAAAAGATAGTTCACGCCAAAATAAAGTCGAAAGATTCAAACAGGGTTATTTTTCCTTAACATCTCAATATTTTTTAGCTAGTATATTAATAGAAAATAAAATCGTGTAAAAATGTGACATTAGCTTATTTTCAATGACTTTTTAAGCATATTTGCAGTGCTACTAGAACAGAACACAGAAAAGGTATACATACACCAGTACCACAACCTCCAGATTAAAATGGCATCTACCAAAATTTCCGAGTTCAATTATTTTGACAATCACAACATTTTTATCTCCGAGGAGTCGAGAGAAAGTAAAAGTGAAAGATTAAACACACAAACTTTTATCTTTTTATTATTAGTACCACGTCTTACTAACCATTCGGGTTATACGCACTTACGCTAATGTGTAATGGTAGGGTGATTGTGAGATGAAATGGAGGGCCTACAGTATAACGTGGAATCCGAACCACGGTGGAGACCTGGCATTCCCCACATTCACAAGATGTCTTGTCAGAGGTGAAGGAAGGGTTTGGTAATCAGATAAATTTATGCCGGGACCGAGGATTGAACCCAGGCCGCCTGCATAGAAGTCTGGCACCTTACCCCTAGACCACCAGGTCACCCCGTTACCAGACCAAATGATGTATCCCTACGCCGAATCATATAATCTGAAAAAACATGTGTTTAGCAGTTGTCACTTCTGACGGTAAAAATGTAGGTATATATCTAAATGTTGACTGTCAGAAGTCAGATGTGAGCTGTCAGTCAGCACCAAAGAAGCCACGAGGCTACTGTAGAACTTTCATGTTAGTGAACATTAAGTAAAGGTATCACGTGTTCTAGCTAGCCAACCATGTTGTGAGGGGTGTCAACGGGATTATTTAGTACGTCATTTGTTTGTCTATGGCAGAAGTGGGGGCAACATATTTTTCAATGTGGCCACAGGTGTGGTAAATGAGAAGGGAAATTCACCACACCATGTGAAATTTGAGAAATTATTGCTAAAATAACATCCAAAACAACCAACACACATGGTGTGAACAAGTTTATTAAAAACATGTGTCATTTGACTACTTAGTCACAACAACCTCGGACGTAAATGATAAAAAATGGTTCAGATTGAAAATGCAGGACAATTTGATGCGTAATTTGACAATCCAGTAATCTGACAAGTTGCAGAAATATTGGACGAATATCTTAACTAAATTCATATACCGGAATGCATCCAATATTATGCCAGAAATAAGTTACAATCAGCACACGTCATCAGGAAAAGGTTTATTTTACTTAAAAAGCTGTAAAACTCAAATTCGACACACTTTTAGGGACAATTCATCACGTGAAGCGATTGGCGACAGGGTTGTCCACCCCAGGTCAATGGCATGCAGACAAATTCTTCAGTACATTTTTCTTTCCACGTTTCACACAATCTTAAACATCTTAGCCTCTTACTACTCTCTCTTTAGTATATTATACCCAGTAAACTTCTATTACAAGTAAATGTAGCCTAATCGGGTTCAGTTTAGTGAACAATTTGTTTTCAAACAATTTAAATTCATTGATTGTGTTTTCCTCAAGTTGCACGTCAGGTTATGTTACTGTGAATCCCGATCACACAATAGTTTATTTACGTTAAGTGAACCTTACGTTCCGTGAACGTTAAGTTGATCATGATCCCACCATTAAAACCTACCATGATAAAGCTTTATTTTATTTTGGGGGTAAGGTTACATCCCTACAGCAGCCCCATGACTTCTTTGGTGCTGACTGACAGCTCACAACTGACTTATGACAGTCTACATTTAGATATGTAGCTAAATTTTGATTGTCAGAAGTGACAGCTGCTAAACACGTGTTTTTGCAGATCATATGGTTCAGCGTAGGGATACATAATTTGTTTTGGTAACTTTTCAAAGCCACCAGCTGTAAGCTGTCAGTCAGCACCAAAAAGGCCATGGGGCTACTGTACCTTATTTGTGAGTGTAAGGTCCAGTTATTTGTGATTCTCCCACTTCACAACCGTTCAATCTCATAGTCATGGTGTGAGCACTAGCTGATCCCAGTAAACTAGTTTAGCACACTATAGCTAGGAGCATCTTGCAATGACGTCACAGAGAATTGCGCATGTGTGGACGTGAAGTTTATAGAAAAGGAAGTGTGACGTCTATATAAAATTCCCCATTACTGTTTTGTTAGCAATCTGTCATTTATTTTAAAGAAGGAATCTAGCTAGATCTTATATTTTATAACGTGGTTTATTTATAAAAAATAATGGATCTAGTTATATTTGATTGAATTTGATATAAGAATTAATTGATTGATTAATTGACAATCCGCAATATAAAATACGTTGTGTTCCAAGTGTAACGTCCCGCTTGGAATTTTTTAGTCCGCGATCGCTAGTGACGTGGTTCTGCTTGGCAACATTAGAGTAGGCAGGCCTATTGTGTTGTATACTTGTAACAACTTGCATGACATGATGTAACAACTTACGAGCTATGGCTTAATCAAATGGGGGACACTCACCGAACCTCCAAAACGAGCTGCAACGCACGGCACTAGCACCGACCGACTCACTCCAAACAACCCGACAGACTGACGGAGCGTTCGAAAGGCGCCATCTAGCGTCAAACCCGAGACTTGCGAGAAACAAAGGAAGATAGTTGCTTCTTGCGGCCACGTCAAGCTTCTAAAATAATAATAATAATAATAATATTTAGCACCGCGTTTTACTACCCGTTCGGGTTATACGCTTTAAGTACTAATTACTCTAATGGATTAGGAATTGGGAAGGTTGAATTAGAGGAAGTGAACCCGCATTTGCGTGGAGGTAGAGTGAAAAACCATTTAGGAAAAACCACCCCCAGTTCACCCGACCGAGATTCGATCCTCGGTCTCCCCGTACTCAGCAGTCGAGCTCAACACGACAAGCGCGTTAGCCAACTACGCCACCGAGGCGGGTGTCAAGCTTCTAGGGTATTCTACACGTTGCTCGGACCTTCTCGTCATCCTGTTCTCTCGCTTCTCCTTCCTTCCCTCTCCTTGCGTCCCTCCCCCTCTCTGTCAACTATAACTTTGTATACATAGTGGTACGCTAGTGGCCTATGGGTTGCATACTTATCCCTTTTCTATGCTGATAATTTAAATGTCATGTTTCTATTTGTAGGTTGTCGCGGGTCCGCACCAAGACAGGCTATGTCTAGCGGTGGCTGAGGTTTTGGAGCAGGAATTTGGGGGTTGGGTCCCACCTCCTTCTTCTTAACCAGTTTTGAGTGATTCCTTCATTCTCAGTGTCAAAACAAAGAGGAATAAACTCAGCATCACACTAAACTACTTGTAAAGTATTCAGAATCTTGTAAATAACATTAATTATTTTGTACGACACATAGATTTAAAATGGTAACTACTGGCCAAAATAATTTTGTATAGTGAGAAAATGCATATACAAATACACAAACATTAGGATTGTAAAATGAAATACAAGATCTTTAATCAAGGGTTTGTATTGTTACACCCACAACTATTTTAATAATAATAATAATACAAGTTACAGTCCCATTTTCATAGGAAGAGCCTTACTCGGTGGTTAGTAGAGTAACTAGTGCTACTTTCATGGGTTCATACTTCAAATATTGTGATTTGCGTCCCACATTTTTGATAAAAATTATCAATACTTGAAAAAAATAACAGAAATAATATGATAAAATATGATCAATTTGGACCATTACCACAAAAAAAAATTATTGTTTTCTAAAAGGCCCTTTCTATGAAAATTAGACTGTACCAACTTAATCTCTGCTGAATTTAACTAGTTGTATTTACAACACATCATGTAAAGTTTGATTTCAAACAAACCAACTTAAAGTATTTAAAAAATGAGAGAGGAGATTTTTTTTTTAGTGTTTCCAAAGTTTTCTTTTTGTTTTAATTTTCTTGCTACATGTCTATTTACCCACCCAGGCTATAGAAGGGATGAGGAAAGTATAATTTAGAGTAAGTGTACCCTCATTTGTGTGAATGGAGAATGCAAAACTGTTGAGAAAAACCTTTGCGCGGTACACCAAGATGGGATTCAAACACTAACCTTGATCTTGAATCTTAGCTGAATTTGAAAACAGCACATAAGGAATGGGGAATTAATAAATACAGATAAGGAAATAATTCAATTATTTTCATTTATATATTATTTAGCTCAATCTTATACTTCTTATGTTTTTATATATATTTTTAAATTATATAAATCTGTCTATTCTAACTTATAATCACGTCTGTTTTTTATAGTTGCCTTATTGTACACATTACTTAGAACTCATCGTGTATATGATTGTATTTTAACTTGTCATAAATGTAAATTGACTCAAAGTTTACATTTTTTAATGTGTTATCAAACTTTTTAGATGTTATTATAAAAAGTCTAATGAAGTTCTTATGAATGTTATAATACAGACTAATTATACTTAATAAATTTATTTATAACTTATATACTATTTGCTCATTAGATTCCATCTAATGTTCTAACTTTCATTCTCACCTTTTTTTCTTTTTTCTTTTTATCACATTGAATTCTATCATCATTAATATTAATCGTTTCCTTACTACTTTTTATAATGTTATTCAAAAACTAGCCTTGATGCCAACAACAGACCAGACCAGACCAGAATGATGCCTTACCCTGCATGCCCATCGATGTGGATCTTAAGTCTCAAATAGTTCAGTTAATCGTAGTTTACTAAATGAACCTTGCTTCACACACGTGACTGTACTGTTTTACATTTTTCTAGATAATTTGTAAAAATACCAACTAAAAATATTGGACTTAACTTTCATAACTATATTTGTATGGATGCCAATTGATACTTAACTTTAATAAAGGTTGTGAGCCCACTTTGCTGGCCACATTGTCTATGGAAGGGTATGTAGTCCAACATTTGTAATCCCAAAAGCCCAAATCTGATACTTAGCACCACAGGGCGAAGATATATTTAGTAATACCAATAACATAATATTGTCCTACAAACATCACGAAAAAAATTAATAATTCCGATACCAATATTAATTATGTTGTAGGTTGGTAGAATTTTTCAAACTTTACTCCCAAAAATGTATTATGAACTAAGCATGCACATACTTTCACAAAACAACTTGGCATTATAAAACTATATTTATACATATTTTTACTGATCAAATAAATGTATTAATATACAGTCATGACGATATTTATATTTGCAACATTAGCTATTTCACATCTGCCTCTGTTGGTTTCCCTTTAATTTCCCTCCAGGATACTACTGTGAGGGGCCCCATTTTCTATAAGTGCAGGCATCATTTGGCCCGCATAAGAGACTAGACTGCCGATGACGGTGAGATTGGGATTTGAATCCATGTCGGACGTTCAGAGGGTGGTTTTCCTTTTTTTTTAATCTGTTATTCATGCAAATGGGGGCATACTTATCCTTAGCACATGAATGTAATTAGTACATATAGCTAACCTGAATGAGTAGTGATAAGTGGTGAAAAAATTAAGATGTAAATCAATAATTAAGGAATTTGTTATTATATAATGTGTATGTTAATATTAGCAAAAAATTATTTATTTAAATAATCTTTTATGTACTTTTGTGTATTTAAACAAAAATGGTCACTATGAAACCAAATAAAATTTACAAAAATAAAGTATTGAAGTTTGATTTAATTTTTTTCCTATTAATTTTGTAATATTAAGAAATCATAATTTTTTAATAAACAACAGGATTATGAAAACTCAAAAACTTTGTTCGTTTTAGAAATGTGGAATAGTAATTTTAAATGAAAAAAAAATGCAATTGAAATATCCTCCATCAGTTTACTTATATTAAGAATGTTTTGCACAAGAAACTTAAAATTAGTCAGAATAAAGTGTTAATAAGGATTTCAGTTCTCTTCTTAACACTATCGTCTACATTATTATTTATTAGGTGTTCTGTCTTATTACTTGTCGGTGACCTGGCGGTCTAGGAATAAGGTGTCAGACTTCTATGCTGGTGGCCGGGGTTCAATCCTCGGTCCCGGCAAAGATTTATCTGATTACCAAACTCTTACTTCACCTCTGACAAGACATCTTGTGAATGTGAGGAATGCCAGGCCTCCACCGTGGTTCGGATTCCACGTTAAACTGTAGGTCCTTCATTTCATCTCACAATCACCCTACCATTACACATTAGCGTAAGTGCGTATAACCCTAACGGGTAGTAAGACGCGGTGCTAATAATAATAATAATAATAATATTACTTGTCCATTATTTTTATCAGTGTGCTCTGTTCTCTGCCTCCTTCAATTTCAAGATTGTTCTTCTTGCCATAAAGTCATCTAATATTTGAATCTTCCTCCTTATGCTCCTCTTTCCCTCAACCTTTTCTTCTATGGTGTCGTGCAAAAGACAGTTCCTCCTAAGGATGTGTCCAGTCCAGTTTACTTTGCACCGAAGAATCACATCTAACATGTCTCTCTTTCCACCCACTCTTCTTAGGACTTGTTCCTTTGTCACCCTGTTTCATACAGCACAATGCTCCAAATGTAGCATTATATTATTTTCTTCCTCAGTTTCAAACTCAACTTGCTGGTCAGCAGTAACATTTCTTTGTTGAAAGCTTCCTCGACGTAATTTCTTTAGAGCAGTAGGCATCCTTTGTCAGAAGACTTCCAAGGTACTTGAACTGCTATATATTTTACAACTTTGGTTTCCAATTTTAATTTTCAACGGCTCTTCATTTTTTGAAACCACCATCACTTTTGACTTCTCAGTGTTGATCTGCATGACATATTTTCTCCCTGTCATCTGCGTATTTTACTGCATTGATTATCCTGAAATTGATCCCTCCCAGATTTTCCTGACCAGCCACTTTCCATACAAGCTGAACATACTGGGTGACAAATAGCTCCCTGTCTCACTCCTCTTCCTATTTCTACGCTGTTGGTCTCTCCATCAATCAGCCTCACCTTAACTCGCTGTCCCAGGTACAGGTTTCCAATCAGTCTTCTGTCCCTCCAGTTGATAGCGATCTTCTTGAGTATTTCCATCAGTTTCTTCCATTTCACTTTATCGAACACCATTTACCAGTCAATGAAACCAATGTACACTTCTTCCTTGACTTCCAGTACTTTTTCTGAAATTATTCTCAGTATATCGATGATATCGCTGGTTCTTTTTCTGAATCCAATTTGGTCTTCTTTAATTAAACTTTCTATTTTATATTCAATTCGCCTATTGGGTATTCTTACAACGCTCTTCCTCCCATAAGAGATGAGGCTGATGGTCCTGTGATCTCTGCATTTCTTGGCTTTCTTTTTCTTCTTTAGAACCACCAAGATTAAGTCTAGAAGGTCCCCGAACCATTCTCTTGTTTCATAGAGCCTATTTATAAGTTTTATTAGAGCCATTAATCCGTTGTTTCATAGTTCCTGCAGACGGTTAGCTGGTATATCACAATCTCCAGCAGCTTTCATTCTTCGCATGTCCTTTGTTTCTTTCCAGTTCACTCTTTAAAATGATTAATACCTTTCGTCTTCTTCTACAACTTTTTCTGTTTCAATCTCTAAGTTTACTGGTCAATTTTCCCTTGTCGTACAGTTCTATATATATTTCCCAAATTATAAGAACCTTTCTATGAACCATCACCACCTGACCTTTGGGGTTTTATATTCCTATTAGCGCACACCTTTGTTTTCATTCAGTCTCATTTCCTTTGCCTTATGGTATGAGGTCCTCCTTTCCATTTCAATAATCTAATCACATGTTTTCTATGAGTAATCATTCCTCACTTTGTTTCTCTCCTTAACTCGTTAAGCCTAATATATTCTTCTTTGTTGACGATTTTACATTTCCTTCTTTCTTACATTTTCTGAAGCATTTCTGTTGCTAGCCAAGGCTTTCGGGCAGTTCTCTTCACTTTCCCAACATTGCCATTCAGCACCTTCAAATAAATATTCATAACACTATTCCACTTCTCTTCCGCACTTATACTTTCTTCTGTCACCTCACTTAACTTTGGTTCTACTGAATTTCTCACAAGGTCAATCTTGCTTCTTAAATTTTCTAAGTCCAACCTCGATATTCTCTTGCTTGTTTTCCTGATTTTTTTTCAGTCTGGTTATAAAGTATGCCACCAGCAGGTTGTGGTCCAAATAGATATCAGCCTCTGGGGCTGATCGCTCCTCCTGAAGTAGTCCTCTCCTGAAGATCTGAAAGGGGGACTAGTTTACCTCCATTTTTTGCCCAATGAAGAGCTATAATTGGTTTTGTTCCCTTGACAAAAGGGCTTTGCAGGGAAAATAGTGTGTGGCAGTTTTCCTTTTCCCTATTCACTGCAGCCGAACTAGCACTGCATACAGTTACGCCTGTGGCTGTTCAATCTTGAACCAACTCTAGAATCATTTGTTTTGTGTCTCAAGCCGATCCTAGTATCACTGCTGCTCGGTATCGGCCACATAATCCTGTGCAGGGGGTGTGATATACTGATATACCCCACGTCACTGGTTACAGAACTTAACCACCCCCGCTATGTGGAAGCGTCTGTTAAGTTTTACCCTTGTGGACTCTTGAGACAGCTCTCACACTCTGGTGCTCCATGGCCCGGGTTAAGGAACATGTATTGTAAGGCTGGATACTAGAAGCCTTCGCGCCAGCAAACAAAAGCAAACTAGCCCACTTCAGTGACGGAGGGGTCTGAGGCGTTAAGACTGGCCTGCCAAAGAAGGGGAAACTGGGATTCAAATCCCAATTGGGTCTACTAAGGGTGGTTTTTCCTAAATGTTTATCCACTCTCTTTCCTCGCGAATACTGGTAGATTACCTCTAAAATCCTTGCTTCTTCGTCCTTGCCTCATTAGAGTAGCTATCATATGTGTTTATAACTTTAACACGCGATAAGATTCGATAAAAAATATTATAAAATAAAAACATAAATTTGCTGTGTATATACAGAATGTGTGTAACTAAAAGTTCTCACTTCTCAAACAAGAATTTTTTTTATTGCCACAATTTAGAAATTGGTATTTACAATGATTTTACAACACAACTACAATTTTATCAGTTTTACTCGATAACATTTTAAACAATTGCAGTCACAAATTGATTCACCAGGGGCTTGCAACTAGAAAAATAAATTATAAATATATTTTAAATTTAACAAACTGTAAAGGTGTAAATAGATACTTTTTCTTCGATTTTAAAACACATTGCAATAAATCCTTAAATAGTTACCAAAATATTAAAACATTGTTTACAAAAAATCTTTCTCAAATAGAATAAGGCACTAATACATTTATAACAATCAACATTTAACCTTTTGGAATTATTTTCCTACAATACAATCAAAATAATAATAATAATAATAATAATAATAATGTGTTGCATATACATCACATAACTGCAGTTAATTCCATACAATTTTTAAGTATATACTAAAGTATCTTTTATGTGTTCATTTAATTTAGTTTTTTATAAACACACTAGAAAATAACTCATCCTTTTGTTGGAATTTGGAAATAAGCTATCAATACATAACATGATTTATAAAAATCAAGTCTTATTCAAAACCAAAAGTGTTATAATGATGCATGGAAGAATAAATTGAATAAATGTAAGAGTTTGAAACTAGTAGGATCAAGGCAAAGTTCACATATACAAATATATCTCAAGGTGTCAGGTATAGCCAGCAATTTTTTTTCAGGGGGTGGGGGGATATGTCAAATTTCTACAAATAAATATAAACATCTAAGTATTTGGTTTACATCAAAATAAATTTAAAACATTATTTTTTGTCTTTTGTGGCAAATTTTAACATATTTTTACATCTTACTTTTTCCCCTTGAAATTGTTTGTTTGGGCGATCTGATTAGCAAGAATGAAAACTAGCTTAAAAATTAATAATTAGTTTTTAAGATAATTTTTACCCATTATTTAGTTTCGAAGGACCAGTTTCTAGTTACTCTAAAACAGAGAGTGGGTTTGAACTAGAATACATAAGAATAGTATGTTGTTTAGTTAAAAATGTTATTGAAGGGGGAGTTTTGGGGAGGGGAGATATATCCCGATATCTCAAACTCCAGCCCCTTGGTTAAGTGCCTGAGGTGACTAGTGTATGCTGGGGATTTATTTAGTAAGGTTTTATATACTTTACGTACATCTTTAAAATATAATTATTTACCAAGAAACGGTATTAAACCCAAATTAAAATTAAAATATACAACCTAAGTTTATTCATTTCCAATTTATCATATTTCAATAAGCAAATTAGCATCCAAGTAAATATATGAGCTCTGCTATCCAACATTTTTAACTTCTTAGTGATTTTTCTAAATTTTATGTTCTCTGTTGATTTTGTTTCAAATGTATCGGAGAAAATTAAGGCAATTCCTTAAAACTAATTTAATTATAAGCTTTGGTATGAGTAAAACATTACCAATAACAACTTACCACTAACGTTATAAATAGATTTACAAAATACAATTTATGTATATATAAATAGTTAATACAAATACTCAGTGAATGTTTTCTAATATTATGTTATATGTAATAGTGTTATAAATATAATATTAAAGAAAGTTACTTATGCTACAGAGAAAAGCTTTAGTAACACAAGTCAAAATATAAATTTAGTAAAATTCCGTAGTTTGAATGCCAGTATTGTGTGTATTTAAAATAATTTATCAGAATTCTATATTATTTTATCTAAAACAACTAAAAGCTGATTGAAATATACTTTTTTGAAACTATTTACAGAGAAATGATACTGAGCAATGGATCACATTCAGAATCAGTTGCAATGAAATATAAACAAAAAAATGTTTTAAACGATGCACAAAAAATAATACTGCTCCTAATAAAATACCTAACCATATGTTTAGAATATGAATTGATTGATATTTCTGGAACTTTTTTTTTCTCATACAAATACAAATGCAAATGATATGATTCCTAAAGATAATGGAATGTTTTAATAGACTAAATAAATGTTTGATATTATGATGGATCTTATAAAGTATTTCATTCCTTGTATTCAAATATTTTTATATAAGCTGCTACATGAATTTAATCTTTTTAATATTATTTCGCTTAAGGTACTATTATTTTAGTCCTCGTGTGCTTAGGATTAATTGATTAATTATATCAAATGATAACTTGCTTCCACCAAATCTTTAATGTTCAATTATATAACTGCAAAGGTGTTAACATTTCTACAATGGGTATTATATATAATTACAAAAGATAGTTACACATTCAATCTCTACAAAAATAATTGGTTTGTAATCATAGACCACTTGTTAAGTAGGAACATTTTCGTATTCTTAATATTCATGACAGAAAGAGCAGGGAAGAGAGATGAAGACAATCACAAGAGGGTTTAATAATTAAAAGAGGAACAAAGTTCAAACTTTATACTGCTGTCACTGGACAGAGAAATACATTTCGATTAGCGGTCTTCATCTTATTTCATGAATTTCCATTTTGTACTCCATGATCACCTCTCCCTTCTTTAGTTTTTTTATTGCACAAAACCTGAGTTAAGTGAGTAGTGATCGCTGATTTTTTTTTTTTTTTNTTTTTTTTTTTGTTAAAAGGTAGCCACTACCCTTTGTCCATTGGAAGCTGTGTAAAATGTGTTTACATTGTAAAAGCAATATTTTTATTCATTTATGATTTTTTAAGTCAATCTTTTTCTCCTTTAACTTTTGTTATGTAAATTGATTTAGTGAAAAGTTTTTTTTTTCTCTAAACGGGTACCTGTTTATTAAACTTTAAGAGGCCATATCACAGTTATTAACCAGGCAATTAGACACACAATAAACAATGCTCAGACCATAAAATATATTGAAGCGCAGTTTTCTGAGGTCTTCATATGAACAGTGAAATTGGGATCACATTAATAATTTATTTCATATTGAATAAATTATTTTTTAAATATCCTAAAATAGTTTAAATGATATAAATGCCATTTTTTTTAAGTAGAAAAAAGAAATTCGCTTTACAAAGTTAAACCTGGTCCAAGCTTTACTCTCTACTCAAGTTAGGAATTATCGATGAAGTGAGACGGGCTCTTAAGAAACCCATTAAATTTCACTCAAAAATTTTAATTACAGGAATAATAATAGCCCTAAGCTAAATCATGGTAATCAATGGACAGGAAATACATCAAATTAACTTAACCCCTTAGGTAGTGTAATACCCTAGAAATGATAAGAGATTGGAAATACTACCCATGCCACAAAATAAAATGAGCAGCACATAAGTTAGATACCAAATGACCCGTTATTATTTTCCTGGATCCATTTTGACAAATGGACTGGTGCCAAATAGTATCCGTGGTTCACCCTTTGTCCTAATTTTCAATTGTACTAAATCTAACCAATATATGTCTCAAAAAGAAAGCAAGTCAATGCAGTAGTACGTTAAATATTAACCACTACTAAAAAAATGAAGGACCAATTCATTATGTTTGAAATATATGTAAAAAGAATTAACATCTTTTGAAAAATTAAATAACTGGGTTAATGAGGTTTTAAAGTCGCATCATCACATGGGTTATTAGCGCTAGCATTGCTGTAAAACTTAAACAAAACTACCCCACAGTTTTAAATCTTTAATTTTATTAAATTACTTAACACTGGAAATAAAATATTATCGAAGTGTATTTTTTTGTCCATGATTCCCCATTAAAGTAATTGATTACTAGAAGCCAGTAGGTTCTCGTGTAAAGCAAGAGATATTTTGTCAATGCGTAGGTCCGTTCACTTGGTGCGGTCAGCCGGCCGCACATACACCTTCCCGCTGTTCTTCTCCCACTCCCTGTTAAACTCATGCTCCAATATCTCGGCCCCACGCTTCCGCGTCAGGCCCGTCTCGTCAAGGCTCAACTCGCACATCTGCATGTCGTCAGTGCCTATGAGCAATAATTTTAATGAAACACGTTGAACCTTATAAGTTGGTAAGTGTGTGAAATCTATATTTCTTACACAGATTATTATTTGTTAATTTTTTAGGGATGGGACCCTGAAATCCTTAAGAAGATTCGAGATTCAAAGATTCAAGAAAATTTTGAATTTGAGACTCAAATCCCTAAATAAAAAAAATCAATTTTTAAAGTAAAAGTTCTATTACTGCTTATTGGTGGTTCCAAAACAATATAATTATAGGATGAACTTAACAACCAGACCCAAGACCAGTAATTTATGAGTTATTATAAGAAAGAATGTTAACATTTAGTAACTATTTGTATCAACTATTATTCTGTTATTTTTATTTTCTTCTTTATGTTCATAATTTTTTTTCTGAGATTTGGATTCAGATTCGATATTCTGGATTTGAGGGTAAATTGGATACAAATGATCAACTATCGGACATAAATAAATTGTGAAGTGAATGGATAGAAGGCTAGCTTACCTATTTGGAGATTTATAAGCGGGTTTAATTCGTTACCAATCATAATACTTTCTTGGGACTATTTTATTCCCAAACTTATCAAACATTTAAACTTTATTAAAACTCAGATGTAGATGTAGATGTCAAAAGAATGTCACAGCATTCATCTACTTTCTCACCTCTCACATTTATGTTCAGCGGAACTTTTTTGTACCAGAACGTCTTGCTACCTTACTACTCTAAAGGGTAAGGATGAGGAAAAAAGCATTTTAATGGTAATCTATCCACATTTGCGTGTAAATAGAGTGGGAAAAAACACCCTTAATAGACCCAACCGGGATTCGAACCTCAATCTCGATATTGCAATAATGTTTTTTCCTAGAAGTGGCCATATTGTGTTTTTATTATTGATGGCGATATTGTGTTTTTCCTAAAGTGACCATATTGTGTATTTACAAGTTATGGCGATATTGGGTTTTTCCTATTGTATTTTTTATGAGCAGTGGTCATATTGTGTTTTCCAAAATAACAGCTATATTGTGTTTTCCCGAATGGAAGCCATATTGTGTTTTCAAAAAGGTGGCCATTTTGTGCATTTCCTAGAGGTGGCCATATTGTGATATTCCCAGTAGTGGTAATATTGGGTTTTTCAAAGTGGTAGTCTTTTTTTTTTTTCAATGTGGTGTCAATTGGGTTTTCCCTACTAGTGGCTATTCATAGTAAATTTGACTATCTTTATAAGGATTTGATCACTCTCACAACAAACTAGACTACCAATGACGTAAAGATCAAGGTTCGAATCTCAATTGGGTGTACTGAGGATGTTTTTTCCTAAGTGGTTTTCCACTCTCCCGCTATCAAATATGGGTACATTTCCTCTAAGTTCAACATTATTTATCCCTGTCACATTGGTGCCATTAGTACATGTGAGTATAACCTGATTGGTTATAGTATTATTGTACTAAAAAAACTTTCTAAAGCAAATTACAATTTTAGGCCTGTCCAAGGGCCGGATAGAATATCACAAACATTATTTAACATTTAAATAATCACAGCGTTCACCAAATTTAGTTTTACTAATAGTATACTTGTTCTAACTTTGACTAAGGAAATACTGGTACCCTACCTGCCACAAGCAGTATGGGAGGTTTGTCTGGATGAAGCTCCATCTGGCGAGCCACAAACTCCCCATCGAAGTGAGCATACCACCAGCCTCGCTTGTTATTAGCATCCCCTTGGGGCCCAATGGCCACCGAGGGGCGTATGAAAGGGATTCGGAAATAACGCTGGGAGTTGTTGTTAATTGGCTGCTTTACCTGAGCCCTTGGAGTTCGCACCTTTGCTGCTGGAATGTGACAAATGAATGTTGGATAATATAATGAAGCTCAAAGTTGGGTCCGTGGGTACAATGGGGCTTCCCGCAAGTCTTGGAACAACATGCAAATCACTAAAATTATAACACCAGTTTCCAACATTCAATCAAATAATTTTTTTTTTTAATTTTGAGGTATTTAACGAGACTTTATAAGCTGACTGGTTGGACAGAGCTTAAAAACTTATTTTTAGAACAGATACAAAAGACAGTACCCCCTGACACAGAAATGAATTTATCAATGTAAAAGAGGAATCAACAATTTCACTATATTGAATCTTTTGCCCATGTCTAGAGACGAGCCCAATACCTTTACTATAGTAAGCAGATGTTCTACCAACTAAGCTAAGATGTCTGAATGACGAGCGATTGATAACGATAAGAAAATTTAAATATATTTTCAAATTTTGAACCTGAATTTTTTTCTAGAACAATTATATTGTTTATTGGGATGTTAAAGAAACTTAATCGTGTCGGCCCACAATCCAGTCATATCAAAATAGTGGCAAAGAAATGATGGTCTCTGTTGTCAACACACAAACCCTCCAACCATTAATCTCAGTTTTATAGACTGGAACCGCTACTTTTTCATTCAAGTACCTCCCCCATTGTCCTCACGAGGTTGAGTTGACACCACCACACATAAAAATCGGAAATCGGCAGGGATTGAGCATCTATAGCCAGAAAGTTTGACCTCTAGACCACAGAGGCAGTCTATTGGTGGAATAACCAAACATAATTTGGACAAACTAATCATCATCATCATCATCATGATAATAAACTGTTTCCTGCCTGTGGCCGGGTCAGTTTAGTAAAATGCCTCCATCTTCCTCCTTTAATTTCTTACATTATTCTCCTCTCACTTGAACACTTTCTGTTATCTGTTCCCCCATATCTTTCTTGGTTTCCCTACGGTCTTTTTCCCACATGCTTCATTTCCAACATTTTCTTCGGCATCTTTTTTTTTTTACATCCATATTACATGCCGACACCATGTCAGTCTTGCTTCCTCTACTATCTAATGTACTCCCTGTATCACTACTCTTCACCGAATAACTTCATTCCTAATCTTGTTTCTCCTTGCGACAGCTAACAAGCTAACAAACCAATTACTCACACACAATTCCGTTACTTCGCTAGTCAAGTGAATGTCGATTAAATTAAAGGTTAACGTCAATATAAAGTTACTATTTTCATCAAAACAAATGTGGAAAAGTTCCCGTAACTTAAAACCAAAATATTATTTTAGTGCGGGTTTCAGTTCTAACAACAGGGAAGTAAAAGTTGAGATAGTTTTAGAACAGACCACAATGCAGTTTATATTTTACTGTACCTGCGTCCATGACGGAACGAGGGGCACGCTCATTCTCATCCATGATGGTACGGCGTTTGTTCTTGGCCTTCCATGCGTGGTACACCTTCAGGCGACGATGAAACTCGATACGGCATGCCTGGGGAAAAGATAGATTTCTTTTTATTGATAGTTTTATTAGTACATACAGAGCAAAAACATACTATTGGAATGTACAAACTGTATGAAAGACATCAAAGATTAGATCTCATACAAGTAGCTGAAGCCACAATTCAAGCAAGAAATAATAATCAACATGAAATATTTTTAATGTAAGATTGATTTGTTAGTAGGTTTTGAATATTTTCAAACTCAAACAAGATGAAAATATGAAGTTTAAAAATATAAAGAAGTAAGCTCCTAATAGAACTTGGAACTAGGTCTCAATATGGACACTGTCAAAAGACAGAACAATAATCATTTTCAGCTGAAAGTACTGATACAAATAGTTATGACTGGTTCAAAAAATAATAACTTAACACCGTGTCTTACTATTCATTAGGGTTATATGCATATAAATACTAATTATGCTATAGTTTTCAGGATGAGGAATGATTAACTACAATTATGTTATTTGTTTTTGGTTTAAAAATTCACTAAATTAGTAATAATTTGCTTAGAGAAATTTTGCCTCCCCTAATATATGTAATGTGGTATCACTAACAACCAACTAGCCCTCTCTAAATCAACTAAATTAAAACTAAGTATAATATTTACTAACCATGTATTTAAAAAAATATGTTTAACTTTAATTATTTTACTAGATTAACTAGATAAATAATTATCATTTTATAGAATGTTTATTTATTTAAAAAAAACAAGACTGCCAACTAAAAATCAAGGACAGAATAGACTTTGATACCCAAATCTGGTTTCAGTTATTAATAAAAGAACTGAAAGAACTGAGGTGCTGAATATTCGACCTAACCTATCCCTAGCTAAAATACACGATATCATCCGATTATTGCAATGTATTTTAGAATGAGTCTCTAGTTTTAGACTTCCAGAGAATTAACGTTCAATAAAAGCCTGCCATAAGAATATCAAAGGCGGGACAGTTTAGAAAATACCAACACAATGTTTAGCGGTAAGGAATGATAAAATCTTATTAAATTATTAGTATTAGTTTAGAGGTAACTACACTATAAATTCAAATTAACAACTGTAGATCACAAGATTTGACATGTGAATATTCAGAAAGAGTTTATGTGACTTCTATAATTTTATTACCGCCCAGATTCTATAGAATATGTACATAATTTTTGCAAACTGTTGGAGAGTAAGCATTTTTCCTTTCAAGTTGAGATGCTTGTAGTATAAATATTACTTTATATAATAGATCCCTGTATTAACCATAAAAAAATTAAATAATTAAGAATGATTTATTTTACAAAAAAGAAAATCTATTTTTAACCATCCACTTCGGTTACTGCATGATCTAAAGTGCTACTCTCACAATAGACTAAACTGCTGATGACAGTATGGTCAAGGTTGTGATCCAGGACTGGCGATTTGAGGGTCGTTTTCCCTAAATGGTTTGCCATTCCCTCCATGTGAATCTGGATACACTTTTTCAAAAAAATACTATCCTCATCCTTAACCCTTTAGCATATTTAGTACATAAGCGTATAACCCGAATAGGTAGTCATACACAGTGCTAAAAAAAACTCTGTTCACTATAAAATAATATCTTAGTATTGAATAAAATTCAAACTAAACTCATATATTTTTTTAGATAAAATAAAATTTTTTTTTACCTACTCGATTTTTTCAAGTTTTGTATGTGGTTAGAGTTTGAACAATTCCTTGAACTTTAAATAAATTCTTAATTTTTTAGTATTCACACACACTCCTAGAAATATGTTTACTCCTCACCTCCAAGAGTTCTATATCACAGGAAGTGTTGATGGTGTCACGTAGCTCCGAGTATTTCCACTTGGACAAGTCATGTTTTTGTTTGCCCTGAGCTGCTTGTACTGAGCGGGCCAGTTCTGACCTGAAAATAGAGCGCAAAGAAAAATAAATATTCCATTAAGAGTGTGTGAAGCTTTGAAATGTCAAAGATGAAGTCAAAAATGTCTATAGATTATAAACAAATTTGAAATATCTTACTAAATATAACGTATCATTTTTATAACACCAGTTAAAAAGTATTTTAACACAGATTAATGGAATGGTATCCATAACATAGAGCATAAGTAAATTTAGATTATATTTCAGCAAAAAATAATAGAAATTACATTGTTTTTTCCTCCGAACCGTTATATTTACCCACATGAACTTTATGGATAGTGATTAAAATAAGTGATATGTGACAACAATATAAGCCTTTTTCAACTGTGACTGTGCTTCACATGTTTCCAGCTTCAACTTCACTTCGACTTTGTTTCAACTTCGCTTCATACTTAAAAAGTGACCGTCGCACAACCCTATAAACCATCTTACCAAATATAAAGGTTTTTCGAATTGTGCTCAAGTCTAGCCTCAACACACACATTTGTTGTGGAACAAAAATAAAACCTATTTTGTAGAGCCATGTTCAAGAACTAATTGAAACTTGATGTATTAATGGTTCTAAAATGCTTATCTTCAAGAAGCAGAGTTAGATGTACAGATAGTGTGACAAATTCTGAAAGATGCTTTTTTAAAAAATAATCTAATGTTTCTGTATTGGAAGTGGTTTCTCCTGCCTTTTCCATGGAAAATTTCAGAATAATTTACTGTTAATGTTTCAACTAATTAAGCCATTAATAACTTAACACTAATATTCAATATATATGTGTACTTTAATAACTGAACACAATGCTAAAAACAAAATAAACAGACTTTAAATTTAAAATTATATTAATTTACATAGTTGAGAGTATTAAAATAATATTTTTAACCATGTTCAGTTTTCGAGAAATCTTGTCTACTTTATTTTTTTAATATGTACTTTGTATACGACTAGTTTAAGAGTAGTTACAGAAATTACTTGACATAAATAAAAAATCCTCAAGCTTTCACATAAAAATTATATTATCAGATAAAAAAAAAGCAAACAAATTCTATTTTATAAATGAGATTAACAATTTAATGCATTAAGTAAAATAAAGAATCACTCAATCACATAGCTCCAGTTAGTTTTCTACAACTATTTATTTTAAATGTTACACAAAAGACAAAGTATTAGTCACAATATATTAGTAAAAATATATTCAAGCTTAACATAAGCAAAGTTAATATTACTAATATAGGATTATTAAAATAATGAAGAAATTCTAACAACAAATGTAAAAAAATCCATGCATATAGAAAATAAAATTTTAAATATTATATTCTTTGTTAATGCACAGTCATGAAAGAAGTGTCAAAAAAGTTTCTAAGCTCTACAATGTATTACACGTTAGAGAAAATGACAAGCAAAATAAATTATAACATACAGAGCTAAGCCCATTTTGTACATTTAGTTTTTTTAATTCCTTTTAACATATGACCCATGCATTTGCATTTAATTAAGAAATCATAAACGTTAAGAAACCTAAACACAGGTCAAGACCACCCTTTATAGATTTGGGGGTCCCCCAGTTATCCGCCTCAGGCCTCATGCTCTCCTACCCCTCACCCCCCCCCAAAAACGAAAACATATGTTTAATGCAATGATATTAGTTTTTACCTATCTACCAGTATTAAAAACTTGTCGTGCTCACGAGAAACTATTGCAAACACTACTAAACACACGACTAAATTACAGTACTACCACAGTTAGTAAAATTGTATGTGTAACACAATAAATAGATTACTCATGTGTGCCAATTGTAACATTGAAACAAACACATGTTACAGTTTACTATAGGTAAATTACAACAAACAACTGTGGGATCGAAACAACCGCTTTAGGTTAACCAAAACAAACAAAACACCAACATGACTGTCTGGTGGTTCGCCTGTATTGGGAACTTATTGCAAGAGCACACAAACAAAAAATTCCCATCCCAACTTGTTTTTCCCCTTCTGTCTCCTAAAAAAGCTCGAGACCCTGTGCAACCACACCATGTGCGCACTTCTTAGTGTGGCCCTGAGTGTGGGACATCTCTATATAAGTAAAAGTTAAACAATATATTCTAAAAGTGAAATAAAGGTATAAATTTTAAATTTATTGAAAACTAATAGCTTTGTGCATACTCGAAATTGTAACAAACACTGTGAGCAATGTGCCAATGCATAATATTCATTTGATCTAGAGACTTTGGTACAGATAGTGTAAGTGGAATAATTTATAAAACACACTGATGATTAGAAGTTATTAGATACATGCTTCAATACAAGGATACGATGACTTAACACACTTTGTAATTATGACACTTTTCAATTGCCACGACTTGAAACATTTTCCTCACAGGTACGACACTTTACACATTAGTGATATGACAATATCTCTCGCATTGGTGCAGTGATTATTATATTTACCTTTTTTTTTAAATATAATCCTTAAGCCCCATTTATATATTAACACAATATGTTGGCCAACACGATCCCAACAAGTTGTGTTACAATATAAACACATTCCCAAATTGTTGGGGATGTTGAACAACATCGTATTGGGAGAGCTGGTCGGAGGCAACAAGCTGTGTTAAGTTGTGTTAAATCATTTGTTGGAGATAATAAACGACCAACCCAACATGTTGGCCGAGTTGGGAGGTTCTACGCATGCGCTATCGAGTCGAGTCAGAATCTAGCCTTAGCGACACACCTGTTTGGTTTTCAGATTAGTTTAACTTTAACATCGGAAGTATTCTGTTCTTTGGAACGTTACATGCATCCAAAGTTATCAACTTTACTTTGAAAATGATTCATTATTCCCATCTACACAACTTCAATATGACAATGAGCCAAAAAACTTTTAGCCCCCCTCCCGTTTCTTACGCTTTGGTTTTTATGTCGTTATTTATGGATATAAATTGTAGACCGAAGGACACAGTATGTAGGTCCAACAAGTTGGCAACAATAAACACAGCTTACTTTTCCTCATGTGTTTCCTCCCCACATATTGGCCAACATGTTGGGTCTATCTTGTTACATAGTAAACGAGGCTTTACATTAAGTAAGCAAAATCAAGGGTTGTAACACCATTAAGGTGGCAATCTAAAAACCTAGTACAACAAATGGAAGAATCTTCATTGAAGCCTGCTTTAGTGGCAGCATGGTCTAAGCTGCTACTCTTGTAGTCTTGCAGTAGATTAGACTTCCGATAACAGGAAGTTTGAGGTTCGAATCTCAGTCGAGTGTATCGAGGCTTGTTTTTAGAAAATGGTTTTCCACTCTTCTCCCATGCAAATTCGGGTACACTTCATCTAAATATGACCTTACTGATGCCTAAAACCATTAGCGTAGTTAGTATATAAGCATATAATCCGAATGAGTTCTAAAAAAAAATTATTGTTGAAGTGCATAGAAGTCTCCTCGTTTAAAGGATTTAACAATGATGATCATTTGCATTTATTATGAAATAATTCCATAAGCAAAAATACATTTAGTTATAAGTATCAGTACATAAAGTAGATTTAAAGGTCAGATTTTCACAAACACCCAGTAGCTCTATCAAGAGTAACATGACATAAAAAAGATTAAAATGGCAAACAGATTATAATATACATGTAAATTTACAGACATGCAAAAAAAAAAAAAGCAAGCCATGATCACTATACCCCATGCAATGCAGTGCTCTCTACTATCAAGGGGTAGCTCGCAGAGTGTGGGAAAATGAGGCACAAAATTGATGCCGCTGGTGCACTTTTTAATGTCCTCCATTCTTACAAATCATACGCTCTCCATATGTCAAAGGGTTATTTACTAGTTTGTACTGTTCATACAGAATATATGTGTGATTCGTCAAATGGATACAGAGTGAGAGGAAATTATTTAAAAAGTGCAAGATCATTGATTCTGTGATTTGTTTAAGATTGACACAAAAAAAAAGGAATAATTTCCTTCACAAAACATGTATGATTAGTTTACTTTTTTTTTAATTTTAAAGAAATTTCCAAAATTTACTTTACAATTTTTTATTTCCCCGAGTTCAGACATTCATTCTCCACAAGCTGCCCCTTGGTCTACTATTATTGTACATGTGTGTACCTGTTGAGTTTAGCAGGAGTCGCTGTCCTCACCTCTGTGCTCACTGTCCTACTGACGGTATCACCATGGAAACAAGCAGAGAAGACATTGGGTGGGGCGGAAACAATAACTGCCTCAACATGCCGACATAATTCATGGCAATCCGATCAAACTTTTGAGAATACAACCCACTTTACACAAAAAACACTACACAACGCCACAGTTTTGTTTCTAAAAAAAAGGTGTGTTTTATGAGTTAATTAACTTATTAAAAGGGTATAAAGCGAAAGGGGAGTGAGATATGATAGAATTTTTTTTTTGAGACCGTGTATGTTTAGCCAATTTATAAACTACCCTCTATAAAAACCAATTTTAATTTAAATGTAGCACTTCAGCGAATTAACTTTTTTTTTTTCATATTGTACCAACTCTATGGTCTAGTGATCAGAGTTCCTGGTAACAGATTCAGAGGTCCCGGGTTTGATCCCTGGTGCTTCCAAAATTTATCTGTGAAGCAATGGGTCTGGAACGGGGTCAACTCAACCTTATAAGGACAGAATGAGAAGCTACTTTAATAAATAAGTAGTAGCTCTGGCTTATAACACTGATATTAACAGCTGGAGGACTTGTTGTGATGACCACATGACACCCTCTAACCGTAAATATTAGCACTATCATCGCTAACGACGGCAGCCAATTGGCAGGTATGGCTCGCTTGTGGGATCACACCATGGAGTTATTTTATTATTATAAATATTAATATAAAATGACTAATGGTTGTTTTATCAAGATTCAGGAGTTCAAAAAATCTTCCTTTTCAACCTAAACCGCCTGTTATTCGTATAGTGAGAGATTGCTCGACTCCCGATAAAAGACTATAAATATTCCCCTAAGACACATGTCATAATAGTTGTGACAACATTAAAATATTTAATTATTATGTATTTTTATTAAGTTTACCATAAGGTATTGGTTAAATATGTACAAAATAAATGGATTTAATAAAACCTAGTGGTAGCTAAAAAAAAAAATCATAGCCTTCTCGTACTTATCATAAGATATGTAGTTCAACTTCACAATAACAAAGATAGCGTAAACACAAAATACATCACAAAACAGAGATATTTTAAATATGTTTATGATTTGGTGTGCATGCAAGATTTCTATTAAGTGTGAGGGCAGCCTTTGACTAATTTAATTTTTATGTTGACTTTAAGTTTTCTTCTTTTTACTTTCTCACTATCTTACAGGTAGAGAAAGTATTGTGATCATAAAAAAATTGAACTCGAGATTTTGATTAATCTTAACGTTTCATGAGCCCCCGAATCCGAAAAAGTGTTTTTTGAATTTCTGTCTGTCTGTTTGTACCTCCGACTAAAGCCTAAACTATTTAACCCATCAGGCTAAAACTTGGTATCTAGGGTTTTCATAGGGTTGCCATGTGGGGTTTTTGGAATTGGTTATCCAAAATTAAAATTAAGGGTAGTTTACTGAAAGGCAAAATAAGAAAGGCGATTTTCTAAAAAATTGTCTCTAACGATTTTGATTGAATTTCATTTTTAAATATTTATAAATATTCCAAACAAAATGGCTACTCTCAATATTTCGGAAAAAATGACTTAAAGGGCTTCGGTCTGATGCGTAAATTATCTTCTTTTTTTTTATCATAGTTCCAAAACTATTTGAAACATCTCATGACCTTCCAAACACTTAAAAGTGGTTTTTGCAATGCCATCTACCTGTGTGTTTGTTTAACCCTAAAATTAATAGTAGATTAATAAAAAGGAAAAAGAGAACAAATCAATTTCTAAAAATCGGCTCTTAAAGATTTTGATTATAATTTATAACCAGGAGTTGATTAAGATCACAAATAAAATAGCTATTTTCACTTTCTTATGAAAATGACTTTTAGGGTGCCTACTTTAAAGAAGCGAAAATTTCTTTATCTCCGCAACTATTTGAGTTACTAAATAACTTATCATTGCAAAATTGTAGTACTATTAAAAATAAAAAACTTTTATTTGAAATATATTTTTATAAAACTAACAGTTTCTGAGATATTCACAAATATGTTAATACAATTTTGTGAGCTTTAGTTGTAAAGAGATACTAGTTTAGTTTTAACTTAATAATTCTCCAATACCAAAGAGTAATTAAATATAAGTAAGTCTCTCAAAAAGATTATGTTATTTTTCTTTAAACAGCTAAGGTGAAATGTTCGTACAACAATGATTTATCTCCATTTTAAACTCAATAGTCAATATTTACATTTTTTATTGGTCAAAATTTATAAATGAGGAATTTAATAGCAATGAGATGACCTGAAGATGTGCAACACCTAATAAAATGTTGAACATTCTATTTGTAAGTCGAAATTTTATATATGAAGTGTTGACCCTTATGGACCCAATATTGATCTTGATTGGTCCAAACATACAAATGAAGACATCAATACTTTTAAGAATAAAATTATAAAATTTAAAACCGCGACTCAAAAAAAGATCTACATAGCTATAGTGCAATTTATGCTTGGACTTGCCAGTGTATATTATTTCGCTTCACATATCTTACGAGTTTTGAGTAAATATCTCCATTTTTAAATAATAGAGCGAGAAAGTCAGTGCGGAGTCCCGGACCCTTTGATTAACTTTATATGCGTGGCTAAAAATGTTATTTTATTCAAATTAATTTTATTCATGTTTGGTAAGTACCTGTGTGTGTGTAAGTGTGTAAGTGAGAATAGAAGAATGAAAATGATTAAAGGAGGAAGAATGGAGAAAGGACAGAGGAAGATGGAGGCATTTTACTAAACTGACCTGACCACAGTTTGGGAAATGTTGATAATTTGTAATTACTGTTTATAATTTACAAGATAGCAGGTTTTTGTTTCCATTTTCTTATGAAGGGCTGGAAGGGGCACAATAGTTAAGACCATGGGGCTGGAAAGGTGTTCCGAGACTGGAAAAAGTCTGGGAAATATCAGAATACAGCATCCTTTATGCATCTAGAAATAAAGATGCTATTATTCTATTCACCATAAGCATAGCCATTTCATTGATATTTTAAAACTTATAATATTTTTTTACACTCAACACCCGAATTACTGTATGAAAAGGTGCATTTTTCTAATATTTTAATATACAAGTCTACATTTTTTTATTTATTGCATGCAAAAGTGTATTTATACAATAAAAAAACAACATTTTAAGGATATGGGTTCCATAAAGATTCTCATGATAGTTTATAAAGTTTGAATAAACATACTTTAAAGAAATATGGTAGGTGGGCCTCTAATCTATTCAACCTTTTATTTGATAAATATTTTTGTTTTATATTGTGTTAGAAGTTTGGTGTTTTACTACAGGTTCAAATAAATCAAAGCCATAGGCCAGAGATTTCACTGATGGCAATAAGAGGTCTGTAAATATTAAAATTATTTAAGCATTAAAGCCTGTAAATAAACAATAGAGAGTAGCTTATTTTCCCTGTGATATTACAAAAACCAATGATAAAATACAGTGCAACATCACCTTAACGTTCACAGGACTTTGCCACAGTTGAAAATCACAAAATGATGCACTTTTGGAGAGCTCTACTAGACTATATTATGCCTGAGCATGTGCAATCTATTATATGCTTAAAGTATTGTAATTATTTATACTAAATGTAATTATAGACCAATTCGGTCAGAATCCATTCAAAACTGTATCTGAAAAAATATAATTAATATATAGATATTAAATATTTATTTTTACATACTTGTGCAATTTAGAGGTGCTCCTTAGGAAATGACTAAAATGATAAAATTTAAAATATGAACACATCAAAAAATAAATATTATATTCTTTAAATTTAAAAATTATACTTGAAAATGTGAATTGATTTCGGAACCTTTGGCTTACTATGCCAATGCTTTCACCACCGAACTATCCAAGAACTGTTCCGTGTCTAGGGTCATTCATTCATACTTTAAGGGAAAGTCTGTGATAGATATGTCAAAATTATGAGCTAAATATGAGCGATCAATCAAGACCGTTAGCCATCAGATAGCACTGCCAACTTCGACTTGGGAAGGCTTTATGGTGCCAAGTTCATTTTAAACATATTTTAAGGTATGGGATTACTCCTGGATAGCTCAGTGGATAGAGAATTGGTATACTAAGCCAGAGGTCTCGAGTTCAATTCCTGTGTTTGGGTGTAGCTTTTTTTAATTTAAATAATATTATATTTAGACGCGGTTGTAACCATTCTTAACCGTATTTATCACAGTCCTTGATTTTGATTTATAGGGTAAAATTGACCTTACATGACCATTTGATCAATGTTTTGGAGATGTAATCATTTTTTTTAAGCTTTCACATGAATGTTATATTTGTATAAGTTTTATTACTCACCCTTATACTATAATTGAACCAAAACTATTACAAATATGATGCAAAAGTCAACCCATATTCCAGAATTTCACTTCAAACTATTTTCAATAGAGATAAATTTAAGTCCAAGTAATATTGAGAAGGCCAAATATTTGTTCCCTTTGATATAAAAGTGGAGAAAAAAAAAAATAATAATAAAAAGCACCTATCAGTTGTAGATATATTCCAGAAACATGAAGTGAGATATACCCTTATGCAATGCTGCCACTAGACAAAGAGGCAAATACTGCTTCTTGAAGAAAATCGATTATTATTGCTCAATACCAAAACCTAGGTTCAAGAGGTAAAAGCCATACGATAACCTCTTTGTCCAGTTGCAGCAGTGTAAAGTGTAAATCGGTTTCCTCTTTAGTCTTTTGTTTGTAAAAGCCATATTGTGTTTGTTCCTTTTAATTATCCTTATCTTTCCTTCTTGGATATTATTCAATGTATGATAGAATGTACACTTCATTTACGGTGAAATCTTTTAGCGTCTCGCCTTGAAAAGTTACACTACAGCCCTAACCTATAAGCAACACCATAGTTACCATTCAGGTTAAGTAAAGTGTAATAATCTCTGAAAATATAATTAAATCTTCCTTAAAGAGTATGATAAAATCTTGAAATCCCATAATTTAACTAGCTAGCATGGATATTAACAAAATGTGTATTAGGAAATATTAGCACATTTACCTATTTAACCTATTTAGAGATAAATCAAGCCATACTATATAGCTTAGCTCCTACATCATTTTTAAATAATAAATCTCTGCTTTTAGCTATATCTAATAATAATATATTTAATTATTATTATTATTAACTGCAAGACATGATTTATGTAATATCAGATCAGTTATAAGAAATATACCTGCACATGGGAAAAAAAACTCAGCACATTTTATTTGGAGCGCTAATGCTCTATCATCAAGCACTTGCAGATTTTTTTTTTATAAGAAAAAATAGATTTGACTCGCTTCAGTGGCCGCATAGTCTAAGGCGTCACTCTCACAATAGATTAAACTACCAATGATGGGAAGATTGGGGTTAGAATCCTCATCGGATAAAATGAGGGTGAGTTAAAGAAAAGTGAAAATTGAAAACTGAGCTCTGTTAGGTTCTTGTTATTGTTATTATTATTATTATTATTATTAGCACCGCGTCTTACTACCCGTTCGGGTTATACGCACTTACACTAATGTGTAATGGTAGGGTGATTGTGAGATGAAATGGAGGACCTACAGTTTAACGTGGAATCCGAACCACGGTGGAGGCCTGGCATTCCCCACATTCACAAGATGTCTTGTCAGAGGTGAAGGAAGGGTTTGGTA
>CABFVX010000384.1:104688-144579 GCA_902151425.1 Timema shepardi
CCCCCCCCCCCCCCAAAAAATATATATAGTACATACTAAAGGGAGCATCATTGTAAGGCTCGCATATGAGAGGTGGATCCCCTCTTAATAAAAGTAAAGCCATGTATCAGGGACATATTTCTGAGTCTTTTCATAGTGGTCTACTCTCTTCTAGACTTAAGTATAGAAGAGGACCATTGCCACACACTGTCCTTAGTGGAATGTTTGAGTTGTTTTTATTTGTACTTTTATGTATTAATTACGCTAATGGTTTTAGAGATTTGGAAGGCTATACTTAGATTAAGTATACCTGAATTTGCACAAAAAAATAGTGGAAAAGCATTTTGAAAAAAACCCCTCACTATACTTGATAGATATTCGAACATCAATCTCCCTGTCATCAGCAGTCTCGTCTACTGTAAGGGTAGAACTTTAGACCATACTGCCACCGAAGCGGGTTGTAATTGCTTTATTTATCTCATTTAATAATGTTAACATACTGTAAATAAATTAAACTAAAGGGGTAACTTAAAAAAATTAGATATCTTACATTGTATTTGCTACATAAATAGTTGGGAAATTAAAAAAAAAATGTTCTATTTAGGCTACATGCAGAGATTTAAAATGGAAAAGCTCCAATTTTTGAAAATTTTCCATTCACATTTCTATGTGTGGCCCCTTGCTTTGACACCAATTAGAATTCTATTGTTGTAGACTTAAGCTCTACTCTTTAGGTATCTAGTGTAATTATTACTTTTGTCAGTTTGCTTGGAAACTAACCATACCTTGTGTTTGATTGATCAATCCATCAAGAAATTGTCAAATACCAGAAGAGTTCAATAACTAGACTTTTAAACAAACAATCAAAAAACCTAGAGTATATCTGGCTTAGGAATTTTCAGGTTAAAAAAAGTTATACCTTTGACGTTCCATTTAGTCATAAAAAATGTTTGTAGTTTTTTTTTCTATAGATTTTACTGGTCATATTTTTACCCTAGTGATGACTCCTTAGCTCAGTCGGTAGAGTGTCTGCCTACTGAGCTAAGAGTCCCAAGTTCTATTCCCGACAAGTCCGAAAATTTATCATTAAGGAAAATATGGGTTTACCCGTTCACGTTTTTTTTGTTCCAATTTCCTCATACATTTGTCCCGAGATCTTATTTTACAATAAAGCAGGACTTTTTCTGCTCTGTTAATATCACAATATGCCTTCTATATAGTTAATATAAAAATTGTACACATAAATTTATATCTTTTTCCTGGTAGGGAGTCCCATTTTCTTTTTCTTCTCTGGTCACTTCCTATTGTGGCCAGTCGACATCCCTAGAGTACTCAATAGCTCCAGTCCAGGACCACGCTTGTTTCCAAACGAGCAGGGCTCTTCGAGTAAGGAACAACTACCAACATCTCATATATATCACCCACCTCGGTGGCGTAGTCGGCTAACGCGCTAGTCGTGTTGAGCTCAACCGCTGAGAACGGGGAGATCGAGGTTCGAATCTCGTTCGGGTGAACTAGGGGTGGTTTTTCCTAAATGGTTTTCCACTCTCCCTCCATGCAAATGGGGGTTCACTTCCTCTAATTCAACCTTCCCAATTCTTAATCCATTAGAGTAATTAGTACTTAAAAGCATATAACCCGAATGGGTAGTAAGACGTGGTGCTAAATAATAAATATTTATCATCTATATCCACTTTACCTTTATTCTCCTCTAGCTGGTATTCCAGGCATCCCTGCTTCATCAGCGATATTCATCACTGGTATCCCCGAGACGCCTTTCCTCGGCTAGAGCTCTAGATATATCCAGAGTCTATCTAAATGTAGTCCACCCTCTGTTTTATTACACTTTCAGTGTTTTGTTTCACAAGTTTGGACTTTTTCTGGATAGCAAATATATTCTTTTAAAAGTTACAAATAAATCAATTTTATTAAGATTCACTAAAAACACACCTTTATCTTCAAAATGGATGCTGTCATGTCTGCTTGAAGTTTTTGGACCTCCGATACACTCGATTCCTTGTCCTTCTTAAGTTGATTCACAATGGCTGACATTCTGGTTAGCCTTTCCTACAAAATCAAACAGTTTTGTCAATGTATCATCTAACTTTGAAAGATACATTATGCACATGAAATAAAGTTGCAATGAAACTGTTGATGTCCAGTTTTAATTAGCGAGGTAAAGAACATAAAATAGCAAAGTCTTTAGCCCATGAATGCATACCAGAACCAGAACCAGAACCAGAAAAAAAAAACTTACAAATATAGCCTTAAAAACATGCTCAAACATATTTTAAACTTGATCAATTTAGAATGTGTTCAAATGAATAGCAACATACTTATTATCTATTGAGTTTTCCTTGATTAAATATTATACTTTTGATAATCCACCTTTTAATTTAAGAGTAGATAGCGAGCGAGTCATCAATTTTTAACCATTATTTTTGTTTATCACCGCGTTCTATTACCTTTTCAGGTAAGACAGCTTTGTACCAATTACACCTGTGTGTTGGGTATTAGGAAGGTTTTAATTTGGAAAAAGTGTATGCACATTTGTGTGGAGGGAGGGTGGAAGACCATTTATGAAAATCCACCCTCAATACACCTGACTGGGATCTGATCTCCCCATCTTTGGCAGTCTAGTCTATTGCAAAAATAGCATAGTGGACCATGAGGCCATCGAAGCGGATGTGACCAAAGTTTATACAAAGAGAAAAAAAATTGTAGTTTAAATATATTTTTAATCCATATACAGCCGAAATGTATGGGCTAATGATAGTCATATTTAAAAACTACATGGCCAGATTATAATTTCTTGCCACTCAATCCCTTAAATATAGTGGGATTTTGGTAGGAAGACATATTTAAATGTGTGAAAGTATATTCAGTAGTTTTTTTTAGATGTCAGATAAGGTTCTTCTTATTAAAATAGAGCTGTACACATCAATAGTGGCATACATGTGCGATAATAATTATGTGGGAAGCAACTATAAAAAAAGGGTAAGGTAAAATTATTTTTTTAATAATTGGCAAGAAAAAATTCTGAATTAATTGTAAAACTCCACAAGCTTCCATTCTATAGTCTAGTGACACTTTGAGCTTACAATTGTACAAATACTATCAATTTTAACCATTTAAATAGAAACACACACACACCTGAAGTCCTTTAATCTTGCTTATCCCCTGGTAGCGAGGCCTGTGTTGTCGCTGAGCCAAGTGCATGCGGACGTTTCTTTGAATGACGACGAGAGCCGCCTTGCGATACAACATCTTATTCTTCACTGAAAACAGCATGGCAAACAATAGAACCAACATTCCCGTTTAATGAAACTAAGAAAGCCACATAAGTCAATGAACAAAAAATGAGAAGGTAAAAAAGGCACACGAAAAAATTTGGGCTATAAGTCAGGGCCATACCAAAGGTTGGAAGGGTGTGGAGTGAGTGAGGTGGGTGTTTTAAGAGTTTAAACCCTTCCTTTCCTTTCCTGAAAGTTTTACAAACAATGTGTCTTTTTTATTCATTTTCAAATTCTAAAATAGTAGCTTATTCAAGTATTATAAGATTCTCAGCAGTTACAACCCTAATTATGTTTTTAAAAAAAACACTTCAAGTCGCTTCAACAGGGATTTAATGTCAATATTACTTGATAGCTCCTAATGGAATCTGACACTTTAGCCCAGACGGTAGCAAAGCTGTCCACTGAGCTAAGGGTCCAGGGTTAAATTCCCGATATGGTCAAAAAATGTATTATTGGTGAAATATGGATTTACCCTTTTACAGTGATAAATTAACAGCTGGGGACTGGATGTTGTGCCTGTCCTAGGCTTAAGTTAAATTATAAGGCATATGAAGCTACAACAGGCCTAGCAAGCCGGTAGTGGAAAAATATATGCCTTGAATAAAAAACAGACACCAACCCCTATTTAAATCAGTTTTACTTTTGGCCCGACGTGCTCCAAATATATTTATCAGATGTGATAAGGCCCTATCTTTTTCCAACTTTAATTTGCATGATTTGTTTGTCTCCTCATGGCATCCCAACGGTAATAATTGTATGTACCATCGGAGGGTACTGATACCAGAGTTTTGGAACCTCTGTTCTAGGGCAAACACAATTACCTGATAGTTTGACCATTAACTAACCACGTAATGAAAGATAACTAACATTTTAAACAGTGATAAATTATTAGTCCTCTGGATAAATACAGTAGTTAAACTAAGTTAACGGTGTTTCAAACAATGTGCATGAAATAAAGGGAACTGAGCATGTTATATGGTATTGAACAAATATTAAAGATTTGTAAAAAAAAAGAAAAGAAAAAAAAAAGTACAAATTAAATTATAAACCATCAACACCTATTTACACACACTTTAATATCCAAACAACATGTAGCATCAAAATATTTAAGAGCTTGTAAGGTTTTTTTTTCTCTCTTTTATTTGTGATTTATTTTCTAAAATACTAAATATAAAATTAAAAACGTGGTAGGAAGATCAGCTTATTAAAAACAAACGGATGTTTGTAGACAACATTTTACTATATTATTAGTATCATTTTTTCGGTATTGGTACTCTTCATCAAAAGTGACAATTACAGATTGCAAGCAATTTTATGGAATATGGTAAAAAATAAAACAATAAGTGAAAATTGAATAAAGAAAGCCACTTATGGAAAGAAGAAGAATATGGGTGAGATCCAATTCACAAAGATGACATTTTCTTCGTTTATTCTGTCTCCCATAGTAGAAAAAGTCACCCGTACGGCAGAGTGAAAAACAAAGTTGTAATATTTTGAAATTTTCGCCTTCAATGATAAACAAAATGTGTAACAAAAAAAGAAGGGAAAATAAAACACCATACTCCTTATTGAGTTAAAATAAATTATTTTACCACAGTAAAATATTAAAATTTTATAATAGTTGTTTGTAAAGAATCTGACACCTTAGCTCAGTTGATTGCATGTCTGTATGATGAGCTAAGGGTTCCGGGTTCGATTCCCGGCATGGCCGAAAAATTTATCATAGATAAAATGTAGGTCTACCTATTTCACTATGATGAATTAACATACAGGGACAGGATGTTGTGCCTGTCCTAGACTTAAGTTAGATTATAAGTCATATGAAGCAACGACAGGCCTATCAAGCTGGTGGTGTAAAATATATGGCTTGTGTAAAAAACTGACACAGGCTGGAAACAGTAATGGATATAATAAAAGTAAAGGTTTGATAAAGACAATAATACTAATATATATATATTAAAAGATAATGAAATAAAACTGTCAGTGTTTCAATGTAAATCTTTCTACTAATGATGATACAGAAGAAAGGAGGAAGATGTCAACTTTGTGCATTTGATAATATCAGAGAGGGAAAGTATCACAGTCATCACCCACCTCGGTGGCGTATTTGGCTAACGCGCTTGTCGTGTTGAAGCTCGACTGGTGAGGACGGGTAGATCGAGGTTCGAATCTCGGTCGAGTGAACTGGGAGTGGTTTTTCCTGAATAGTTTTCCACTCTCCCTCCACGCAAATGTGGGTTCACTTCCTCTAATTCAACCTTCCTAATTCCTAATCCATTAGCGTAATTAGTACTTAAAGCGTATAACCCGAACGGGTAGTAAGACGCGGTGCTAATAATAATAATAATAATAATAATAATAATTATTATTATTATTATTATTATCATTATCATAGTCATCAATAAAATTGAACTTAAATTTTTATGGATGACAGACAACCTTTCATGAACCCCCTGAACCTGAAAAAATATTTTTTGCAATGTCATCTGTCAGTCCATTTCTGGGACTAGAGCTGAAATAATTTTATTGATCAGACTAAAACTGGTATTTAGGAGTTTTCATAAAGTTTTATATAAGTTTTTTTTTTAAAAAACATTCATAAAAGAGAAAATTAAGGGTGGTTTAATTAAGTGTGAAATTAGAAAAAAGAAAAAGATTTTCTCAAAAAGGGCTCCAATGATTTTGGATTAAAATCCATATCTAGGCACTGTTTGGTATTAAAAATAAAATGGCACATTTCATATAACTATGAAAATGAAAGAGGGTATTTTAAATATGAGGAAATGTCAAAATTTGAACATGTCTCTGCAACTATTTCAGATACCAAATAACTTATTATTAAAATCCTAAAAATTAGCAACTTTAATTCGAAAGAATATTTTATTAGCTAAAGGCGATATATTTTTTAAATAGGACTTTGGGCATAGGTAGTTGAAAATGTAGTGAACAGATAAGATGTTTGTGTAATAATGTCTTATTATTCAATATATGCTCTTTGATGAATTGCATTTTTCATTTTTCCCTGTTATGATCTAGTGGTCAGAATTCCTGGATGTAGATACTAAAGTCCCGGGTTTGATCCCGGCACTCCCAAAATGTATCTATGAAGCAGTGGGTCTGTTATGGGGTCAAACTCAACCTTGTGATGACAAATGAAGGGCTACTTGAATAAAGAAGCAGCAGCAATGGTTTAGGTAACCGAGATAAATGGCCAAAGGGCTTGTTTTGCTGACCACATGACACCCTCTATCAACCAATGTTGGCACTATCATTGCTGACGGTGACGGCCACTCGGTCCATACAGCTCGCTTACAGGCCTATACCATGGAGGTTTTCTTTAATGTTTCAACAACAATGTATATTATTTTGTTTGACATATATTACGAGCTATTAACTGATTAATGAGCAATAAAGTATCTGCGGTGCACTATACCATTTATTTCCTGTGTACCTGAATGGGATTTTTGCATTCAATTTTCACAAATTTGGTTTATTTTATCAATTTTCGTGTATTATAATTTATAATATTATTTGGATCTTAGGCCCCATCATTGTTAAAGTGAAAGTAGTTTTAATAACTTATGTAAATTTCAGCTACTTTTCTGCATACCTCGTTTTTAATACAGATAACACAGCAGCTTAGTGGAAGAAAGAAAGCACAGTGCAGGAAAATTAAAACATTTAGAGGAACAAACAAATGTTAAAATAGTGTATTAAGAAAGTTAGTAAAATGTAGGAAAATGCAAAGAGAACATAAGAAGCGGTTTAAGTAGGATGGAAAAAACCAAATTTAAAAGTTGTTGTAGAAAAAATCTTTTATAGTGTTCCAAAAAAGAACAATTTTATTTATGATATAAGAGTTTTTGAGGGAATTATTTGTATTCTTTATCATATATATAATTCCACAAGTAATTCCTTCTAAAAATCATAAAGTATATAAATTTATCCAAATCAATCATAGTGATCACGAAAGTTTTATAGATTTTATTGTTAAACTTGAACTTGACTTTTGTATTAAAGGTTTAAAAGTGGGTATTCAAATTCTACAGTTAAAACATAAAATTAACATGAAAGGCAACTACTTTACTTTACACTACAAAAACCCCTTTTAATTAAAGGGATAACTAACAATTAATAGCCTGCCAAATACAACTAGATTAGTACTCAATAACAAAGTTTTGAAAAACACAGTAGCCTATATTAGCACTAAAATGGTAATTAATATATTTATGAAAAATGGTTAGTATAAAACTAATAAGAAAAATTAAGTGAATACAGTCTTTAAATCAAGCGATACGGATAATTATATAATTAGTAAAATCGTTTTTAATGTATTTTTACATATTTTTATACTTTATATCAACTCTTCTTTAAAAACTTTATTTTTCAGGCAGATAAATAGGGTATCTTTAACATCATCATTTAATTTTGATCAAAACTTTTCTCAAGAATTACGATTTTCATGCAAACATGACAGGACTCTACATACACTTAATCACGGAGAGTGAACACCACTGTGCCTTCTTCCACCGAGACGCTATGAACCATTTCTTCACTTTAGCGACCATTGCCGCCAGGTTGTCCGGATCAGATTTCATGATGGCGTCAAACTCAGCGTACTTGCCTGGCCGGAAGAACACGCGTGTCACACCGAAACGGTAGTCGTTCTCATTCATCCCGAGAGCATGCAACAGGGACTAGGAGAAACAGAGAGAAATCACATCGATGAAACTTTAAAAATATGTCTAAGTAGGCTGCGGTGGTTCTGAATATGAGTCTTCAAGAGGTATCATGACCTTGTTAAGAATTAAAGTAATTTTTATCTCTATTCATTAATTTGTTTTTAATTTTTTGATTCTCTTCAAATTCTGCATAAAGAAAGTATTATTAAAATATATATTTTTAAAATCATTTTTTTTAAGAAAACTTCTTTTAATTATTTAAATATCTAGTCTAGTATTTTAGAAAATACAGATACTTTATTCTTGCCAAAATTGAAAACATTTTATTATATCACTAGTGTTTTTCATAAATATTTATTATTTCTATCAAAAGTGACACATAGAGACAACATGACTATTTGTAACTATGACAAAGTAGTTGTATTTTTTCTGTCAAATAAGGTTCTTTCTTTGAAAAATGGACTGCACAAGCACACATTGAAGAAGAAAAAGCTAATGATGTGACAAGAAATATATTGAAAAAGAAAAAAGTACAATGTAGCTTTTAAAATGAAAATAACAATGTTCCAATTTACTATTATTTTTTAAGATTTGTTTATTTTCGTTTTCTTTTTGGGTATGTATAAAACTTATTTCTTCAAAGTATCTCTTATCATCCTCAAGCAGGAATAGACTTATGTTATCTCCTTACCTTGCAGAAAGTCCTCGAGTCCATTTTTGCCATACTCGATGGAAGAAACTTTTGGTACATGATGTGAAGGTCATTGAATTTGGCCCTGGAGGGGAAACCTTCTTGCATGAGTTCTAAGACACTGGTCATCCCAGAACTCTCCAACTGTGACATGATGGACGGAGCGTCAAAGTTGTGGTCAATCATCTTCTGGTTCGGTTTGATACACCGGATGAAATTAGTGCCCTAAAAAAACATTTTAAAAGGTTTAGCAATACCAAACTAATTTGATTGTTTGACATAATGATTTTAATACCATTAGTTATGTTATTTAGAATGAAGATTAGGATAAATTGTGGTTAGAATTAGAAGGTGTTGCCAGTACACTTACCTGAGTGATCCTGAAGTAAAATTATTTGGATGGAGCAATATTAAGCACAAAAACAGATATTTAAAATAGGAATGTACCTTGAATCCTGAAGGATATTCCAGATTCGAGAACTAGAGAAAATTTTGGAATCAAAACCAGTTTTTTTTTGTTTTCTTCAAGTGAGATTAGTTAAAAAGCTCTAATACTGTTTATTGGTGCTTCAGAGCCAATATATGTATAGGATAAACTTAACAACCATACCCCAGACCAGTAATTTATCCCTTAACTGAATGTATGAATGAATTATAAGAAATAATGTTAGCATTCAGTTAATGTTTATATTTTCTTTTATATTCCTTCTTTCAAAATTATTTCAACGATTTGAATTTGGATTCATAAAATAGTGGATTTGACTTAACTTCGGTTCACATCCCAGTTGAATATTTTTTTCATTTATTTTACGTACTTAACACTTTTTAGCAGATTATATCAGCACGTGACTTATAAACAAGCTTAAATCTAAAAAACAAAACATACAGCCCCCAGCTATTTATTAATGACCATGAAAGTGAAAACCCACATTTCGCCAATGATAACTTTTTTGGTCAAGCTAGGAATTAAACACCGATACCTTTATCTCAGTAGGCAGACACCTGTCAGAATAGCTCAATATAAAAAGGTAGTTTTTTCTTAATAGTTTCGCTAATCCTCTCCTCTCAAATGTTGGTAAACTTCAACTCAATTATAATGTCCTCATCACTAACACATTTTTTTAAATATATAGCCAACACAAAGTTGGTGGAGATAATAAAAATTGTTTATTTGACACATTTTAGTAACCATTTGGGTTGTACGTCTGTGTACTAATTATGCTAATGGTTTTAGGGATTAGGAAGGTTATATTTAGAAGAGATGTACCCACATTTGTGTGGAGGAAGAGAGGAAAACAATTTTGGAAACACCACCCTCAGTATGTCCGACCAATATTTGAACCTTAACTTCCCCGTCATCGGCAGTCTAGTCTACTGCAAGAGTAGCGCGTTAGACCATGCTGCCACTAATTAAATTAAGTACCCCAAAAATTACATAGTTGTATTTTATATAGTGTTTTTAATTGTTAACTTTGAGATCTACAGTTTTATGGTAAGTGTGTATGCCTCACCCTTCTGTCCTCCTTTCAATGTAAAGTGAATGGTAATACTTCACTTTCTGTCTCAAGAATCTAGGGTTAATACTCAAGATGGTGCTTTAAAAGGTTATTTTTTCCACATTGTGATTTATAATTTTCTCGCCATAACGCTAGAACATTAGCTTAACAATCACATAACTAATATTAGATTGTCTTCTGTAAATTGAAAAATGACACACTGACACAGGAATTGCACCCAGGACCTTTGGCTTAGTACACCAATGCTCTAACCACTGAGCCATCCAGGAGTCATCCTGTGCCCAAGGTCATTCTTAACTCTTTAAGGCAGAATCTGTGATGGACGTGCAGAAATCGTCAGCTACATATGGGTGATCAATCTTATATCTTAGACTATCTAATAGTGGCAGATATACAATACTGGTGCTACGGTGTAATGATTTTTATTTTGCCGGTATTGCTTACAGTACTCTTTAGCTTATCCATCAGCTCTCCCAGCTGGGTCTTGAACTTTGAGCCTACGCTGATGAACGCCAGCTTTCCCTTCTGATTGGTCAGGTTCGACGATGCAAACATTCCTTGAAGAAACGGGTTCTTGCTCTCCTGGATCAAACCTTCCAGCGACGCATGAAGGGCGTCATTGTTCTTTTCAATGAACTGGGCCTGTACGCGCAGAAAATTTACATGAGCCGAGAGAGTGAGAAGGAAGATATGTTAGCCTTGATAGGGTAAAGAAAGAAGAAGGTACAAGAGCCTGGAAAGAATGAAGAAAGAAGGTACAAGGGCATTCAAAGAGTGGAGAAAGAAGAAAGGCAAAAGAGCTTGGAAAGAGTGGAGAAAGAAGAAAGGCAAAAGAGCTTGGAAAGAGTGGAGAAAGACGGAAGATGCAAGAGCTTGGGAAGAACGAAGAAAGAAGAAAGTTATAGAGGTTTGGAAAAAATGGAGAAATAATAAAGATTCAAGAGTCTGGAAACTGGAAAGAATGAAGAAAAAAGGAAGATACAAGAGTCTGGAAAAATGAAGAAAAAAGAAAGATACAAATTTCAGAAGAATGTTATTTTATGTGGTTTGCTAGTTAGAATGCGATATAATGTACATTAGCACTCAAAATTAATATCATACCCATGGGACTAATAATAGAACGCAAAGCTTTGAAAAACTCAACTCAGAAACCAAATTCAACTCAGAAATCACCCACTAATATATTATTTGCGTCTACTGGGAGGTGGGGGGATCACAAAAAATCATCGACTAAGGAAGGTAGGTAGTAATGTATGTATAATCATTGTTAAGTTGAGTCTATAGCTTTTCTAGATTTAGGAATAGGTTGTGGAGTTTATTATATCTTTCAAACATGTGAGGCAATCGATTTTTATTAATGTTTTAGGGATGGGACCCTCGAATCCTCAAGAATATTCTAGATTCTAGGACTTGAGAAAGTATTGAATAAAATATTTGAATGAAAAAAAAAAAGAAAATCACAAATTTTTTATCGGAATTTGTATAAGAGCTCTAATATAGTTGGTTGTTTGTTCACCCCCAACATTATTATTAGGAAAATTAAACTAGATCACAGATCAATAATTAAACAGCTGAATGTATTAATGTATTATGAATACATTATATCATAAAACATTTGACTAATACTTTTCTTTCATATTGTTCTATTATATTTATATTTTCTTTTATGTCAATCGTTTCTTCTAAGATTCGGATTTGGATTCAAATTTGATATTCAAGATTATGAGGAAAAATGGAGATTCAAATTTTTCAAATAATGGTTTCTACCCACCTATTAGATTTATTTTTTACTTTGGATGCATGGAAGTGACTGCTTATTCTTTGAAAAAGTCAAGCTAGGGGCTAAGCCTGTTTGAATCCAATCAATCAATCAAATTTGAATCCTTGATTAGTAGCTCAAATCAATATAAAATTACATGAATGTAGAGTGCTAATTTTTCTGGGTGTGGGGGGGCGGGGGGAATCTGCTGTAAAACATTACCATACTATTCGCCAATAATTCTTATATATATATATATATTAATACCCTCTGAGGGGGTAATTTAAATGCCAGGGGGGAAGGGAGTCAGGAACCCTACAAGAGGTGCTTTCTATGCTCTTGCCAATGAGTATCAGGCTTTGAGAAATTTTAAAATCAAACTCAAATTAAATATTTTAAAATGAAATTGTTTCAAATAGAATCCTTAACAAAAATTGTATAATCTTGTACAGAGTATGACTAAAAACAGATACTTACAGTTTGGTAGCAGACTGCACCAGCAAAATGCCGAACCATGAACCCCTCACCGTCTCTTATTTCCCGATGATCTTTTAGTTTGGATGTACGGGGGAAGGCCAGACGGAAATGCCCCGACCACTGACGGTGAACCTCCATCGTAAAATGGTCGGAGGCAGGTTTGGGGAGCTTGGATTCTTCATCAAGGAAATGAAAGATACCAACTCCCTTTGCCTCTATCAAATCTATAGAGGAAGAAAATTTAAAATAAGGAATAGTAAAACTTAGTTATACATGCAACATGGTTGTGTTTAAAAGACAAATATTCCATTATGAATTTCGCAAATACAATAAAACCTTTAAATAAACTCTTGTTTTAGGAAGTACGGGAAAAATGACAAATTTAAAACTTTCCCTGGATACAAGGTGGTAAGTTTTGAATATTTATGAACGTATAAGTTTCACAATGTATGAAATGGTTCATAAAAGTGCAAAATTAATAAATTAAGGCCCACTTCAGTGGCCAAATGGTCTAAGATGTCACTCTCGCAATAGAATGTACTGTTATTATCAATGATGGGGATATCGGTGGTTTGAATCTTGGCCGAGTATAGTAATGATGAATTTCCTTAAAACTTTTTTCCACACTCTCTTTCTTTCTCACTCACACAAGGCAAACGCGGGTACATTTACTCTAAATTTAACCTCCCTAGTACTTAACACATTAGCATAATTAATAGACCTACATAAGCATACAAACCGAACAGGTAGTAAGCTGTGGTGCTAAAAGAAAATATTAACCAAATGGTATTTTCCAAACGTTCAAGTGTTATATGTTTGAACATAATGAAGCAAACAGAGAATTCATAAAATAATTCTTACTTCGAGGAAACTAAAGTTTTTAACAATTATTAATTCATTTCAATAAACTAAGAAAAAAATAATAATTTCCATTTTATCATCAAATTAAGTTCTCAAAAATTATGTCATGACTCACCGATACAGTCTTGATTATCATTGAAGCTGATCTTAGGAACTTGTAGAGCTTCTCTTTCGTAGAGTTGCTGCTCATCCTTCAAGATCCTCTCGTTGAAGAACTGCTGCAGTTTCTCGTTGCAGTAGTTGATGCAGAACTGCTCGAAACTGTTCACCTTGAAAAACTCTAAGAAAAGACGATTCTTATCGTTTACACTTTTCATCATAATGACTTACGAGAGTGTGAAGTTAACACAAGAGAGACATAAATATAATTAATAATAATAATAATAATAATAATAATAGCAGCACCGCGTCTTACTACCCGTTCGGGTTATACGCTTTTAGTACTAATTACGCTAATGGATTAGGAATTGGGAAGGTTGAATTAGAGGAAGTGAACCCGCATTTGCGTGGAGGGAGAGTGGAAAACCATTTAGGAAAAACCACCCCCAGTTCACCCGACCGAGATTCGAACCTCGATCTCCCCGTCCTCAGCAGTCGAGCTCAACACGACAAGCGCGTTAGCCAACTACGCCACCGAGGCAGGTAATATAATCAACAAAGGAGACAGAATATAAAATTGGCAAGAAAAGTGTAGCCAGCGAAGATTAAGAACAGGAACAACAAGGTGGATATGCCAACATTGATCAGCCGGAATATTATTTACAAGATTATGCTCATGAATGCAAACAAGCACGGTTTTATGTATTCTTAATTTAACAAATGCAAAATTGGGATCAGTTTAATAATGTTATTTTTAAAATTTGCTTTTAATTTTTTTAAATTTATAATAAACGGTTTCACTAGTCTCAATTCCACCGCGTTTTAATTAAGAATACAGAAAACTGCACCCTAATGCATCTCCTGGTTAAAGCTGTACAGGGGTGAATCCAGAATTTTTGTGAGAAAGGGTAAGGGGGTGTCACCGCCAAAATTTTCACCGAGGGGAAGAGGGGAGCCACTCTCACAGGATTGAGCAAGGGGAAGTTCCCCTCGAGAAATTCTGAAAGAAAAATCTTTTAAAATTGTAGAGCATAATCTATAGTACCAATAATTATCAAGACATTAATTTGAAAAAAAAAAACCGAAAAAAAAGGTTAATTGTTTATTTATCTTTTTAAGATAATTTTTGTTAGTTAAATCATGTTTTAAAATGTAAACCAATTATTGACAGTGATCGACATGCGAAGAAACTGGCTATCACGTTACAGTACAGCTAGTAGTAACTAAAATAAAGATGTAATTCGTTTAACTTTGTAATTATTATTGTTAATACTAACTTAAAAAAAACTACTTACCGAGGGTAGTGGGGGCACGTGGACCCCTCTGGGTCCATCCCTGTTAAGGATGAAACCCAATTAGGTATAACCCCTTCAGAATCGTACCCTGATCTGCGAAGTTTGTTGACTATCACATTAGAGTCCCTAGTAGGTTCCTTAACGTGGAATGCAAGACGATGTGAGAAAAGTTTTTATGGTAAAACATTTGTTTGGCTAAAAAAAAATGCTTCAGTAAAAATAGAGTTTAATTTTCTTTACATGTTGATATCAACAGTTGTTGAATTGCTGTCATGAGCATAGCAGTATTAGATGAGAGACTTTTAAAATGTAGACTAAAAGTTGCCATTAAATTCAGAGACACCCTTGACAGATATTTGAGAAATGTTGAGGTCAAAAATTAATTATGTTAGTACTGGAATTATATTTGATTTATTTTGGCTAAAAAAAATGTTTTGCCATAAAAACTGCAAAAACACTGGTCTTTTTATGCATCCCTTTCCATCCCACCGTAATACATCTTCTCGATTTTATATTCTTGTGAGACAGATCACTTACCAAATCCTGCAATGTCCAAGACACCAATGTAGTAGCTGGAGGCCTGGAATGGAATGGACTTGTTTATCCGCTGCACAATGTAGTCAAACATTTTACTGTATACAGCCTTGGCCAGAGCGTCCCTGGCATTGTTGGCTTCATACACCTTCAAAGGCACCCTGCGGAAAATAGTTCACATGGTTTAGTATAGAGGAGTCGGGCAAAAAAAAATCTCTTGTTTCAACTTGCTTGTTTGTTAAAAGTCACAGGGTTTGTAATAAAGTCCGGCTGTTTTGTGATTTTTGTGCAAATATCAAGCTCAGATCATTTTATTCTATTAATACCTCAAAACACTTATTTTAACATCAAGATCTCTGAAATTATACCAACCACCTACTACTATATGTTGAATAGTATGAACTACATCTATAACTTAGTTATTAAAAAAAATTAAGCTTTGAAATGTAGGGGTTTTTACTTTTGTTTGTTCTTTGTTTTTCTACAATTCTGTCAATTTATTGTTTTTAGTAAAATATTATCAAAATAAACTTAAACTGTTGAGGTTCACTTAGTCACAGAACTTATTTATTGGGGATGCAAGGCCATGGTTAAAGTTTTCTGTTATATAAAAGAACAAAAAAAAAATGAATCACGTAGAATAGCTGGAAACAGAATAATAATCTAATTCTACACTCTTCTACACTTTATCACATTCAAGAATATGGTACACGGCTTTTAAGCACTAAACACGCTGAGTAAAAAAAATTCCTTCCGCCATCACGCCAGAGCCGGCACTGTGAGAGCAACAGTGCTCTCTCTACCTGACAATCCCGCCTTCCTCCCCAGTCCCCTCCTATGTGTGTACGCGCACAATAGTCAAACACCCCATCGCTAGCACTGTGAAGTGCACTGTTCCATACAAAAAAATTTGTATCTTTTTCATAAATTGGGGGATGGCTACTGAACTAATGAGATTTAACTTAAGGAATATATATTGTACTACAAAAATAAAGAAAGAATTAAAGAAAAAAGGACTCATCATTTTAAATGTTATTGATGTTATCAAGTGGAAATAGGGAGTGCTGCAGTTCTGCAGTGCCTATACACGAGCCGCCACTGGTATTGACATATTCCAAAATAAGATGGCCATCCTCACATGATAACGGTGCCTTTGAGCCCACCCCTGGCGGTCTGCATGACCTTTGACACCAGCGCCTGCCTCAGCTCGCCGGGGTCGACGCCCATCAGCTTGCAGGCGGTCACCAGACTCTTCTCACTGCTAGAGCTCACCATACAGCCACCCTTAGTGTCTTCCGGTCTCTCCTCGAACACGATGTTACCAAGATGCAGCACGGCGGCCACTGTTGTGTAGATGTTGAGACGCTCTGCATCTGTCAGACCGAGACGAGCCAGCGCCTGGAGATGTTCAACAATATTACTCACACATTTACTGTCACAATTATTAACGGATTAGGACTATTCAATTGTGTATGAATAAAGGGGATCATCGGAAAACATTTTATAAAATACAAACTTTTTCTGGCAGCTAAAATAGATAAGATTTTACTATAATTGTTATTTTAAAGATACTTTATTTATATCTATTACTGTTTCCAACCTGTGGAATGGGTCAATTTTTTATTCAAGCCATACATTTACCACCTCCGGCTTCCTAGGCTTGTAATAGCTTCATATGCCTTATAATTAACTTAAGACTAGGACAGGCACAACATCCAGTCCCCAGGTGTTAATTTATCACTGTGAAAGGGTAAGCCCACATTTCATCAATGATAAATTTTTTGGCCATGACGGGAATCAAACTCATGATGCTTAGCTCGGTAGGCAGACATGCTACCACCTGAGATAAGTTGTCAGACTTCTGATAATATAATAATAATAATAATAATATTTAGCACCGCGTCTTATACCCGTACGGGTTATACGCTTTAAGTACTAATTACACTAATGGATTAGGAATTGGGAAGGTTGAATTAGAGGAAGTGAACCCGCATTTGCGTGGAGGGAGCGTGGAAAACCATTTAGGAAAAACCACCCCAGTTCACCCGACCGAGATTCGAACCTCGATCTCCCCGTCCTCAGCGGTTGAGCTCAACACGTCAAGCGCGTTAGCCAACTACCGAGGCAGGTAGTTCTGATAATATAAAATATCAAAAGTTAAATAAAGCTGCAGATCACATGACTTAATGTAAGAATACGTCAAAGTATATCTTGTAGCTTATGTAGTTGTTAAATAAGGCCCTTCCTGTAAAAATTGGACTATACATAGTCAACATTTTTTTAAATTCTATCTTATTAGTTATAGCTACAATAAATGGCCAACAACTATTGAAACTTAGCAAATAAATACTTACTTAGGTTAGGTTAGGTTAGGTTAGAACAATATGCCAAATGAAGTGTAGTGTATATGTGCGCATGAACACAGACAACTGCAAGATAATACTGCATTTGAAAGTTGCATACATTTTGAATAAATTTAAATTGACGCATATTTTTAAATTACTTGTAAATTTTTTTTTACATCTTCTTCAAACATCCTTTATCTCTATCAGTCTTATATGATGTATTAATAAATTAACCAATAAACCTCAACAGCTTATCACATTCCAAAGAACTGCCAATATAATTTCAAAACCAATTCTTATCAATAATTTAAAGCCCTGTTTTCTTAATCACTTTTAATCAGTTGGATAGTTTGGCAAAAAAAAAAAAGTATTTGGGGTTACGGCATGTTTTGTATGAAGTCGCAATGCATGTGGTGGGTTTAGCTTTTTAACTACGTTATTAAGTGATTCAATGATTAGAATGATTTCCGGTAGGCAAAGAATTCAAATATAAATAGAATAAGTTAAAATGGCATACATTATTTCAGTTACGGCTTAGGTACCTAGTTCCTTATAGCTACCCAACTTTGACAGTCTTTTCGTTGACTTAATTTCTTGTGGCAGCCTCTTGTTTGGGAAAGTAGCACTGCAAACCCTTGCTTCGAATCTCTTCTGTGACCTTTATCCCTCATTAATATAGTTATAATATAATAAAGTTATAGTAGTATTTAAAACAAACATCAGTGGGCATAAGGGCTAAGTATCACGCGTGTCTAGTTTGGTTTGTCAATGATGGGGTGATCGAGTTTAGACTGTATGTACTGAAGTTTTTTTAAAATTATAAATGGTTTCCCAATTTTTCTCTCTGCAAATGCGATTAATTTTTTCTTAATTGTACCTTGCTCATCCTTATCCCAATAGTGTGATTCAATACAGATATACCGGACCGATAATAAGATGGCATGTAAATAAAATAAAATAAAAGCCAAAATTTGAATGATTGGAGAGTATAAAGGGATTTTGATGGTATCCAAGATAAAAATTGGGGCTGGAGTTGAGAATTACTGATAGTTCAAAATAAAATAGGCTTATGAGTGGTTTGAAGATTCTTACAAATGTGGAACTGATCAATGTAGATTCCTCTGGGTTTTTTTCATAATACATTAATAAATAGTCTATTCAAGAACACATTTAACTTCGAAAAAGTAAAGTGATCAGTAGTTTTATAGGCCGACACCTTATCTCAATCGGTAATGTGTCTTCCTTCTGAATTCAGGAACCTGTTTTGAGAAAATATCAGGGTGTCATATTAAAAATATGTTACCTCAATTTTATCTCCCAGTTTGCCTCTCTAACCACTCAACCATGGAGACCAGATCATGTTATATTTACCTGGTCTACAGAGTTGAAGTCCTTGACGTCATCAAGGATTGGGTCCCTTAGACTCCCTTTGGCCTGGTGGGCCTTGCTCTTCTGCGTGTTATTGAGCTGCTTCTCGGTGGTGGTGCTCGTGAAATACTGGGTACAGCCGTGCTTCAAATACTGCATTATACAAGTTATCATAACATCAAATACTGCATCATACAAATGATCATAGCCTCAATTAATGCATCATACAAGTGATCATAGTATCAAATAATGCATCGTAAATTGATCATAACATAAAATAAATGTATCATACAAAGAATCATAACATCAAATCTTGCATCCTACAAATGATCATAGCCTCAATTACTGAATCATAAAAGTGATCATTACATCAAATTCTTTGTTGTACAAGTGATCATAACATCAAACACTGAATTGTACAAATAATCATAGCATCAAATAATGAATGCATCATACTTATGATCAGAGCATCAAATACTGCATCATACTTATGATCATAACTTCTCATACTTCATCGTACAAATGATCATAGCATCTCATACATCATACAAATGATCATAGCATTAAATACCACATCATACAAATGATCATAGTATCAAATAATACATAATTAAAATGATATCATTAAATACTACATCATTCAAGTGATAGATAAATCAAGTGACAGCTCTCTTCAAGAGTCTACCTAATAACTTAAGATATAAATTTTTACACTATTTATAGAATAAAAACTTCCTGGCAGCCCTTACTTTTAACAGATGGGGCTAGATAGTCATCTTTCATCATCAATGTTGGTCAAAAACAGTTTTCCCAAACATTCGCCATTCACGTAGTCCCATCAGAGTCATGGACTTATACTTATAATACTTAGCACAGCATCTTAATACTCGTTGGGATTATACCCTTAAGTACTAATTACGCTAATAGGCTAGGAATTGGAAAGGTTGAATAAAGAGGAAGTGAACCCACATTTTCATGGAGGTAGAGTGGAAAACCATTTAGGAAAAACCACCCCCAGTTCCCCCAAGCGAGATTCGAACCTTAGTAACCCCATACTCGGCAGTCTATCTCAACGTGAAACTAGCACATTAGCTAGCTACGCCAGTGAGGTGGGTTATATTAAAAAACCTTGCTATCTTGTAAAGAATGAACTTTAGTTGCAAGATAAATAAAGCAATGGCAGAGGTAAGAAAGAACTATAAAAGTAAATGACTCCCATCATATTTGTTTATCATACCTATAAATAACATACAATATTTTAAGATTAAAAATCTTAATGGTATGTTAGGTACCACTTAAATCTTTCTTTCTAGTCTAAATTATGTTTGTACCGTATAGTCTATAAAATGTTATTCAAGGTACGGTTAGGGTATGATAAACAACTCCACTCCTTTGCACCACAAATTAAAAATCTTAACAAGAAAAGTTCACATATCCACATTGGTTAGTAAGGAACTTACGTGGAAGTCATCGGGTTTGGTGATGTCGAGCTGTCTCCTAAGGGACTCGGGTGCCCCCGCACACAGCAGATAAAAAACGTGGTAGTCCCTCTCTTCCGGCCCTTGCATGCAGATGCGAGACTTCTCGAGTAGGTAGTGAGAGATGTAACCTCCAACAACCTGGCACTTGGAGTTGAAGTGCACCTCCATGAACTTGCCGAAACGACTGCTGTTGTTGTTGCGTGTTGTCTTGGCGTTGCCGAACGCTTCCATCACAGGATTGGCTGAAAGAGTATTATTCGCGTCGATGTTACAAACCATTCTGTGTTCTAAAACTGATTTTCTACACTAGTTTCCCTTATTTTATTTAAACTATTTATTATACATTTTCAAAAATACAAAAACATTGTGGCTTAGATGCCTCAAGATATGAATTGTTATGAGGGTGGCCATACTTTGTGAATACAGCAGAGAGACAGCGACTTGGTCAAAAACGTGGTCAACCTTGGGTCTCTCATATAAATATCATTGCTTGATGTACTTGCGACCCAGTATCAGCAACCAAGTTGCAAGAATGTCCATGGCTATTCGAAGTTCATTGCTGCACTTACTTAAGTACAGCAACCATCTCTATCTTGAGATAATTATATCCAGTCCAACTCATCTCTCCCGGGTCCATTATAATGTAAGAGTTTTAGTATAATATATTAACTTGTCATTATGATTACTATTAATATTCCAAATGTCTCGATTTCATGACCCAGTCTTCCTCAATATTTCTTCCCATGATGAAAGATGAGCGACTGTATATACTTGATATAGAGTGACTGGGGAATTATAACGTGTACTCCACTCACCATCCAATATCTTCTGCTCGATAGGTCCAGCGGAAGAACCCCACAAGTCACAAAGGTATCTCAGGAGGTACTTGGTGGACTCTGTCTTTCCGGCTCCGGACTCTCCGGAAACAATGATGGACTGTGACTGTTTCAGCACCTTCATGTCTCGAAACGATTTGTCAGCTGTTGTGTAAATTTTTTTTATCAGAGGTAGGTAGTAAATATATTCTTGATATTTTTACAGTAATTATGATTAAAAGTACAAATATCATAATAAAAATGAAGAGTAAATTAATTAATTAATGAATTATATTAAAACAATAGAACAATTTAAAGTTATTATTATTATTATTAGCACCGCGTCTTACTACCCGTTCGGGTTATACGCACTTACGCTAATGTGTAATGGTAGGGTGAATTATGAGATGAAATGGAGGACCTACAGTTTAACGTGGAATCCGAACCACGGTGGAGGCCTCACATTCACAAGATGACTTGTCAGAGGTGAAGGAAGGGTTTGGTAATCATATAAATGTATGCCGGGACCGGGGATTGAACCCCGGCCGCCAGTTTTAAAGTTAAAATCATAAACATGAACTCACGGTGGACAAAATAACTGACAATAGTAGTTTATTTATTTATTTTTCATAATTTTATAAACTTTTTTTTAATAACTTGACCATTATTTTCGATTTTCTTAAATGTTACAAGTTTTCTAATAACTTGTTAAACCTTATAAACATTTTGATCAAGTTTTGAGATATCTAAGAAATGTATGTGGAAAAACTCGTATGGACAGAGTCAGTAATGAATGGGTTCTGAAGGAGTGTGGTTTGAAAGGGAATTCAATATGTCAATGTGGATGAAGCGGTTTACGTTGGTTTGGGTATTTTGAGAGGATGAGTGAGTATCTAGTGACTAATCAAAAATATGAAGGTAGAGTATGTGGATCATATGGAAGGGGTAGGCCATGTATGATGTTGCTGAATGTGTGAAAAATAATATTTAGCACCGCGTCTTACTACCCGTTCGGGTTATACGCTTTTAAGTACTAATTACGCTAATGGATTAGGAATTGGGAAGAGTTGAATTACAGGAAATGAACCCGAATTTACGTGGAGGGAGAGTGGAAAACCTTTTAGGAAAAACCACCCCCAGTTCACCCGACCGAGATTCGAACCTCGATCTCCCCGTCCTTAGCAGTCAAGCTCAACACGACAAGCGCGTTAGCCAACTACGCCACCGAGGCGGGGTAATGTGTGAAAAAGTTATATTAAGAGATTTAAGAATAAAAGTGCATATATGATTTATTGTATGACTGTGGTTGAAGCGAAGGGAATATGCAAGGATAGGGAAGTGAGGAGAAAGTTTTTTAGTGAGGATGGATTAAGTACCGAGTTGTTTTTTGAAAGACATGTACAGTTTCTTGCCTAACCATAAGGGAATGGCGCGATTGTGCGTGTGTACATGTGTATGGATGTAAAACTTTATATTTAAAATGTTACTATACTCATTTTTATTATAACGTTTGTGGTTTTACTTCTAATTATTGTCAAACATAGAGAATTTAACATTGCCTCAGGAAAACACCAAAACGTATTTTAAAATTAATAATTAATGATGGTCACATTTTGTGTATAATTTCAATGAATTCTCTCTCTAGTACGACTGTAAAACCAGGAAACTAAAAGGGGGGGGAGGGGGGGGTGTGACTGGAGGAGGATGAGAGCCTCTCATGTCCATTGTGCGACTTTTCCACCTTCTTTATAAATAAATTATGTTGCATTTCTTCTATAAATCTTTCAAATATGGTAAGTTAATATATTAATAAAAAAGGACCTATTTCTTTTATGTAAATTATTAAGAAATAATTGTAAATATCTCTAGTTATCTGTATATTCTAGCAGGAGTTCCTGGCAATGCCTGTGGTAAACACGCAATGCAGTGCGTGGTTGCCCTGAGCCCGGTTGTTTTGGGTTTTTTTTGCTTCAAGCGAAAAGGAAAAATTCTTCATTTTATTTCTTCCAAACCCGTTTTTATTTGATCAAATCCAAAAAAATGTAATCAAAAATTTAAAATTCCTGTTTCTAGGTGCACATGTTTGTACACAGAGGCTAATAATTTTACAATACCAGACCTCTGTGTGAGGTATATATGCGGCCACCGAGAACTGGTTATCCCTATCTTGAGCTAGTTAACAGATAATGTTCTTCCTATTAAAACTGTACTGACACTTCATAGGAGTATTTCTATTTAAATGTTGGTTCAATCCTCGGTCCCGGCACAGATTTATCTGATTACCAAACCCTTCCTTCACCTCTGACAAGACATCTTGTGAATGTGAGGAATGCCAGGCCTCAACCGTGGTTCGGATTCCACGTTAAACTGTAGGTCCCTCATTTCATCTCATAATCACCCTACCATTACACATTAGCGTAAGTGCGCACAAACCGAACGGGTGGTAAGACGCGGTGCTAATAATAATAATATTTAAATGTTATAACATTCAGAAAAGGTTCATGTTAACATGACTATTTTTTTATTAATATTCTACTACATTCCATTCTTTCAGCTCAACTTACCGATAGCAAACACATGTGGAGGGAGGACTCCAAGAGACTTCCCTTGATATGATTTGATCGTATTCGATGAATACAAGTCTCTAATTTCAAAATATGGATTCACAGCGATTAAGATGTTGGCGACATATGTCTGAAAGTAAAAACAAAATAAAACAAATTCTACAAAATATATTCATAGATGATATTTGATTTCAAACCTTGGGCGTAATATAAATTATTTTCACTCAGAAATTATACCAACTACTTTGGAGATACCTTGGTTCAAGTCCCATCAATATATACTTTGGTTCAAATCTCATTTGGGTCAAAAAAAAGAATCTTTAATAACGGGTATATAATCGGGGGTGGAGGGGACAGGGGTGTAGGGGGAGGAACAAGCTCACCCCCCCCCCACCTTAGAAAAATAAATCAACAAATGATTCATTCCATTAAAATATAAATACAAATTTAGAATATATGACAAAGACATAAAATTAGTAAGCCATAAATTATTATCATAATAGGGTCTATAACTTATTAATTATTATAATGTCTGCATCATCCGTCTTAATTTGTACAGCTTGAAATAAGGTGTATTATTTAATAAACACAAGCCAAACTTTTTTTTCCCAATGTTGCTTAAGTGTAAGTTAGCGTACTAGTTCCACACCTACTCTCCCCAATTTCTTCCAAAACCACCAAATATCCCAACAATTAATTCACTAATTATATTGTTTAAGAGAAATGTCTTCATAAGTGAGAAATTGCCACGCAGACGTTCAGATCTAACGCAATATTAATTATAAAATGCATAATTTCAAAATTTGATTTGGACCAAAATAAATAGTACGGAACTCTCCACGGACTTTCTCGCTCTATTGTTTAAAAATGGATATATATTTACTCAAAACTCGTAGTATATGTGAAACTAAATAATATACACTAGCAAACCCAAGCATATGTTGAACTATATCTATGTAAAACATTTTTTTAGTCCCGGTTATAAATTTTATAATTTTATTTTTAAAGAACTAATGCCCTCATTTGTATGTTTGAACGGATAAAAAAGATCAATATTGGGTCCACAAGGGTCAACACATCGTATTAAAATTTCGACATTTTATTAGGTGTTGCACATCTTCATATCATAGCATTTATATTAAAGTTCTTAATTATAAGAGGCTTAAGAAAAAATAGCAAACTTTGAGAGACTTATATTTAATTACTCTATGGCATTGGAGAATTATTGCGTTTAAACTTAAGTAGTATCTCTTTACAACAAAAGCTCACAAAAATGTATTCATATATTTTCTAATATCTCAGAAACTGTTAGTTTTATAAAAATATTTTTAATAGTAAAACAACTTTGCAATGATAAGTTATTTAGTTTCTCAAATAGTTACGGAGATACGGACATTTCAGCTTCTGTAAAGTACCCTAAAAGTCATTTTCATAGGAAAATGAAAATAGCCAGTTTATTTATAATCTTAATCAACGTCTAGATACGAATTTTAATCAAAATCGCTAAAGAAGATTTTGAGAAAATCAATTTTTTCTCTTTTTTTCCTTTATTAAACTACTCTTAATTTTAAGTTTAAACAGACACACAGACAGATAGCATTGTAAAAACCACTTTTTAAGGTTCGGGGGGTCATGAGACGTCGAAATCCATCAACATTTAGGTTAGATTTAAGGTGTTCGAAAAGTTAAAAAATATAAATATTTGCTTATAGCTCTAAAGTTATTTGTTTTATAAAATTGTGCTTTGAATAAAATATTGGTATTATAAATAGATCTACATATTTGTAACGATAAGTAAATTCATATCTCAAATAGTTTAGGAGATATGATAAAAAAAAAGTTATAACTTACACATCAGACCGGAGCCATTTAAGTCATTCTGCCGAAATATTGAGGGTAGCCATTTTGTTTGTAATATTTATAAGTGTTTAGAAATTAAATTTAATCAAAATTGTCAGAGCCAGTTTTTAGAAAATCTACTTTTTCTCTTTTTAGCCTTCAGTAAACAACCCTTAATTTTAGGGTTAGATATCCAATTCCAAAAACCCTCGGGGCTACCCTATGGAAACCCTAGATACCAAGTTTTAGCCTGATTGGTAAAATAGTTTATGCTCTAGTTGGAGGTACAGACAGACAGACAGACAGACGTAAATTCAAAAACAACTTTTTCAGATTCAGAACGTCGACATTCATCAAAATCTCAAGTTAAATTTTTTTTGACGATCACAATACTTTCTCTACATGTAAGATAGTGAGAAAGTAAAAATGTGGGAAAATGTGACTTTAGCTCATTTTAAATTATTATTTTTTAGTATATTTGCCGAGTTATAAGACTTTGCTTGACGAAAAAGGGCTCTAGATTTTAGCCTTCCTCTAATAAATACAGTAATTTTATGATAGGCCCACCAACAGAAAATTTTAAGATATTTGAGAACTTGCACCGAGTGATCCTATTTACTTTGAGATAAGAAGTTTGGTAGTTTTATTTCCCCTTTCTTATTAGCATGACAAAGGGTGGATGCAGGAGTAGAAAGGAATAGGATCACTCGGTGCAAGTTCTTAAATATCTTAAAATTTTCTGTTGGTGGGCCTATCATAAAATGTGTGTGTGTGTATATATATATATATATATATATATATATATATATATATATATACACACGTTTACTAGATAGAATAGAGTAGTAGTTCCAAAAACGAAGCAAACCATTGTATTTTAGGCCATGGCGCCTGACAGTTATTGATAATTTGTCACTGAACGAGGTGGCCATCTTTAGTTGGGAGTGTATGGGACGCAAGAGAAAATTTGACAGTACTCATAGCAAAATGTTTGTCTTGCCAAAATAAATCATATATTGCTTCAGTTGAAACAGAGTTTAATTTTCTTCACACGGTGATATCAACAGTTGTTGACTATCTGTCATGAGCATAGCGGTATTGGATGACAAACTTTTTAAATTAAAAGAAAAAATTTGTTCATTAAATTTCAGGACAACCTTGACAGATATTCAAAAACTGTTGAAGCTACAATGTGAGGAAAATTAAACTTTATGTTTCTACTTGAGAAATTTTTTATTTATTTTACCCAAGAAAAATGTGTAGAGCTCACTACAAATGCAGTTCCAGTTAGGTACTAACAACCCTGACCACTAAAAATCTAATTAAAATAATTATATATACATAAAATAAGTATAAAACGTTTAATTGCTTATAATCTATCATACAATTACTATACTCACATAAATTTTATCTTTCTTGTAACGTATTCGAATGTTATTCAATAATGTAGCAGGATTCAGGTACATTAAGGCACCTAAAAACAAGAAGAGAATACACAATTATTATGTCACGGTCACCGGGTTGCAAGTATGGTCGTGGCCTAAGAAAAGCTAAAGGGTGAGGGGGGGAAGAGAGATCCCCAATTCCGTCGTAATGGTCTCAAGACTGTACTCACAGTTGTCGTCGACATCCTTATCGTACTCGTCGGCGTAGAACACCCTGTCCAGAAGGGAGACTATGTTGGGCCTCTTAGACTCGACCGGTACCACCGTCACCTCCCCGTCGAACCCTATGTCCCGGATACGGCCGAGGATGTAGCCCTCGGTGGGGTCGGGCACCCACACCTTCTGGGACTCCATGGCGACACCAACCCTTCCTAGAGACGAGACAGAGAGATGAGGTTGTATGTATTACAATGGCTACTGGCACTTTAGAAACACATGGGACAGTATAATATGTAGTTACTCCGACAGACAGCACCAAGGTGAGTGTGTAGGGAATGCTAGAAAAAGGTGTTTCCCAATTTTTATAACAAAACATATATATTTTGGCCAAAATAAAACAAAAATATCGCTCCACTATAAACAGAATTTGTTTTTTCTTCACACGGTGGTATCAACAGTTCTTTAATATCCGTCATGAGCAAAGCAACATTAGACGAGAAACTTTTTAAATGAACAGAAAAAGTTGTCATTAAATTCCAGGACACCCTTAACAGGTATTCAACAATTGCTGAGGTCACCATGGGAAGAAAATTAAACTCGTATGTTTTTACAAGAGAAATATTTTATCTATTTTGACAAAAAAAGTTTTGATTTAAAAACTTAAAAAACACTTACCTTTTTATCACGTCCTTTATACGTCCACCTTTTAAGCATTAAAAGCACTATAACACTTAAAAATAAATGTAATAAATAGAAACAAAGGGAAGAATGAGAGCAGTTAACTCTGTTATTGTATTTGTGCTGATAGCTCTTCCCTCTTCCTCTGACGAGTTTACACACTCTACTATTTGCGCCTGGATAGCATAGGCTTGCACTTAAAAATAACCTTTATCTTGTTTTTTGTTATAGATAGACATATGTTCCCATAAACTTTTTTAACTACATCCTGGCTAGAGATTTATACTGGCCATGTCCATGAATAAACCAAATAGCCTAAGATATAGACTATTAAAAAAAATCTCTTATATGAAACTACTTTAATATTTAAACAAATAATAAGTTATCAGGATGGCTACAAACCATATTTAACAAAATTCCCTGACTCTTCCAGATTTTCTAAGCAACATTTTTCAACCAGTTTTAATGGTGGATGATGACTTAAGTTATTATAGATCACATATTAAAAAAAGATTGTATCTACTAAACATAAACATTTTTACCATTTATTTTATTTAGGTTTTATTAACTTTAGTTTTAGTATTTAGTTGCGAAACTAATGGGATATTTTAGACATATTTTTTAATTCCCTGACTTTTCCTTATTTTTAGTTAAATTCCTTAATATTTCCCTGTTTTCCCTGTCATCCAGGGAAAACAGGGAAATATTAAGGAATTTAATCCAAAAACTCGCCAACTTTTCCAGGTTTTCCCTGTCTGTAGCCACTATGAATTATGTGCCAATGTAAGACAATTTGCAGAATAATTTCAAAGTTTATGGTTTTTGTTTCAATGGGCCGAATAAAACGTAAATTTAAATATCAACATGGGAGATCCTATCTTGACTTGCCACTACGTCACAGGTAAGCAACATCGCTAACGTTCAGAAGAAAAAAAGTTAAAATATTTGGTTAGCGGTGTTTTAAAACGTCCTTAACAAAAACACTAGTGCAGGTCTGGGCAAATGTTTGGGCTAAAAGGCCGCATTGAGAATTTAAATATAAGACTGATCCGCCAAGTTAAAGACAATTTTTCGGTAAACGCGATGTATTATAAAACAAAATCACATATAGGACTAAAATATAACAAAGGAACTCAATATATAAAAAGTTAATGAATCTCCAATAAAACAGAACTTAATGAGATGAATGCATTTTTTTAAACAATCGTTTATAATTTTTTTATTTAAATTAAGGTGAAAATGTATTAGTTGAGATTCATAAAAAAAGCTGATGGGGTTTTATAAAATTTAAATATTTTTTCATAAGCATTATTTTTTTAACTCTTAGTATTTTTAGCACACTTTTTTTTATCATGGATAAATATTTAAAGCTTATTGGCCGAAATTTTCCTAGGTCTGCTCTAGTGTAAACGAACGACTTACAAACTAACGTTTACTAAGAAAATATACATAATAGCACACCCGGCCCTAACATCCAAAATAATATTTGTGATATAGGAGTTAGTAAAGTTTTTTATTTAAACATTGTCTTATGCCCATTTGGGTTAGTATGCAAATATTTACACTAATAAGTCCGATACAAGGAAAGTATAATTTAGAGGAAGTGTGTTAGTACGGCCACTAAGGTTTAGTTAATTAAGCTCGAGTTAGATTAAAGATCACTGCTGGCTACACACCTTCATAATCACTATCATCAAGTTATCTAATTACGGATATGTCGTGTATACAACCTCCAAGGTATACATACATTGGGCAACATACTGCTCCCACAGAGCGGCTAAAAGAATAAACACATAGGAGACCAAAATAAATACTTAATGGCTTTACCAGTTAAATGTGACATATATATATATATATATATATACATACATACATATATATATATAAGTGAAGGTTAAGTGAGTAATAGCTTTGAAAACAAAGGGAAAAAAACTGTGTTCATCTAATAGGACTCCTAAGCAAGCCTCCTACCCCAGTTATAGACATTCTAAACGAGACAGGACCAACGCCCTTATCTGTGTGCCCACAAGTGGTGACGCATAATTATTATTTTCTATCTCTGCATTTTACTATTTACTACTTGTTCAAGTTACACGCATATATGATAATTACTATACAATAATCGGGTATGGATGAGGAAGGAGGAGTTTTAGAGGTAATATACCCGCATTCGCGTGAAAGTAAAGTGGGGGAAACTATTTAGGGAAAACTACCCTCCGTATACCCGACCAGGATTCGAACCCCGATCTCTCAGTCATCGGCTCGACAATCTAACACGGCAGTGACAGTTGTTAAACTATAATTCATCCACGACCTTAGTTTTATAGGATGACAGCTCGAAATGTTACTATAAGTAATCCCTAATATATCACTACGCCAACAGCTGACATCTATCACTTTGAATGACTGTAATGAAAACAAATGGTAATATATTAATGTGATAGTTAACCACAGTAATTTAGGCCAATATTATTTATAAATTTATTTGAGCTCGGACACAAAGTTTATTTATAGTTTTATTCCACTTAAAAAAATATTCACATCACTTTCACAAAAACTTCTAACGAACATAGCTTCAAAATGGCGACTGACGAATCTAAACCATATGGTTGAACATGACGATAAACAAGTTTTTTTACAATGATGCACCCACGCAGTTGATGAAAATATTTTATTCAGTTAAATGTTTAAAAATACGATAAAATAATCATAAAATCATGTATTGTATGTAAAAAAAATGACAAGAATTTTCTCTTTTCCAAGTAAATACGATGCCTGTATTAAAAGGTATTGATGTGTGCACTATATTACACAAAATCAATAACGTTCCAAAACGAAAAATAAGTACTTTTAGTTATTTTTAAAATATTGTTTTGAGTTGTATGAAAAGAAATTATTTTAAAAAAATGAAATAGTGTGAGAAAACTTAAGTTTACGTTATTTTAAATGTAGTATATAACAGTTAAGTAAATATCTTTACATTTAAAACAAAACTGTGATCTTTTACAAGTGTTGGCAACCCAAAACCTAAACATATGATCTTCGAACTGTCATTCAAGTAAAAACTTATCGTGAACGAACTTTAACTCAACGTGTTATTCTCCCCTTTCTGAGAGAGTTGAAGAAAGGTCACACATAAGAGTGTAGTCAGATCGTGTATGCGTGTGAACATAATTACACACTTGTCCCTTATTCCAGACTGCTACCCAAACAAAGATTTAAGTTCAGTACTTTCAGGCTCATTCCAGCTTGACTGAGAGGTACAGTCACATTTAAATACAAATGACTTTGTTTGACAGTTACTAAAATAGTTTTATGAACAATAGTCGTCGCTCCCCACGTGTTCATATCTTTACTTGAGTCTTACTAATAGTTCTTTGAACAGAAGACCTTGCTCCCTCCATGTTATTATCGTTACTACAGTCTTACCAGTAGTTCTTTGAACAGAAGACCTCGCTCCCTCCATGTTATTATCGTTACTACAGTCTTACCAGTAGTTCTTTGAACAGAAGACCTCGCTCCCTACATGTTATTATCGTTACTACAGTCTCACTAGTAGTTCTGTGAACAGTAGACCTCTCTCCCTCCATGTTATTAATCGTTACTACAGTCTCACTAGTAGTTCTGTGAACAGTAGACCTCTCTCCCTCCATGTTATTATCGTTACTACAGTCTCACTAGTAGTTATGTGAACAGTACACCTCTCTCCCTCCATGTTATTATAGTTACTAGTGTCTTACTAGTAGTTCTGTGAACAGTAGACCTCACTCCCTCCATGTTATTATCGTTACTACAGTCTCACTAGTAGTTCTATGAACAGTAGACCTCTCTCCCTCCATGTTATTATCGTTACTACAGTCTCACTAGTAGTTCTATGAACAGTAGACCTCTCTCCCTCCATGTTATTATCGTTACTACAGTCTCACTAGTAGTTCTGTGAACAGTACACCTCTCTCCCTCCATGTTATTATAGTTACTAGTGTCTTACTAGTAGTTCTGTGAACAGTAGACCTCGCTCCCTCCATGTTATTATCGTTACTCAGTAGGCCTGAAAATTAGACCTTGCTCCCTCTAAGCTATGCATTGTTTAATTAATCTTGGTTCATAAAACTGTATTCTGTTCAATTAATTAGTTTTTTTAATGAAACATTTGAGATCTGGCAAAAAAAAAATGGCGTGGCAAAGAAGATAAGAAAACGAAAACTCAGCGGTTAAATATATACCAACTCAAAAACGTTCGGTGGCCACATGGTCTAAGGCGCTACTCTTGCAATAGACTAGACTGACGATGACATCGTAATTCAATACCGGCTAGGTATAATGAATGGATTTTTTCCTACATAGTTTAACTCCCTCGCTCTCTATCTCTTTCAATGCAAATGTGGGTACATTTAATCTAATTCAACCTTCCAAAAATACTTTTGGGGAACCTCGTGAAAACGCTATATATAAAGTTTTAGCTGGATCTGTAAAATAGTTTCGGCTCTAGTCCACTAACAGACACACAAAAACTGTATTGTAAAATACACTTTGCGGGGGGGCCTCAAAAGTAATGAAAAGTCGACATTCATCAAAATCTCGAATTAGATTTTATTTTGAAGATCACATTACTCCCGTTCTCCGGGGGATCACGAGAAAGTAAAATCTAAATGAAGAGTGGATGAGGAGTCACTCAACTTATGTAAGGCTATTTTGTTTAGGTTATCTGGTGGTCTAGGGGTAAGGTGTTAAGACTTCTGTGGTGGGGATCCGGGGTTCAATCCTCGGTCCCAGCACAGATTTATCTGATTACCAAACCCCTCCTTCACCTCTGTCAAGACATGTATTAATCAGAACTTATGAATGTGTGGAATGCCAGTCCTCCACCATGGTTCGGATCCCACGTTAAACTGTAGGTCCTCCATTTAATCTCACAATCACCCTACCACTACACATTAACGTAAGTGCGTATAGCCCGAACGAGTAGTAAGACGTGGTGCTAATAATAATATTTTTAAATGATTTTTTAACTCCTTTTCCCCCCACATAAATAAAATTATCATACGACTTTCCTTCACCCTCTTTACACCCCCATTCTTCTCTACGTAATATTTTTTAATAATTGATAAATTATATTATTTTTATCGCTTAATTATTTTTAGACATAAGGATTGGTAATAAAGCGAGTGATAAAAAAATATTAGAATACTTTAATTTCAGTACGTAAATGTAATATACGTGAAATTTTATAATTAATATATTTGTTTTCTAACAAAAACTATTTTAGAAACGAACACATTACGTAAGATATATCCTGACCCCTATTTCTCCTCTCTAAAGAAAATAATGACCCTCACCCTCCTAAAAAAAGAACCTTCAAGTAGTTTAATCCACCATCAATCGCGTGTCATCTGAGAAATGACTTAGTGACATATTTATCTACCATTTAGGTTGATTGGGGTGGTGTGCGGTGCGGTCCATCCCCTATTATCGTCCTAGCACCCTTCCCTCCCTTGGGCAGTTGAGTCAAATCCATGATGCAGAGAATAAAAAGTCATAACAGTAGTAATAACCTCTTGGATGAATCGCACCCAATCTTGCGTCTATTGAGCGTCATCTCGTGATGAATCGCGCCTAAACGTGTAGTATAAAAGCTCTAAATATATCACCATGTTTTTAGTAACTATAATTTTTTTAGTTTAATGTAGCAAGAATTTCATGAAATAAAATAATTGATAAAAAAAACAAAAAAACTGGAAAAATTAAAGTAAGAACAATTACTATTTTGTGCTGTTTTTCATGTGGTCATCTTTCAGATGACACGCGTCTCATAGGCGTTAGTAGAATTTTCACCAATTTTCCAAAAACTTCCCCAAGAAAATTAAAAAAATGTTTACGATGGTATTAAGCATCAGTTTCATTAGCTAAATCTAACTACAACACATATTAAGAGTGTCAAAACTAATAAATTGAATTTTTTTAGTAACTTTTATCTCAGGTGGGGAATGCCAGGTCTCCACCGTGGTTCGGATTCCACGTTAAACTGTAGGTCCTTCATTTCATCTACAATCACCCTACCATTACACATTAGCGTAAGTGCGTATAACCCGAACGGGTAGTAAGACGCGGTGCTAATAATAATAATAATAATAATAATAATAATAATAATATCTCAGGTAGCAAATATTGCAAGATACATCTGTCAGATGATATACGACCGATGATGTAAATAAATAGGCGCGCATAATGGCGGGATTGTAGAGGGATCCTAACAACCAATTAGCATGGATCATTTTAACTTTCTGTTAGGAGGCTGTGAAAGTTGGATCTAAAGAAAAGCCGAAGAATGAATATTAAAGAAGATAATAAGCGATTGTTTGTTTTCTGTACGGAGGTAAAATATGGAAGGTTTGGGTCAACAATAGGTGACCTGCTAATGAATAGAGCCTTCAGCCAGCCATCCGTAGAGCCTCTGGTATAAATGACCCACTTATCGCAACAAAAGTGCTGGAGATAAAATTGAAGATGCCTTTTTTTTTTAATTTACGTATTCAACGTATACCTTATAAAACGCATATTTTATATTAGATCACGGTCCACACACTAGCTTAAATTATGATAGGGCGCTTACACCCAATATCATTGTTGAGAATACCGCATGTCTTATGGAGAAAATCACAGAGGCACCCCAAGGTGCAGTAGGGAAATCACAGGGGCGCCCCAAGGTGCAACAGGCAAATCACAGAGGCGCCCCAAGGTGCAGCAGGGAAATCACAGGGGCGCCCAAAGGTGCAGCAGGGAAATCACAGGGGCACCCCAAGGTGCAGTAGGGAAATCACAGGGGCGCCCAAAGGTGCAGCAGGGAAATCACAGGGGCGCCCCAAGGCGCAGCAGGGAAATCACAGGGGCGCCCCAAGATGCATCAGGGAAATCACAGGGGCGCCCCAAGGTGCAGCAGGGAAATCACAGGGGCGCCCCAAGGTGCAGCAGGCAAATCACAGAGGCGCCCCAAGGTGCAGCAGGCAAATCACAGAGGCGCCCCAAAGTGCAGCAGGGAAATCACAGGGGTGCCCCAAGATGCAGCAGGGAAATCACAGGGGCGCCCCAAGATGCAGCAGGGAAATCACAGGGGCACCCCAAGGTGCAGCAGGGAAATCACAGGGGTACCCCAAGGTGCAGCAGGGAAATCACAGGGGTGCCCCAAGGTGCAGCAGGTAAATCACAGGGGTACCCCAAGATGCAGCAGGGAAATCACAGGGGCGCCCCAAGGTGCAGCAGGGAAATCACAGGGGCGCCCCAAGGTGCAGCAGGGAAATCACAGGGGTGCCCCAAGGTGCAGCAGGGAAATCACAGAGGTGCAGCAGGGAATAGTAATAATAATACTTATTATATTTTTTACTATTTTATTATTGTTGTTATATTTTTATTATTTATTATTATTATTGTTATTTCACCACGTGTGGCCCCTCGAAATACCTATTTTATTACCATCGAGTAACTAATATTGTCTGATAAAGCACACTCATGTTACTGTTTAGTGAACTATACAAAGCTAAGCTTAAATCTAGGAATAATAGTACCATACTAAACGGAAAAGTAGCACAGGCTTAAATAATTTTAATAAAAACTTTAAACTATATTATATAACAGTAAAGACGTATCGAATACATGGACTCAATTTTAAGATTAAACTTATGACTTTATTTTAAAAAATGTATGCCACCATAGACTTTTAAATTACCTTAACATTTCAATTCATTAAAAAAAAAAATAGTTCCCAATACTCCAAATAAAATATCTGGTTGCACCATCTGAAAAGGTACTTCTTGTGAAAAGTCGGTTGTATCTCTATAAAGAGAGGTGTAATCCGCGAATCGTTTGCTCGAACCTACAATAGATAAAGTCTGCTGATGACTGTTTCCAAAGGAGGAGGTTTAAGTGGGTCTGTTATCAGTCTTTACAACAGACAGACCCAATGATATCTTGACATTATTATGTGCAAGGTAACTCAAGAGTGTATCTGTGTCAATACAATAAAAACATGTTAGCACCACATTTTACTACATGTTCAGGCTATACACATATATACTAATTACACTAATGAGTTAAGGATGAGAAATGTTAGATTTAGAACAAGTGTAATTTCATTTGCGTGAAGATAAGAGTGGACAACTATTTAAGAAAAAAACACACTCTTAATACACCTGACTGGCATTCGAACCCCAATCTTCCCAATCTTCTAGTCAATTGCGAGAGTGACGCCTTAGACTTTGCGGCCATCAAAGCAGGTTTCTTCAGATTAGTTCAGTGTTTATCATGCATGACCAGATTTCAGTTATTTTGTTTTTCGGTGAACGCTTGAATAAGGTACGAACTCAAAAAAAGTAATTTAAGCTTTCATTAGAAAGGCACAAGTAAGAATATAGTGTTATAAACTACCCGGCGCGCAAATTAATGGTAAATATCTGTGAAACCAGAGATTCTAAGTTATTAAAGAGACGAAGAAATTAGAGTAGTAAATAAAAATAAAAACAGCAAGCAAAGTGAGAAGAACGAGTAAAGAACTACCAAGAGGAGAAAGGCTAAAGAAAAAGAATTAGGTAATAATTTAGATAATAAATAATTTCATACAATAGATAAATGAGAAAACAAGATAAAATACTGATATTAGTAGAGAATAGGACAAAGATAGATAATAGGAAATAATTAATAAGCGAGAAAGAATAGGAAAGAAAAAATAAATAGAAAAGTTAAAATAAGAAAATAAATTAAGTTGAACAAGGAAGAGGTAATCGGGAGAGAGAAAATAAATAGAGATGAAGAAAGATATAAAATGGAAAGTTAAAATGGAGAGAAATAGGATAAAATAGATATAGATAGGAGTGAAAAAGAGATAATTCAAAGAGATGGACAAGAGTCAAGAGAGGGAGAGGAACCAAAAAGATAGAGGGGTTTGAAAGAGGGAGGGAAACCAAATAGATAAGAGTAAAATTAGAACGAGAGAAATCAGAGTGACAGGAATACAAATAGAGAGAAAGACCAAATGAAAAGACAGAAGTAAAAAATAAAGAGAAACCAAAATTAGTGACAGGAGTGAAAAGAGAAACCAAAAAGAAAGACATGATTGAAAAGAGAAATCAAAAAGAAAAAGAGACGTGATTGAAAAAAGAAAGATAGAGAAGCCAGGAAGAAAAATTTGCTCCTAACAGATCCTAATCTTTATGACTCACTTCGTAGTTTGCGCGATATTAACGATGACGTCAAAATGACATTTTTTTATAACCGCGGTACTAGCTGTGTGCAAGACTAGGCAATATGTATTTTGACTTCTTATGAACCAAAGAGAGCTGTAAACAGCGGATGGCTTGGTCATACGTAAACAGTTTTGTTCGATTTTTAACTTGTAAAGTGACATTTTCGAATAATCTTATCTGACAGCTTGAAAAGTTACTAGACCTATCAGGTACGTTAAGTCATGTAATCTACAGTCATCACTTTTGATAGATTTTATCGATAGCTATAAAATAACACATATAATAGTAAAATATCTACCAAAATAAATATGGTTGCATTTTAGAGAATTTTATTCCTACCAAATACTATTATATGCTGTAAAACTTTAGAAAATAAAAGCTTTTATAAGAATTTTTTAAGAACAATTACCACCGCGCCTTACTACCCCGGCGGTCTAGGGGTAAGGTGTCGGACTTCTGTGCTGGGGTCCGGAGTTCAATCCTTGGTCCCGGCAGAGATTTATCCGATTGCCAAACCCTTCCTTTACCTCTGACAAGACGTGTATTAATCACAACTTGTGAATGCGTGGAATGCCAGGCCTCCACCGTGGTTCGGATTCAACGTTAAACTGTAGGTCCTTCATTTCATCTCACAATCACCCTACCATTACACATTAGCGTAAGTGCGTATAACCCGAACGGGTAGTAAGACGCGGTGCTAATAAATATAATACCTGTTCAAGTTATACGCATAAATTATCTGAGTAATTATCTTTTAAGTAATAAGACATCCTCAATAAACCCAGCCGGGATTTTAAACCCCGGTTCACCCCGTCGCCGGCACTTCAGTCTAAGCATTCCGTCCCTGTTTTAACTCGCTTTTAAACTAAGCTATACTCACACTGGTGATCACGCGGTCTAATATATCATATTTACAAAGAACTGGATTGCTAGTGGTCTAGGTTTGAATCTTGGCCGCGTACACTAGAGGGAGGGGGAAGGTTTGAGGGGTCCTCATTTGATTCATCACTGTGATTTGCCCAATTTCCCTCCGCTTTAATGCGGTTGCATTTTTTAGTATCGCCTGTCACAACGTAGGGATTAAAACACAAATGAGAAAATACAACTATATGACAAAACTGCGTGTAAAGAATACATAAAGGATTAGCAAAAACTTTAAAATTACGATTTTTACTTTTTACTTGATGATATTTGTGATATCATGTGAAAAAAAAAATTGTACTCAAATATTACCATATTTTATATATGCAAACATTTTTTTTTCACACCCTCTAATGAAGAAGGTATAGAATGTAGGTTTACTGTATTTGCTTGGAGGGAGTGTCAGAAATCGTTTAATTAAAAAATATCATCAACACGCTAGACCGGGATTTGAACCCCGCTTTCCCAGTCATCGATAGACCCGTCTGTTGTGAAAGTGACTGCTTAAGCCACTGATAGTACTTTCAACAAAACTCTAAAAAGTCACAACCATTATTAGAAAATATGTTTACAGATTATGTATTACATTTTGAAAATAATAAATTTCCCTAATAATAAGTTCAATTTTCTTAAACTAATGTACACCAAATCAAGTATATTATGCCAATTGGAAAATTATTAAACAATATTGTGTCGTTTTAATTTTTACAAATAAGTTCCATAGTTCACAATCACATAAACAAGAAACCATATACAGTATAAGGAAAATAAAACCATCAATCACTTGAATAAATATAATCTGAAACATTAGAAATAATAAGAAAGAAGGTGTACTAATCTTTAAATAAACATTGTATAACCAAACAAATGGCAGCTTTCTTTGGATAGCCTAGGTATAAAGTTTTTGTTACGTTAAGGTGGTATTATTTGAGTTTGGTAGATCAAACAAATCCTGTTCCATTTGTATGGATGCACCTATGGAAGAGTTAAATCATACACGCCAAACACGCTCAATAAGTGGAATAGCTATATTTTTTTAAAAATTCCAATCGGCAGCCTATGTCGGGTAGTTAAGGGGGGGGGGGAGTGTAGGGCAGCGACTTTTAACCGGGGGAGGGGTCGCTTAAGGTTTTTTGGGTGGTAGGGGAAGCATGGATCAAGGATAGTACAAATAATCCCCATCTATTAACCACCACCATTCAAAATTTGCTACCATTTGTTTCTACTTATTTATGTGAAAATACATTTTCCACAACGGTAAATATTAAAACGAAGCAGCGAAATCGACCCCGAATCGACTCCTGCAAGCGAAAAGTTTTAAGTCATACAATCGAATCCAGAATAGATAAATTAGTGTAAATTTTTCAACGGCAGTGGTTCCATTAGATTCATTTTTTTATTTGTTTGTTATTATAATCAGTAAATAAAGCCACTAAGTTAGGATACGTCTTAATTATTAACAAGTTAGTAAAAACTATAGGAAGGTGCGAAACTATTTTAGGATATTTAGGGGGCCACAGTACTAACAGGTTAAGTAAGCAGGGAACGTGAGAAAAGGGCAGTGCTTATGTAGTTTTATAGCAAAACGTTTTTTGGCCAAAATAAGTAAAAGATTGCTATAATAGAAATAAAGAGTTTAAATTTCTTCACGTGGTGATATAAACAGTGGTTGAATATCTGTCATAAATATAGTGGCATTAGATGATAAATATTTTAAATGAAGATAAAAAAAATTGTCATTAAATTCCAGGATAGATCTACCCGTGACATATTCAGCAACTGTTGATATCACCATGTGAATAAATTAAACTCTTTTTCTCCTGGAGAATTATTTTGAAAAAAAAAAAAAAAAA
>CABFVX010000384.1:159547-177736 GCA_902151425.1 Timema shepardi
GGGGGGGGGAGGTAATATTCTGCTTCATCTAGCTGTTTTAAATTACAGCGGACTTTCACTTTTTTAAAGAGTCGATTTACCACATTTTAGTCACGTCTAGCGGGCAAAATGTCAGACCAAGCTGGCGTCACATAACACAAAACAATATTCTGCCCAATTTGCTAGCCAACCGAACAAGTGAACAGGAATAGTAAATAATTTTAAAATATGGTTGGATAAATTCGATTTAACCAGAAAGTAATCATCTTGCCATAAATAAATAAAGGCTGTGACACAATCGTACATACTTTCTCTTATGGTGTATTGTAGTTTGAACCAAAGTTTAAAAAAAAAAATAGAATCTCAGTAAGCTACCCTCAAGTAGGTTTTATTTAGAAAAACAAACCCATCTTGTCAATCACAATCAACACCCTTCATTTATAAATTGTAAAAAAAAAAAATCGTCTAAACAAAAGTCAACTCCGATGGTCTTAGGATAAATTATTATTATTATTATTATTATTATTATTATTATTATTATTAGCACCGCGTCTTACTACCCGTTCGGTTTATATGCACTTACGCTAATGTATAATGGTAGGGTGATTGTGAGATGAAATGGAGGACCTACAGTTTAACGTGGAATCCGAACCACGGTGGAGGCCTGGCATTCCCCACATTCACAAGATGCCTTGTAAGAGATGAAGGAAGGGTTTGGTAATCAGATAAATCTTTGCCGCGACCGAGGATTGAACCCCGGCCGCCAGCACAAAAGTCTGACACCTTACCCCTAGACCGCCAGGTCACCCTTAGGATAAAATACTCGGCTCATAACCCGATATTCGTGGGTTCAAACCCAGCCTGGGTCAAATAATTTGTTCTTGAGCGATAAAAATCCTTATTGAAACAACTGCCGAGGGGCAGTAAAGCTGTCAGTCAAATTTTGTATGTAAACGAACCCTAGAAAAGCGTGAAAATACCTTTCTCAGCAAAATTGGTACGCCCTTTCGTTCTCGCTCATAGAAATTATCATGTGTTGATATACTCAAGTCTGTTCACAAAGTGCGCGTTAAATACCTCAAATAAATTAAAGAAGGAATAAAAAATATATCTCAAGAGTCCATTCAATTATCAAAGTTAGACTTACAAGGTCCGCGTTACGGATGACGATGGCGAAAAACAGCCATTTGACGTGCGCCGCCCAACAGCACCCTCTAACACCAAAGGGTGACGTATGCGGGCATACATTCATCAACGAAAGAGGTTTATTTAGTGTTCCTTACATCCCAATAAATTATTATTACTATTATTTAGCACCGCGTCTTACTACCCGTTCGGGTTATACGCTTTAAGTACTAATCACGCTAATGGATTAGGAATTCGGAAGGTTGAATTAGAGGAAGTGACCCCGCATTTGCATGGAGGGAGAGTGTAAAACCATTTAGGATAAACTATCCCCAGTTCATCCGACCGAGATTCGAACCTCGATCTCCCCGTCCTCAGCAGTTGAGCTCAACACGACTAGCGCGTTAGCCAACTACACCACCGAGGCGGGTAGGTGTGAAGAAAGTTGGTGATGATGGATTAAGTACGGAGTTACCCACTTCGGTGGCCACGTAGTCTAACGCGTTAACCTCGTGTTGAACTAGACTGCCCCAGACGGGGAGATTGGTGTTCAATCCCAGTCAGATGCACTGAGGGTGGTTTTTCCTCAATAGTTTTCCACTCTCCCTCCACATAAATGCAGGTGCATTTCCTTTAAATTAAGCCTACTTAATCCCTGGCACATTAGTGTAATTAATACATAGGCGTATAACGCGAATGGGTAGTAAGTAAGACACGGTGCTTAAAATAAGTAAAATTATGGGGTTGTTTTTTGAGCTATATGCACAGTTTCTTGCCTGCCTCGTAAGGAAATGGCATGATTATGTAGCTTACATGTGTGTTATAACGATTTATGGTTATGTTATTATTCAAAACTGATGAATTTTATAGTTATTATTAAATTACTCTAGGTGAGGCCACCCCACCATAAATTATTCACTGTGTCCAGAGGGTCCAAGTCAAGGAGTCATAAATATATTGGTGTTGTAATGGTTTCTGGTCATGTTGGTGAGCAAAGCTGTTAATGTTTATAATTATTAATTACTGAAGACGAGATGCCTTGTAATAGATAGTGTATTGCTGTGTAACTTCCGACCATATATAGGTAGCTAATTTTAAGCTAGATGTTGCAAGAGAGTTAAGGAATACAAATGACAGGAGAAAGTAAATGAAAGTGTTCTCTGAACGCTGAAAAATTTGTGGAAATGTGACCGTTTATTAGGCTGTGTAGTACGAATGTTTTTTTTAATGATATTTTATGTCAAAGGTTTCGAAAAAATTGTACGTTATACCAAGTCAGGGTGGAAGATTATTATTATTATTATTAGCACCGCGTCTTACTACCCGTTCGGGTTATACGCACTTACGCTAATGTGTAATGGTAGGCTGATTGCGAGATGAAATGGAGGACCTACAGTTTAACGTGGGATCCGAACCACGGTGGAGGCCTGGAATTCCCCTCATTCACAAGATGTCTTGTCAGAGGTGAAGGAAGGGTTTGGTAATCAGATAAATCTGTGCCGGGACCGAGGATTGAGCCCCGGCCGCCAGAACAAAAGTCTGACAGCTCACCCCTAGACCGCCAGGTCACCCTGGAAGATATTGAAATTATATATCACCGTGTAAGCAAGCATTTACCCAAATATAAGCTCCCTGGCATTCGAACCTCGACCTCTTTCCCAGAATCAATAAAGTCCATTGCTAGCGTGACTCCTTAAGATTCTAGTGGTTCCCAACATGGGGGTCGTAATCACTTTCAAGGGGTACGTGAAACAATTAGTAAAGACGGTTAAAAATTATTCAAGTATTGAAGACACTTTATTTAAATCCCTTTTCCAAAGATATTTTTACGGTAGTGTTGGCAACACTTCCTACCCGTTGTAATTACTATATTAGGTGAGCAGCCAAATGAAAGACACTCGTACGCATGCGCGTGTTTATTTTCAAGCCCGCAAAGCGTCAAATTCACCCTCCAATGCTCCCCTCTAACCTCACCCAAAGCTACCATTGCGGCAACGTGCAATACCTCAGAGGATTCAAATTTGACTCTCATAAAAACAAAACAGCGTTGTTTACTTGAAGTGAAAAACTATTTACTGTGTGCTCTGTCAAATATTATCACCCAATATTCAAGAAGTGATGAAAACTTAAGTCCCAACCATCAAACTAATTTTGCAATAATTTTTTTTGCTACTATTATGTTACCAGTGTTACGTTATTTTTATATCTGAAATAAAGAAGTGAAAAGAAAACCAAACATTCTTCTTTTTTTATAATTATCCCAAAAAATAGTAGGAGTAAAGGTGTAGGGGCGTGGAAATTTTATGATTTATCAAGGGGGCGTTAGGTGAAAAGAGACCAGCTTCGGTGGCTACGTGGTCTTTTTTTCACCACGCCTTAATACCTGCAGGTTATACTCATATATTTTAATAATTACTCTAATGTGGTAGGGATGAGGAAAGAAGAATATTAAAGGTAATCTACCCTCATTTGCATGGAAGGAGATTGGGAAACCATTCGGGAAAAAACAATCCTTTGTCGCAGTAGACTAAACTGCTGATGACTGGGAGATCAAGTTTCGAATCTCGGTCGGATGTATTGAGGGTAGTTTATACAAAACTGTTTTCAACTTTTATTCCACGCAAATGCAGGTACACTTCATCAAAATAACACCCTCCTAATCCCTAAAACTAACTGCGTAATTAGCACATAAGCGTATAATACGAACGGGTAGTTAGACGCCGTGTTTAAAAAAAAAGAGTTGGGAACAGCATCGAAAGCGAATAGAGTAGGGTAGATTGGAACAAATCAACTCTTAATTGAGTGATATAAGTCAACCGTTAGAAAAATCACTTCTAAAATTTTTGTAAATAGCAAACAAACCAAATAATGCCAAGTGGTATTTCCTGTATTATCAAAATATTTTCCTTTGGTCATACGACAGTTATAATAGCCTAGTCAAACATATATTACCTAGGTTCATTGGTTGAGGGAAATTAATTTACTTGACTGAGAGGAATTATTATTTTGTTTATTGGGATGTTATTATCGTTGAATCTTATTTCAAACAAAAAAAAGTGACCATGTCCCAACTTTTAGACCCTATATTAAAAGGGCCAATCGCCTTGAATAAAGGCTTTGGCAGGGTTAGCCACCCAAACGACGGGTACTTCTGCCAGTAAATATAGGCCATAAAAAGTTATACCTAATCCTGTGGCGATCAGAGTATAAGTCTACACAATAACGTCGAAAAACGCGGCACGTCACAATCGAAACACGTTAGTTTACCCTGGAGTGACATTTTTCTGACCATAAAAGTCAACTAAGTCATTAAAAGGACGAGGACAGGTTGGCCTTTAGAAGTGGTATACCTCCTTCTCCTCCCGCTTTTACCCTCCAGTGACTGAAAAATATGGGTTTATTTATTGTGTAATATATATACACAGCGTCTTACTACATGTTCAAGTTAATACACCTATATGATAATTAATCTTATGTGGTAACTATTCTAATTGTGTAAGGATGAGGTAGTGAACATTTTAGAGATAATATACCCGCACTTGCGTCGAAGGAGAGTGGGAAACCATCTAGGAAGAAACTACCCTCAGTTGACTCGACCATGATTCGAACACCAATATCCCAGTCATTGGCAGACTAGTCTAACACCAGAGTGATGTCTTAGACCAATCAGTCAATGAATTGTGTAATAACCCACCTCGGTGGCGTAGTTAGTTAACGCGCTAGTTTCGTGTTGAGCTTGACTGCTTGAAGATGGGGAGATCAAGGTTCGAATCTCAATCGGGTGAACTGGGGGTTGGTTTTTTTCCACTCTTCCTCCACGCAAATGCGGGTTCACTTCCTTTAAATTCAACCTTCCCAATTCCTAACCCATTAGCGTAATTAGCACTTAAGCTCTTAATCCAGATGGCTAGTAAGACGCGGTGCTAAAATAAATAATACTAGCTGACAGCCCTACTCCCTCCGTAGATGTGGTATATTATTATTATTATTATTATTATTATTATTAACCTCGGCTGGGTGTGAACTCACACGGGCGGGTCCCAAGATGATCATTTTACCACAAGATTACAGAGGATGACATTTTTTTATCAGTTATTTCTAAAATAAAAGTGCTGTAGGAATGATATGTGGTGCACACGAATTGCGGAAAACTAGCGCGGGTGCACATTAATTGCGGAAAAACTAACACAGATGCGCAAGAATTGAGGAAAACTAATGTGGGTGCAGACGAATTGCGGAAAAACTAATACGGGTGCACACGAACTGCGAAGTAAAGGTTAAATTAATAATGACTTTGTTCAAAATGGAACATGGAGGCTAGGTTAGGTAAGGCTAGGTAAAAATTAGGTTAGGTTAGGTAAAATTAGGCCAAGCTAGGTTAGGTTAGTAGTTAAGAGTTGAATGGGATTACATGTTGTTCCGCAATTCGTGTGAACTGACTGACAGGTATACTTTATTCCGCAAATTTGTGTGGGCCGGCTGACAGGTATACTTTATTCCGCAAATTCTAATGGGCCCTAATTGAATGTCTGCTGACAGGTATAGCTGAATCCACAATTCAAGTTCACACATGGTATGTTCAGCAGAGGGGGGAGCGGAGGAAGAGACATAATCTGTTTAATCACACAAATGTTTGGGGAAAAAGTATAGAAGCGGGTGTGTATTTATTAATTTGTTTTATAAGGTGTTTTTTTCTCATACTTTGATTTTTTTACTGACAGGTAAACAAGACGAACCAGCATTCAAATAAAAATATGCCATATCTTCATAAAAACCACCCGGAATAGAACCGGGGTCCTCCAAACTATTAGTAAAAGACTAACCACAATAACTGGTTCAGTTTTCTTTAAATGAAAAGGAATGTATTTCATTATCGAACAAAAAAATGTCAGTGATTCACTTGTCGGAAATTTATCATTTAACTCTTTTAATTAAATCCGAAGCCTGGGATTATCAATGATTATGTGGACAGGTTCTAGTTGCTTACTGTAGATTAGATGTGAGTTGATAGTATAAATTTAAAAAAATACTGGATAAAAACATTAAAAAGAATAATTAAAATAATCAAGTAATGCAGACCTAGAGCTAAGATCGCTTAAGCAATATTTCTCCAGTAGAAACCAAAGAGTTGGATTATTTTTACATATAGTTAGTTTTCTCAACAGTTTTTTTAATATGTCATGAGCATATAAACATTTGGTGATGATTTTTTTTAATGAAGATAGAAAGTTATCAAATTCTAAGATACCTTTGACAACTGTTGGGATAACTATGCGAAGAAAATTCTATGTTTCTACCGAAGATTTTTTATTTTTATTTTGATGAGAAAAATGTTCTGCTATAAAAAACTATTTATTATTATTATTATTTAGCATCGCGTCTTACTACCCATTCGGGCTATACGCACTTACGCTAATGTGCAATGGTAGGGTGATTGTGAGATGAAATGTAGGACCTACAGTTTAACGTGGGATCCGAACCACGGTGGAGGCCTGGCATTCCACACATTCACAAGATGTCTTGTCAGAGGTGAAGGAAGGGTTTGGTAATCAGATAAATCTGTGCCGGGACCGGGGATTGAACCCCGGCCGCCAGCACAAAAGTCTGACACCTTACCCCTAGACCGCCAGGTCACCAACAAGTTTTTTAGTAAATAAGAAACCAAACTAGTTACAGTTAGATTTTAAAAAGTCAACACTTAAGGCCATGTGTACACAAGCAACAAATTGTCAAAACACTTTATCACCACCTTTCTGGCTAGCAACTGCAAGGCAACAGATGAACGATGAAACAGTCACTTCATTGGTGTGTGTGTGTGTGTGTGTTCACAGGTAACATATTTATTACCAGGAAAAACAAAATTCCATAAACTTATATTACATCCATTATCATAACGGACGTAGAAGAAGTAGGTGCTATTTTTGCTTTTGTAGAATGCAATAGAAAACCACGAAGATGCGAACGCCAATTTTAGGTACACCCCATTTTCAGTGAAAGACTTTCAATTGGAACGTTTTACACAAGTTTTGAGCGTTTTAGTTGTTATTCCGATACATTTTTTCCCTACTATAGAATGGGTGTTTCCAGTTATGGTAAGCTTTTTGGTATAGTTGGATAATAAATTTCTCCGCAGGAACCCAATTGGACGATAGATGGGCACTGTATGCGATATTTGTTCCAAAACTAAACTGAAATCATGGGCTGGTACAAGCACAATCTGGTGAGCAACGACAGAATTGTCGCAGGTGTATACGGCTCCATTTGTTTGCACTAGGCGCATCCTTATCATAAGACAAAGAAGTAGTCTCACTGTTGTGGCCCTCCATAACTCTTTTCAACTGCTGAAACATAGTTATGTCGTGTCGTTGCCTGAGTACACACATTCAAACTTATTGAACACAATGTAACTACAAAAAAGTGTTTAGACATTTTGTTGACTGTGTACACATGGCCTAATGAGCCATTTAAACACCATCCAGTCAACCTATCTTATAGCAATGGTAACTTTAGGAATATGGTGTCAATCTTGACGGATACACGTAGACAATCAGATTATAGGTGTGCTGCAATGGTTTTAGTCAATTTGTAAGTCATGTTCTAATACAAACATTATTGTATTACTACCTAGTTAGTGAATCAAAGTTACAGCCAACAGGAACAGCATTTACTGCAACCTGCAAAACAATTTCATAAAATGACGTCACTTTAACAGATATATTGGCCAAGGAGCGTGGTCACGGATGCGTTGTCTAGTAGTAACAAGACTGCGCAGATACAGTGAAACAAATTGCATCACAATATTATTTGCTTCAAGCAAAGAGGGGAGTGGCAACGCATGCGCAGTATAGTAGCAATAAATTCTAGTAGGTGCAGTGTATCTCAATCTAATAGTCTCATTCGGCAAAGAGGGAAGTGGCAACGAATGCGCAGTCTAGTAGCAATAAATTCTAGTAGGTGCAGTGCCTCACAATCTAATAGTCTCATTCGGCAAAGAAGGAAGTGGCAACGCATGCGCAGTATAGTAGCAATAAATTCTAGTAGGTGCAGTGCCTCACAATCTAATAGTCTCATTCGACAAAGAGGGAAGTGGCAACGAATGCGCAGTCTAGTAGCAATAAATTCTAGTAGGTGCAGTGCCTCACAATCTAATAGTCTCATTCGAGCAAAGAGGGAAGTGGCAACGAATGCACAGTCTAGTAGCAATACATTCTAGTAGGTGCAGTGCCTCACAATCTAATAGTCTCATTCGACAAAGAGGGGAGTGGCAACGCATGCGCAGTCTAGTAGCAATAAATTCTAGTAGGTGCAGTGTCTCACAATCTAATAGTCTTATTCGGCAAAGAGGGGAGTGGCAACGCATGCGCAGTCTAGTAGCAATAAATTCTAGTAGGTGCAGTGTATCACAATCTAATAGTCTCATTCGGCAGAGCGGAAAGTGGCTACGCATGCGCTGTCTAGTAGCAACAAGGCTGCGTGGGTGTAACCAGTCTAGAGACCTATATTAATAAAACAATTAATTTGTTTTAAGTTTCTCCTCCAGACATCGCTTCAACACCACTAGAGTTTTTCTTTCTTTTTTTCCTCTCAGCACTAGTCATGAAGTGCGACGGTACCAATTAGTTCGTCAACTTGAGAAGTAGAGTGAGAGTTGTGAGAGCAGCTATGTACATTTTCTCAAGACTGTATCGTAACAATGAGTCAGTTGCGAGTTACGTAAGTCTCGTCCGATGGCGATGATGGGACTAAGCACTGTTGAGACGATCACGTCACAATCGTTTAGGAATAATTCCCCTGTTAGCGTTTGCCGCTGCGTTTGTTCGGGATGGAGATTTTGTGCCTTGCTAGTCTCTGTGGTCGGGTGGTTTAGGTGGTTCTGTACAAACCTAGAGGAGAGCCTTGCTAGTTTCTGTGGTTGGGTGGTTTAGGTGGTTCTGTACAAACCTAGAGGAGAGCCTTGCTAGTCTCTGTGATCATGTGGTAATGTGGTTCTGTACAAACCTAGAGGATAGCCTTGCTAGTCTCTGTGATCATGTGGTCATGTGGTTCTGTACAAACCTAAAGGATAGCCTTGCTAGTCTCTGTGGTCGGGTGGTTTAGGTGGTTCTGTACAAACTTAGAGGAGAGCCTTGCTAGTCTCTGTGGTTGGGTGGTGGTGCGAGTGAGAAAGGTTTTAGGGGCAATCTTTTAAATATTAGTTAAAATGATACATTTTCTATTATCTGGCAATGGAAATGTTAGACCCTTCGACGAGATGAGTTCTACGCTCGAATCTTTAATAATTGATATTGTGTAGAACTATTCAAAATAATCAAATCCAAATTTCAATACATTACTTTAAATTATAGCAATATAACTAACTTTCTATACCTAAGAAAGATCACAAAATTGGTGAAAAATAATACGAAAAATTATAAATAATCTCAAAAAGTGTTCTTTAAGGTCCTTATAACGTAATGAGTAGGGCAAATACACATAGTGGCGGATTTTAAAATGTTGCGCCCCAAGGCACAATTATAATATGCAACCCCCCCCCCCCCCCCTCAATTTTTTCAAAGGCTTTAGGTGGTTTCGGAGTAAAGAGAGGTGTGTGGGGGAAGGGGGGAGGGGAAGATGGGGGAGGGAGGGGGAGGGTGGCAGGGGGAGGCGGAAGTTAATATTAAAGAAAAGATTTCTACGAAAGTAAATCAGGCATATACACGCCATAGACGTAATTATTAAAAACCAAATATTAAAATTTAAATAATGTTATCCAAAATGTGCCGCCCCCAGGCCCGTGCCTAATGGCCCTGTAGTATAAATCCGCTTCTGAATATACAGATACATTACTAATCGATATTGCCAAACATTTATCACGAAATTATTTTCCCGCACGATACCAATTTTCCTTAACAAAACAAAAAGTTTAATTTTCAGTGAAAATATTTACCCGCATCGGTGGGCACGTGGTATAAAATGCCAAGCTAATTTAATCTGGTTTGATGGTAGAAGCGGAAGTTGGGGTTCAAATTCCAGCTGGATTTAATTGGGACGTGGTTTTTTTCTCTCCTAAATCGTTTCCAACTCCTTCCTTTCCTTTACCGCAAATGTTTTTACGCATACTTTAAATTCTACATTCCTCAATCCTATCACATTAGCTCAACTAGCTGATAGGCGTATAACCCTAAACGAGTGGTAGTAGTAGTAGTAGTAGTAGTAGTAGTAGTAGTGGTGGTGGTGGTGGTGGTGGTGGTGGTGGTGGTGGTAGCAGTAGAAGTAATAGCAGCATCATAAATTATATACTACTGACTTAATTTAATTTAAATGGGTCTTTTCAGGTTTTTTCCCTGTACCTTTGAATTGTGTTCATATATTGAAAACATGAGATTATATATATATATCTATATATATATATATATATATATAACAAATACTAAATTGTAGATTTTAAAAGACTGATTATAAAACTAAATAAAAACACTAATTATCTTATATCAGTATATATCCACTAAATTTGTAAATAATTATACTAACTATAAAAAAATAACTATATAAAACCATTAATTATGTATATATAAGTATATAATAGCTGCTAAATTTGTAGATTTTAAAAGACTAATTCTGTTTTCGAAATATGAAAGCGATTTTAAGATACAGGGGAAAAAAACAGGAAAAAACCATTTCGACTCAAATCGAGTTATTGCTGCCATCTGCTGGGGAATCATGAAACTTTTCTAATGCACTTTATATCATGGTTAGAAGAGGTATGTGTCATATTTAAATTACATGCAAAGATGTATTTGCTGGGGTCCTTATGGGGTTTGAGATACAAATGTTTGGCATGGTGTCTATACTCTACTTTATCAATGAGATTCCAGAATTTTCCCCCGATTTTCCCTGATCATTTCCTAAATTTCCCAACTCAAAAGTATGTCACAAGCTTCTATCCCTTCTACAACCCATGGTTCTTGTTAATATTTTGTATGAATAATAATAAGTTTTAAAATGTAAATAAACAGATATTTTTTATTTGTATTAACATAGTCTACTAGGAATTATAAAAACTATAAAAATATGTTACACAGCTACAAAAAAAAACTACAAAAAAAGTTTGAATCCCATTGTAATTTAAAGATTATATTTAGTATTTTGAGTAAAACTCCATTTTCCCGGATATTTTTTGTAATTTACCATATTCCCGTCTTATTCCAGTTTTTCCCCCGACCACTTCAAATTCCCTGATAATTCCAGTATTCCCTGATTTTCCCAGATGGTGGACACCTTGGTTTGTTGTCCTGTAAAATGTGTGTAGTGCGACTTTATCACCTTTTCCTTAGTACCCTTCAAATACTAAGATTCGGATTCGAAAAAAAATATTACTAGAGGTGTCCTAATGGTGAAACCAGTCCTTCAGTTGGTGTCATGAAACAAGATGGTCACCCCTGTCACCGGTAGCCAGCTCTAGGGTGTCTGTCTATATCCAACAAAGCACACAACATGTAAATAACACACACATCTGTATTGTTCTCTCCTATTTCCCGTCTCAATTGAGCGTGTCTCCTGCAGGAGTACCAACCTACAGCAGTAACACTTCCTGTCACGCCTGCCCAAACGGTAGCCCTACAAACACCTCGAGTTAAGACACTTAAATTTTATTCATTAAATATATTTAACTCGCACTTTCTGAACCGACTGATTATAACAGCACAAGATAATTTCTATGAGCGAGAGCGAAAGGCTTTATCAATTTTGCCAGGAGGTTCACATACCTTCCAGGGTTATTTTTACATGCCACAATCGACATGAGACTGACGGCTTTACTTCCCCTTCTAAGGAAGTTGTGCTACGGAATATTATCACTCAAGAAATATAAACCGACCCCTGCTGGATTTGAACCCACAAACATCGGATCCTGAAGCGAACACTTTACCCCTTGACAATGGAGGTCAACGCCACCTATATATATTTTTAATTCTAGCACCACGTCTTACTACCCACTCGAGTTATATGCCTATGTTTTAATTACACTGTTAGGTATAAGAATGGTGAATTTAGAGGAAGTGTACCCTCGTTTTACATGGAGGGAAAGTGTAAAACTATTTAGGGGAAAACCACCCTCAGTACACCCGACTGGGATCAAACCCCGATATCCCTCTCAACAACAGTTTAGTGCATTGCGAAAGTGACGCCTTAGACAATGCGGCCACCGAAGCATTATATAGAGCGTATTAGTGTTGTATTACTTTCTCGCATCCTTCGGGTAGAGAAATTATTGTGAACGTAAAAAAAAATCGAACTAGAGATTTTTATGGAAGTCTACGTTTTAAAAACCCCCCCATTACACTCAAACCTGAAAAAGTATATTTTGTCAATACCGTCTGTGTGTTAATGAGACTAGAATAGAAATCATTTTACCGATAGAGCTAAAATTCTGTAGATAGGGTTTTAATAAGGCTACCCTGAGGAATTCTTGGACTATCGATCTAACACTAAAATTAAGGGTAATTTACTTAAAGACAAAAAGAGAAAAAAATCGATATTTTCAAAATATGCGCTTGAGATTTTGGATTTTGATTAAATTTCGTAGCTAGGTACCGTTAAATATTACAAACAAAATAGTACCTCATCTTCCCGTAAGAGGACTTTTTACATTAGCGGACATTTCCCATTTCGATCATATCTCCACAATTTTTTGAAGAAACGAAATAACTTTCATTGTAAAGTTGTAGTTCTATTAAAAATAAAAAAACTTTTAAAACGGAAATATATTTTTATAAAAGCAATAGTTTCCGAGATATTGGCAAATATAATTTATATATTGAGGTCTGGGAAACTGATTTTAAGGCTATTTTGTGAAAAGAGACGTTACTTTTTTTCTGTGTTTTTGTAACAGTGTGTATTATTTCATTTATTCTCTTTGGAGGACTGTCTCTGCAAAAAGGGTATACTATTTAGTTTCATATACTTGATGAGTTTTTGTTAATTTCTCCATTTCTAGGTAAATGAGAAGTCTGTGCGGTGCTCTATACCATTTACTTTTTAAATTTAACACACACTTTGTGAACATACTTATCTAAAGAAGACACAACAATCAGCCCCCAAGGACGTTAATTTATCTCTGTGAATGAAGAAACCCGTATTTCACCATGATAAGTTTTTTCGGCCACGTCGGGAATCGAAACCAGAAACTTTAACTCAGTAGAAAGACACGCTACCGACTGACATATTGTGTCGGGCCGTATTAATATGTCAAAAACAATAATATTAATACTATTGGTAAAACCCGCTTTGGTGGCCACATGGTCTAAGGCACTGCTCTCGCAGTAGACTGGATTGCCCATGGCGGGGGGATAAGAGGTTCGATTCTCAGTCGAGTGTATTGAGGGTGTTTTTTCACACTCTCTGAAACCAAATGCGGGCACACTTCCTTATTGGTAAAGGTAAAATGTACTCAAACTTACTCGTAATCACCCATTTTCGCAAGACGTGAACATTATTTATTGGCCTCTCACATGGATTGGAACTAAAGGACGTCAAAGATGGCTGTTTATTGACCGAGCGTAGCGAGGCCATAGTTTAGCTCAATAATTTGTCATTTTGTCTGTCTTTGTCTAGATCTTTGCTTTCCGATAACTGTCAAATGCATCAACCCATTTTAAATAAATTTGATAAGAGATATTCTTCGAACCAAGGCTGAACGATGTATTTACATGGTTTTTTCGATCTGTTTATCAGTTTCAAAATGGCGGCTTATCAAAAGGTTTTTTTCGTTTAATAAATAATATTAAAGGATTTGAAAGCAATCGATCTGGTAGACAAACCTATCTAGGAAGCTTTTTTTTTAATGTTGACATGTATTTATTGCAAGATTGATGTCTTTAGCCACGTGAGCAGCGGTAATTCTTTAATAATATGATTTAGGGTATGAATAAATTAAACTCGATCCTTTTTTTTAAAAAGTTTCAGATAAAGGTCGAGAAATGTCGGGCCGACTGAATTATGTATTTCTGTTCTGTGCAATATGCGACATAACTGGTCATAGCTAGAACTGCCCAGTTTCCTGAATTGTCTCGTTACATAACATATGTCAAAGCAGTTATTTAAAGAGTCATGTGATGAAACAGTAGTTATAAACAACTTAATCGAGAAGAGGGTTGCATTGCGGGGATAGTACAAGGATCTTATCACACCCCAAAACGGGGAAGGATGGCGATAAACTTAATTAATATCGGGTCTCCCGAAACAAAAATTATTTCTATTTGCCAACACACCGAAATAAATCCGTTTATTTTACCTACGTTATGAAATGTTTTATACATTTATAGTAGAAGTATGAGATATAATTATTATACTTTTTAATAATTGAATTTTCAACATTAACACTGAAATAATTTGAATATAAATTACAGTTTACATACCTACTATTTTATTTGACGTAACTTTATTTTAATTTTTTTTTTACAAGACTTCCACGTCCTACTAATCATCCGGGCCATTCACATATTTACACTAATATGATAGGGATTAGCAAGATAGAATATCTTCTTCGATGGCCAAACACTCTAACGCGCTACTCTCGTGTTAGTCTAGACTGCCGAAGACCGAGAGATCGGGGTTCGATTCCGGACGAGTGAAAAGAGGGTGGTTTTTCCAAAATGGTTTTCTACTCTCCTTCCACGCAAATGCAGGCACACTTCTTCTAAATTGAACCTTCATAATCCCTTACACGTTAGTGTAATATTAGTAGATATGCGTATAACAAGAACTTTATATATATATATATATTTGATTGTACCGCAGAGTAATCCTTTTCTTTATAGTATGATGCCCACATTATTATTTTATTAGCACCAACAGATTCGAATGACATGCTCAAAGCTGACCAGAGATTTTGGGATTCAGTTTGAATCCCCTTCTCCCTAAATCTTGGTCGGGTTTTATTGGGGATGAATTTTCATATTGTGATTTTCATTGTGGTTTTATATCATCCCATCTACAAGCGAATTCTAATTCTAGTTGATTAGTTTCACGCATCTCATAATGTGTGCCCGATAGCCCAAACTGGCATCAAGATAATCAGCACCAAAATTGTATTTTGAGAATTCATTTTATTTATCATGAAATAAATCACTTTTAGAAGCTCAACCATCGATCTATGACCCGAGAGACCCCTAGTTCAACAACAACTGGTCTCTAATATGTGCTTTTTTCTTTACATTTTGCGGTTTGACACAAGAGTTGTTGCTGAAGAAAATACTCTATTATTCGTGTACGGGTTTCCTTCCCATCAAATCGGTAGGTATCTTTAAGATATGGCCGATTATGTATCATGAGATACACTTTCTTCAAATGTTAACTGTACGACACTGAGCTAAGGGTCCCGTGTTTGATTTCCAGCATGGCTGAAAAAAGTTATCATTTGTGAAATGTGGGTTTTCTCCTTTCATAGTGATAAATTAATGGCCGTAGGGCTGGATGCTGTGTCTTTTCTAGCTTTAATTTAGTTTATGAGTCTTGTGCTAATATAATCAGTTGTAATGTCCCAACTTATAAGCCCCTATGTTACTTCGAAAAAAGAAGGATGAGACTGCGGTTTAATATTTTATTTGCATTTTATATTTAAATTCAGAATCGCGTCGAGAAGGAACGCTGAGCTATACAAAGATATATATCAAGGTTATAAGTCATCTTTGCGAATTCTACAAATCGCCACCAAACGAGCTAACGTAGGGCTTCGTAGGATATTACAATAATAATAATATTTAGCACCGCGTCTTACTACCCATTCGGGTTATACGCTTTAAGTACTAATTACTCTAATGGATTAGGAGTTAGGAAGGTTGAATTAGAGGAAGTGAACCCGCATTTGCGTGGAGGGAGAGTGGAAAACCATTTAGGAAAAACCACCCTAAGTTCACCCGACCGAGATTCGAACCTCGATCTCCCCGTCTTCGGCGGTCGAGCTCAACACGACAAGCGCGTTAGTCAACTACGCCACCGAGGCGGGTAGGGGTTTTTCTTGACTTTTATAAAGTGAAGACACATCGTGGGATTCTTTAAGGGTATTTTATAACTGGCCACCCAACTAGGAGCCTCACTCGTTATTTATATTGGCGCACAACGAGGATCCCTATTAGGATGCATCACAGTTAGTTTAAAAACTTCACGTTAAATACCCCACTTCTACCCCCGCCCCCCACCCAAAAAAATAATTCGTAAATTGTTGACTGATATAGGCCAATCTGTGTATTTATAAGGTCAACTTTAAATTATTATTATTATTAGCACCGCGTCTTACTACCCGTTCTGGTTTTACGCACTTACGCTAATGTGCAATGGTAGGGTGATTGTGAGATGAAATGGAGGACCTACAGTTTAACGTGGAATCCGAACCACGGTGGAGGCCTGGCATTCCACACATTCACAAATTGTGATTAATAGACGTCTTGTCAGAGGTAAAGGAAGGGTTTGGTTATCTGATAAATCTGTGCCGGGACCGAGGATTGAACCCCGGACCTCCAGCACAGAAGTCCGACACCTTAACCCTAAACCACCAGGTCACCCGTCAACTTTAAATGATTAAATAAAAAATGACTAGTCTATTCTCCCAAGAAAGTACTTTGTGAGCTTTCGGGTAAAATTCATTCGAATGTGTTTCCTGTAAGATGAGAATAAGAGAGGTATATATTAAAGGGTAATGGAAGGTGTAAAATAAAACTAAAAAGGGCAGGTTCCACTTCCTGTAGGACAGTCACACCCACTTCCGAGGACGTCCGGATCTACCATCAAACAGAAAATAAAACGGAGTTGCCAGCAATGAATAATGTGCTCGACTGACTCTAGAATACTCAATCCAGGCCTTAGATAGGTCGTTTGGTAAACTCAAATGTTCATAGTAAAGGTATTTTAGAAAATATAAACATATTTTTGTGACCAACTTTTTGTTTTTCCATTTATTAAAGGTATTTAATTCACACTTTCTGAGCCGACTTGTTATTTTTTTTATAGGACATTACTCAGCCCCCGATCGTTTACTTTATCACTGTGAAAAATTAATCTCACATTTCATCAATGATAATATTTCTGGCCATACCAGGAATCGAACTCGGGAAACTTGGCTCAATTGACAGACATGCTACCGACGCGAACAACATTGACAACATCATTTTACTAGATAATATTAGTGCTATTTTACAGATGATAAAATCTTTCAAAAGTGACATATTATGCAGATTACATGACTTTACGTATGAATACATGAAAATAAATCTGGTTAAGTTTCTAACCTTTTTTATTTAGCACTACGTCGTACTTCCTGTTCAGATTATACATGTATGTACTATTTGCTTTAATGTGTTATAGATTAGGAAAGTTGAACTTGAATGAAGTGTACCCACATCTGCGAGATGGGAGAGCGAAAAACCATTGTGTAAAAAAACACGCTCAAAACATCCAACCTAGATTCAATTCCTGATCTCTTCGTCATTGGTAGACCAGTCACTTGCAAGAGTGGCGCCTTAGACCATGCGGCCACCGAAGCAAGTTCCTAGCTGTCAAATAAGATTTTTTTTCCATGAAAATTGGACTTTATTATGTAGGCCTACATTATTATTATTACTAGCACCACGTCTTACTACCCGTTCGGGTTATACGCACTTACGCTAATGTGCAATGGTAGGGTGATTGTGAGATGAAATGGAGGACCTACAGTTTAACGTGGAATCCGAACCACGGTGGAGACCTGGCATTCCACACATTCACAAGATGTCTTGTCAGAGGTGAAGGAAGGGTTTGGTAATAAGATAAATTTTTGCCGCGACCGAGGATTGAGCCCCGGACCCCCAGCACAGAAGTCTGACACCTTACCCCTAGACCACCAGGTCACCAGTGTAGGCCTACAGTATGTACATGCAATATAAATATAGTTATATTTTGCTCATTTTGAATAATCTACAATTAGTTGCGATCTAACTAATATTTACTCTTACACAATATGAAAAAAAACCCAACGTTACATGAACATTATGACGTCATTTTCTCCGTCAGATTATTTTGTGTGTGTGTGTGTGTGTGTGTGTGTGTGTGTGTGTGTGTGTGTGTGTGTGTGTG
>CABFVX010000384.1:189226-199940 GCA_902151425.1 Timema shepardi
GGGGCGGAACTACGGGAAAGGGGTTTGGGGGAACATTCGCTGCGCATAACAGCGCGGAGATCAAATTGGCCATGGCGTGGATGTTCAATGAAATATTAGTAAATTGCGCACTCGGTCGGCGAAAAAAATATCTCACAGGGAAAAGCTACAACTTAAGATGCCTCATATATAGGTTTATATATTCTTTCGCCCCACTCACACTTATAAAATTTGGTATTTCAATTTTTCAATATATTTTATGGTTTGAAAATATTATAATTAAACTTCTAAGGCTTTAGTTAAATAGTAATAGTAGTAATAATAGTTATTATCATAACAATAACAATAATCACAACTTGTGAATGTGTGGAATGCCAAGCCTCCACCGTGGTTCGGATTCCACTTTAAACTGCAGGTCCTCCATTTCATCTCACAATAATCCTACTATAACACATTAGCGTAAGTACGTGTAATCCGAACGGGTAGTAAGATGAGGTGCTAATAATAATAATAATAATAATAATAATAATAATAATAACAACACATATTTGAAAACTTTTTCTTCTTATTGTTTCATCTAAAACCATACTGTTATGCTTTATTTTTTATGTTATTTCTTTATGTTCATTATTATGTTCCAATGCTTTATTTTTTTCTCCCCACCTCGTCTTACTACCTGTTCGTGCTATTCGCATTTAATTATATTAATGGGGCGAGGAAGGTAGAATTCATATAAAATACACCCATACTTGCGTTGAGAGCGAGAGTGGTAAAATCATTTCGAAAAAAAACCCACTTTTAGAACATCCAGCCCGAGTTCTAACCTCAACGTCCTCGACACTGATACACGAGATCTACGTATGGATACACGAGTGTCTATATAGTAGCTTATATATCCTTTCCTATGAACATTTGGGGCAAAATAACGCGTTTATCAGCAAAGAAACGAGAGTATATAGGAAAAGAAACGAGAGTATATAGGAAAAGAAACGACGGTTTATCGGAAAAGAAACGACAGTTTATCGGAAAAGAAACGACGGTTTATCGGAAAAGAAACGACGGTTTATCGGAAAAGAAACGACGGTTTATCGGAAAAGAAACGACGGTTTATCGGAAAAGAAACGACGGTTTATCGGAAAAGAAACGACGGTTTATCGGAAAAGAAACGACGGTTTATCGGAAAAGAAACGACGGTTTATCGGAAAAGAAACGACGGTTTATCGGAAAAGAAACGACGGTTTATCGGAAAAGAAACGACGGTTTATCGGAAAAGAAACGACGGTTTATCGGAAAAGAAACGACGGTTTATCGGAAAAGAAACGACGGTTTATCGGAAAAGAAACGACGGTTTATCGGAAAAGAAACGACGGTTTATCGGAAAAGAAACGACGGTTTATCGGAAAAGAAACGACGGTTTATCGGAAAAGAAACGACGGTTTATCGGAAAAGAAACGACGGTTTATCGGAAAAGAAACGACGGTTTATCGGAAAAGAAACGACGGTTTATCGGAAAAGAAACGACGGTTTATCGGAAAAGAAACGACGGTTTATCGGAAAAGAAACGACGGTTTATCGGAAAAGAAACGACGGTTTATCGGAAAAGAAACGACGGTTTATCGGAAAAGAAACGACGGTTTATCGGAAAAGAAACGACGGTTTATCGGAAAAGAAACGACGGTTTATCGGAAAAGAAACGACGGTTTATCGGAAAAGAAACGACGGTTTATCGGAAAAGAAACGACGGTTTATCGGAAAAGAAACGACGGTTTATCGGAAAAGAAACGACGGTTTATCGGAAAAGAAACGACAGTTTATCGGAAAAGAAACGACAGTTTATCGGAAAAGAAACGACAGTTTATCGGAAAAGAAACGAGCTCACCGGTAAATAAAGGAGCCTATCGGCAAAGGAACGAGATTATCGGCAAAGTAGTTAAAACTAACCAACAACGGTTTTATGGGCATTGCGTAACCATAAACTTTAATTAGTAAGCACAAAATTTGGTGTATGGTTCATCACCGGGGTGAGTATTAGTCTAGTAATTTATAGGCGGGTGGCGGGTAGAAAGGGATATTATACTCGCCAATCACTGTCACTTCAATAACTAGAATAATAATAATAATAATAATAAAATAATCTTTGCCACAGTCATAATTACCAAGGTGCCTGTGCCGCGGATTTGACACTTCCGAGTAGTGATGAAACTATCCCGATAGTTTTCAATATTTTAATCCAAAGAGTACATATGTTTTTTTTAATTGAATGTTAAAAATTGGTTCAAACCACTAACACAGTGCTACTTCATTTCAGACCATAGACTATTCTAAGAATGTGGTTTTTAAACTTAATTTATATTGCATACCCATTTATTCGGAACGCATATCTCAGGTTACCCAAGAGTTTTTTTTAACTAACAAATTAATCGATTCAAACCTCTCACTCTACACATACTAAAGTTGTTTTAGGCTACTTACTTAAGTCAGGAATAAAGTGTGATAGTTTGATCAAAACCCTTAAATAAGCATAATTAGTTACATACTATCCAAGTCAGGCTATAAAAATTAAAAACGCATATTTTAGATCGGTAAAAACATTAACAAACTTAGCGCATCACTTATAAAAACTTATTGACAGCTTAGACATGGAAAAAGATAACACACTAATTCGGTCACAAAACTAATATTTGAATATAAATACAAAAATAAAAAGAAGATAATTAATTAACGTCTTGTGCTAATTAAAAGAACACTTTTTAAAATTAAATTAAGCTAAGCTAATTTGACACAAAATTAATGCCGCCATTATTCAATTATGCTCGCTTATCCCAGCGGGTACATTTAATGCACCAAGAAGTAAACTTCTAAATTTGTCATTGTCTCATTGTCACCAAATTTCAAATAAATAAAATAAAATATACTACATTGCTGTTTTTTTTAGCTCCCCCTTCTTGCAACCCGTTTGGGTTAAAAGTTTATATACTAATTGCTCTAATGGTTTTAGGGATTAAGAAGGTAATATTTAAAAGAAGTGGCCACATTTGCGTGTAGGGAGGTTGGAAAATTATTTTGGGAAAAACAAACCGACCGAGGTTCGCGCCTCGATCTTTCCACCATCGACAGTCTAGTCTACTAAGAGAATTGTGCCTCAGACCATGTGGCCACCTAAGCGGGTTACATTGCTGTTAAACTTTAAAAAAAATACACAAGTAAAATATAACCAATAGATAAAAATATGTGAAGAAACCGTTACAAATAAAAGTGATCTTTTCCCTTATTATTTTCATAATTATATAGACTGTAATATGTTTTGTATGCCAAAATCGATCATTGCACATTTTACTTCGGTGGCATCGCTTTCATCGCGAGTTTGTTGTGCGTTAAGCAATATTTTCGCAAAGTAAGAAAACAATGGACTAAGACAACGTCAGCATTTGCATCATTGTTGAAAAACAAACAGTGTAAACGGAAAATAACGGATTCCTTATATACAGAAAACAAAATGTCTGCCAGGTACTATAGTCCATTTTTTATAAGAAGAAGCGTATATGAACGATAGAAAAGTTACTATATATATAATAAGATTACTTTAATAATATAAGAAAGTGTTAATAATTTTGGATTAAAAAATATATTTGTATTTTTAAAAGGTTCGTCTACCAAAATGTAATCACCATCATTTAAATAAATCTAACTGAAGAGTGAACCTAAGGCTACGCGTCACAGATTTACTACCTCAAAGCGAGAAGTGGGACAATTTATGTCAAAAGAAATGCCGAAGACAGGGAGTTCAAATTAAAATTCCTGAAAAGGGCTGGCAGTGTTTTGATAAAAACACAATTAGAACTTTATTAACTCAAAAATGCAATTAGAATAATTTACAACTCTCCTATGGTAAGACTACTTATTCCATTATGTATATCGTCCAACCAGTGAGCCAAAGGTTCCCGAGCTCTATTCCCAGCAAAAGGCCAAAACCTGTATCCATGATGGAATGTTTGTTTCTTCTTTCACGGTAATGAATCAACAGCCGGAATATCAGATGATGTGTCTGTTGAGTTAAGTTTGTGTGTAAGTCGTGCATGTGTGTATTAGTCCCTCAATTATTAAATTAAAGTAGATACCCATAATCATGATTTATTTAAATATTCAAAGAGTATTTTCAATAATATTTATATAAATACGTGTGGAAACAAAGAGCGTGATGGGGGGAGGGGGGGCGGGTAAGAGACATGGGTACAATGTGTCGACCCAAATATTGATTGATTGATTGAATGATTGGTACATAATGGTATTTACAGCCCCACAAATTCTAAGATAAGAGAATTGAAGATAAATTTTTACAAACGCTATTATTTGTTGGTAAACAAATATTTTGATCTGTCTACAAAATAATATTTCGAGTGTGAGAAAATTCCTCTAATTGCAATAAAAACATCTTATTAAAGATAATAGCTTCTAGTGACCCCCAATGTTCAAAAGTTTTGCGAAGGCGAGGTTATTCGAATGTTACCTTCTGTTTAAACCTTCACCAAACAAATATATAATTTCAGCAGCAATTTCATAATTGTGCTTACTAAAACTCAACATTGCCTGCGCTTCTGGGGAGTGATAAGCTTGTTGTAAATAAATTATGCCTAAGTTTTTTTTATGCTGGTTACTAAACATGTGAAGAGCTGTGTGTTTTGTATCTATTTTTAAAAGTGTATATATATATATATATATATATTAGAACTTATAAATTAGTATTTAATTATTATATTAATCGATATTAATAAAATGAAGTTTGTTTGTGTGTCATGATCCTTGCACGATATCCAACATAGGCAAAGGGCTAACATTTTAAATTTAGCAACCCCTGTGCACAAACATGTGCATCTTGAAATTTGAATTTAAAATTTTTCATATAATTTTTTTAATTCATTAAAAAACTGGTTAGGAATAAATAAAAAAGAGCTATTTTTTATTTAAGTTTGTTTGAAGCAAAGAAGAGCATTTGTCCGCCACGCAATGGAGACATTGCTTGGTTACCCCTGGTAACGCCGGGTACTACTTCTAGTAGTTAATAGGTATATGTATGATAATGTACTAACAAATGGATAAATGGAAGAAAGGCCGATAGCCATAACCGCACTCAATTAAAGACTTTATTATTATTATTATTACTAACCATTCATGTTCTACCAGAAAAATATTCTAGTTAAAACAAAGTTTATGCTACTTGTTAATATAGCATTATTTTGATTAAAAGAAACTTTTATAAAATAGGCCTATATTTAAAAGAATTTAAATCTACATGAATTAAATGTTTCTTGTATTATCAGAATTATTTCATAGGCATTGATTATATCAACCTAAAGTGACGTCTGTGGATCACATAACTTGACGTATGAATGCATACCAATAAATCTAGTAACTTTTCTAACAACCAGATAAGGTTCTTCCTATGAAAATTAGACTGTAGATAAAAATGGCAAGATAATTAAATTAATATGACAGCGGTAGAGCCTAGTGAAAATAAACTGCCGCGTGTAATAAGCAGCAGCCAAACCGGTTGAAAGTTCGTACCGAGTTGAAAGTCATCAGCTTGTATTTCTGGTTAGACTAACCAGACTCGCGTCAGATACTGTCACTAACCTCTTACTTTCCCGTCAGCAGCTCCTAGTTCGTCTCACGTGTGAGGAGGTTCTTTTTTTTTTATTATATTATTATTAGCACCGCGTCTTACTACCCGTTCGGGTTATACGCACTTACGCTAATGTGTAATGGTAGGGTGATTGTGAAAGGACCTACAGTTTAACGTGGAATCCGAACCACGGTGGAGACCTGGCATTCCTCACATTCACAAGATGTCTTGTCAGAGGTTTTTTATTATAATTTCAAAATGTATTTACTCATTTATGGAATGAGTTTTTTCTAAACACACTCTTACAGAAGAAACAAATAGAAAAGCTATTATTTATGCTTTTTATTGAGGAATTCTCCACCTAGATATCATATTATAGTTTAAAAATGACACCTGGTCACGGGAATCGAACCCGGGACCTTTGGCTTAGTACGCCAATGCTCTAACCACTTAGCTATACAGGAATCATCATAGACTCTGCCTTAAAATATGAGGGTAGAATGATCCTGGGTACGGGACGACTCCTGGATAGCTCAGTGGTTAGAGTATGGGCGTACTAAGCCAAAGGTCCCGGGTTCAAATCCCGTGTCTAGATGTCAATTTTCAGAATATGACATTCTTACAGGGTATCCTTATTACATGCCCAAACAAAAAATTGTAGTAAAACACACACAGCCATGATGTCTAGATATTTATTTTTCTTTCCCGTGTCTCACTACCCGTTCGGGTTGTACAAATCTATATTATTTACTATAATAAAGTATGGTTCAGGTAGGTGGAATTTTACAAGAAGTGCACCAGCACTCGCGTGGACTAAGAGTGAGAAACCAATCATGGAAAAAAAACCTCCCTCAGTACACCCACCTGGACGTGAACTCCAAATGAATGGTTAACGTTTATTTTCTAAACATCTGGTATAGTAACTTAACCTAAAACACTAATATTAATCAATTAAATCTAGAATTTTACGGTAACTTGGATATTTTCTGGCAGTTGAAAAGCGAGCATAAACAATACCAACGTATTAATTCGGACTCAAAAATAGGGTGTTTTTTTTTTACGAAAATGATTCAACTTGTCAAAGTGGCCAAATACATCTGCGATGCGTCATCAATGTTTTGAGTAACTTTTCAACTATCAGAACGAGACAAAATTAATGCGAACAAATAAGGCCGTATCCAGCCAATAATTATTTAAAGGTCCCACATACCCCAATTGCCGGAAGCTAGACAAAATTCCAAATGATAAACAGTTCTAAAAGCTATCTGAAGTGTTTTTGTATGGCAACATAATCCCCTAACAGCCGTATGGTAAGAAAAATTATTTATATTAAACACCTCTAGAAGCTACCTGAAGTGTTTTTTATGGCATCATAACCCCCTAACTGCTGAAAGCTAGGAAAATTTCTATTAAACATTTCTAAAAGCTATCTAAGTGTTTAATTTATGCCAACATAAACTCCTAAATGCCTTAGGCTAGGAAAAATTATATATATTAAACACCTCTAGAAGCTCTTTGAAGTGCTTTTTATGGTAACACAGCCCCATAATTTGTATTTTTATCTTAGTTTTGTTATTGTTTGAACCATAAATAATATATATATTATATACATAGTATGTATATATAATATATATTATATGTATGTATATATATTACATATAATTTTTTCGTAAAATTTCGGGGGAGTGGGTTTGGGGTAGTAAAATATATTATTTTTAATCACACCCATTTGTTTGTTTAAAGACATGGACATTCGTGAGAAGAAATAAGATTGAATGAGTCACTACGAGGAGTGTCTGGAGATTAAATCTCTTTCAACATGAAATATGAGCCAGGTGAGATTCATTGTATAATAAAATGCAACCTAGTTCGTATTGTTCTCTAAGTTTCAATGACTTGTTTTCCATTCCACTTCTCTCGTTTAATAAAGATTTTATTAAAGTTAGAATGTAAGGGACGCGAGAAAAGGTAAATATTTTTGCAGTTCTTATAGCAAAACACATAAAATGTAGCTCAAGTCGAAACAGAGTATAATTAGCGTCACGTGGTGATACCAATAGTAATTGTTGAATATCTTGTCACTAGAAAAGCGGCATTAGACGACAAACTTTAAATGAAAATAAAAATGTGTCCGTCATGGAATTCCAGGACACCCTTGATAGATATTCCAAAACTGTTTAAGTCATTGTGTGAAGAAAATTAAACTGTTTATGTTTCTAATGAAGCAATTTTAGATTTATTGTGACCGAAAAAAGTTTTGATATAAAAACTACAACAATACTGAGCATTTCTGGCCTTCCCTACATCTCCACCTTAACCAAATGATTACATAAGCACGTGAGCTACTAAGTTCTCGTAATAACAAAGCTTTAGAATATACACAGCACCCAATCAATTCTTCTTTTGAAAACAAGTCATGACTGGGTAACAAAGAGCTTTACGTCCATAAAAAATATGACCCTCCTCCAATTAAAACATTAATATTTTTTACTATTTTTTTACACAAAAGACATTTTTTGTTACAATACAGTAATCTAGGTTATTTGAGGTTTATAGCAAAGAGAAGATCTTGGATAACCAAAAACTCTGACTATACGAGATGATATGGGGGAAATTAGCAAAGAAGCGCAATTGGGTTAGTGATGACATTGTTTTAATTTAGTTGTTATGCTATAGTATACTTATTTATTCTTAGAGTCTTGTTCTTTGTTGATAGCCTTGCATAGCTCTGAGGAAAATTTCGGTACCCTCATATTTCCTATATATATATAATAAAATAAACTCCCTGGCATGAACCCGTGATCAAGATATACTGATCGAGCGGCCGCTACCGTTAGCGATGATAGTGCCAACAGTTGCGGATAGAGGGTGTCATATGGTCAACACAACAAGCCCTTCGCCCGTTAATCTCATTTTTATAGACCGGAGTTGCCACCTATTTATAAAATTAGATCCTTATTCGACCTCACGAGGTTGAGTATTACTCCATCACAGAAAAGTTCTGGGATCAAACCCGGGTTCTATGGATCTGTAGCCAAGAATTCTGACTGGGGCCACAGAGGCAATCTGTATATATAATAAATATTTTTTTAAACATCGCACCTTACTACCCCTTCGGGTTATAGGCTCATCTATTAATTACGCTGGTAGCCTGGTGGTCTAGGGGTAAGGTGTAAGACTTCTGTCCTGAGGGTCTGGGGCTCAATCCTCGGTCCCAGCACAGATTTATCTGATTACCAAACCCTTCCTTCACCTCTGACAAGACATCTTGTGAATGTGTGGAGTGCCAGGTCTCCCCCGTGGTTTGGATCCCACGTTAAGCTGTAGGTCCTCCATTTCATCTCACAATCACCCTACCATTACACATTAGCGTAAGTGCGTATAACCCGAACGGGTAGTAAGACGTGGTGCTAATAATACTAATAATTATAATAATATTAATTACGCTAATAGTTTTAGGGATTAGGAAGGTTATATTAATAGGAAGTGTACCCTCATTTGCGCGGATGTAGAGTGGAACACCATTTTGTAAAAAAAAAAAAACACTTTACTTTCAGTACGCCCGACCGAGATTGGAACCTTGATCTTCCCATCATCGGAAATCTAGCCTACTACAAGAATAACGTATTAGACTACGTGGGCACCGAAGCGGTTTATATAAACATTATGTGTATGTGTGTGTGATATTGGTTTCGGACCATAATTATATATCTATGAACGTCATATTGGAAACTTTCGGGCTTAGAGAACCAACCCTCCTAAGTAAAATTATTCCCAAAACCACGTGATAAGAGAATGGTGGGCGTGGTGACACAAAGGTTTTAATAGAAATAATATGTAATTGTGAAACATGTGTCAGGACCATTACAAAGCTGTCAATTACTTTAATCTAATCATCTTCAAACACCTCGTTATCTTTCCGGAGGGTAGATTAGATTAACGTGGTAAAGTTTAATTATTTTTATCAATGACAGGCTCAAAAAAAAACTTGAGACAAATTTTCAACAAGTTTATTATTTAATCGTTGGTTTTATTCAAGGCGGAACGGAAGGGAACGCGAGCTAAGATTAATTATTTATAATTCTTATAACAAACACCTTTTTAGATAAAGAAAAGTATTCTTCAGTAGATAGGTTGAGTTTAATTTTCTACACGTAGTTATATCAACAGTTCTTGAATATTTGTCATGGTTATAATTTTAGCGTTTGGATAAAAACTTTTTTTAAAGAAGAGAAAACGTCCTCTTAAAATTCTTCGACGTACCTAACAAATATTCAAGAACCTGTTGAGGTTTAAATATGTGTAGAAAACAAAACTTAACCTATCAACCGAAGCAATATTTTGATAAGAAAAGTCTAAAGAGACAGTTGAATTGCGGTCCCACTTTTAGAGCCGCGTACGAATTGAGGCCCGGGATGTTGACCTAACATAACATAGCCTAACATAACCTAATTTAATAGTCTTAAATCTTTATAATTGTTATTACCATTATAAATATGTACATTTGAATAAGTAGCGTCTTTAAAATAAAATTAATAATATGCGATGGAAAGTTGGGTGTGATTTACGAGGAAATACCGTGCTCAATATCCGCTTCAGCGTACAAATGGCTTAGGGCGTGACTCTCGCAATATACTTTACTGGCAGATGAAAAGGGGGACGGGGGGGATCGGGGTTTCCATACCAGTCGGGTGGTTTTTCATAGTTGGGTTTACACTCTCCCTCCGAGCAAATGTGGGTACACTTACACTAGATTTAACCTTCCTCATCCTTAACTCACTAGTGTAGTTAATGCATATGCACATAGCCTAAACAGTTAGTAAGACGCAGTGTTAAAAAAACTAGTAAGTAATTGGTTGTAGCCTATATTTGTCCGCATCGCTTGAAATCTCGCTCTTCTTGAATGGCGGTCAACCACTCTGACCACCTGAACACGTGTTAAAGTGAATGATTCAAGTAAAAACTAAAAAAAAAATTAAAACATTCTAAAGATATTGCCTAAAACCGAGAACCAAACCTATTTAATAATGTAAGACAAAGGGAATTTTGATGACTCACTCAATATTTGTCAGGAAAGGCAATATTTAACTGTGGCGTAGTTAGCTAACGCGTTAG
>CABFVX010000384.1:199945-229219 GCA_902151425.1 Timema shepardi
GTGTTGAGCTAGAATGCCGAGGACGGGAAGATCAAGGTTCTAATCTCGCTCGGGTGAACTGGGGGAGTGGTGTTTTTAAATGGTTTTCCACTCTCCCTCTACTAAAATGTGGGTTCATTTCCTAATTATTTACCTTTTCTAATACATTAACGTAATAAGTACAACCGTATAGCCAAAACGGGTAGTAGGACGCGGTGCTAAATAAATAATATAACAGTGGAATGTCGTGTCGTGTTTTCAGGGTAAGCAGAGCTTGTTTTAACTATACCTGTGATATATTCTTCCTCAACCATTCCCCATTTGACCAATCATGCAAAAGCTCTGCTCTACATACCTCACTAAGGTATCTCCCTTGATAGCTGACTATATAATGAGTATCTTACCGAGTGATAACTCTCGGCTATAGTTGAAACAAACCACGTTTACTCTGGGAACACTTCACGCCACTGCAATATGAATACTGTATATATGTATTGTACAGTACTCGACCCGAAGATTGGATGGATCTTCAACAGTTCCACCGTCGCGACGGCTGTAAAGATTAGGCAACTGTGAAGAGGTGTACTAAGGAAATGAGGAGTGAGGTAGTTTTTCCTGTTGCTTTCTTCATTGAGACAGAAGGTTCCTTTGCACATCAGTCCGACAAAACCACCGAAATACAGCAAACAACTGAATCTATAAGCGACACCTTCTTTCTATTCATCAAAGAGAATGGCTGTAGATTTGCATGTTATTATTTATATCGTTCATACTTCTTGACACTTTTATATTTTTTCAGAGCCACTAATGAGACTTAGGACAGACCAATTAAAGTAACAACTTACTTTCGATAGATATTACTAGAAGATATAGGGAATTTTAAACTCTATATCCCATAGCTGGATTTATCAGAACGAAGAAAATAAAACACTCAGTAAATGAAGTAGCTTTTTTTTTTAGCGTCACGCCTTACTACCTGTTCAGTTTATACACCTATGTGCTAATTACACTAATGAGTTAGGGACTATGAAGGTTTAATTTTAGATTAAGTGCACCCGCAATTCTGTAAAGGGAGAGTGGAAAACCCTTTTAGAGAAAACCACCCTCAGTGCACTCGACCGGTATCGAACCCCGAACTCCCAGTATTTGGCAATCTAGTCCAACAAGAGAGTAGCGCGTTAGACCCCGGGACCACCAAAGTGGGTAAGTAGTCTAGTGTTTGAGGTTAAAATGGTTACGAAATTTCAGAACAGAGCTCGTAGCCCTGTTGAATGTAAGAATCTTTTCACACAGCAATGTTTCATATGAGCAGGGCCCGGAATTTTTAGGACATAAGCATTATGACAAAATAACCTATAAAGTGAACTATACATGATCCAAAATACTAAAGTTTTACAAAATATGTCATAATATTTCTAATAAAAACACCTAATGAATGCACACGACTTTATCAAACACGCATTTTACAAATAAAAACCAGAATATGCGATGAAAATCCAGTAACAGCTACTCTTGTAAACTGTAGAATATACTAATATCAGCTTCATAAGTAATAGCTACCTTTTCCCAACGCAATCTTTTCCAGGAATGTGTGTTTTACAACTGACAAGCAAAGAAGATTCAAAGTTCATTGGCTGCATCATCTCATTCAGACAGCTGCGTGTCGAAAGAAATATGTTTGAGTACCGTATTTGATATAATAGTAGCTGGAGACATGATAGCAGCCAGGGAATCAAATTGTAGACCTGAGGTAAAGTTGTTAATAGTAGCCTGAACATAAGAATTATGAGAAATTTTTTAAATGTTTTTTCCCAATATGTTAATATCGTGTTTCATTATTTATTTGAAAACAAAACTTTTATTTTGTTTGTATTTTTAGTTTTTGTTTGTTTCGTTTCCATTTACTTAGGTTTCTTTTAACATCTGGTGATCCAAAAGAAAACTCCATCAATCCCGGTTGGGTATGAACCTACGAGCAGCAGGGCCTGAGGCGAGAACTTATCCCAAGACCATCGAGGTCGACCACTAAAATATCCTCAAATAACTTAGAATTTTAGATTGTGTCCCTAACAACGAACTAATGAGTTTGTTTAGTGAAGGCTAGCTTTAGTTTCCTACACTTTCCTTAGAACATGGACGTTGTTAGTAGAGGGAAGACGTCCCCCTCTCCCACAATACTATTGTCTAACGGGAGATTATAAAAGGCATAGAAGGGGCGAGGACGGGATGTTTATGACTCCCCCTAGAATTTTATATGCCCCTCTCCTTTGACGGGTACATATATACGTATAAAAATGTATTGACTAAAAATATTGTAAAATTTTTCAAGGGGATATTTTCTACAAAAATTAGCTTTTTACGCCCCTGCACACTCTTATTACCATAAAATAAACGATACATTGTTTTACTAAGAAAATATAAATTTCACGTTTGAATCAATGCTTAAATGATAAGAAATATATATATATATATATATGCATTTTAGAATTAATTTCGTTATCATATTAAATTCGTGTTTACCATTTGGTACACAATATTTTTCATTACTCCTAATTTAAAGTATAAAATTAGTTCATTCTATCCCCGCTATAAATAAAGAGCTAGCGACGCCTTTGGCCCTATAGCTGAGTAAAAAGTAAAACACGTTAAGTTTTAAAAATGATTCAACAACTAATGTAATATTGTTTATGGTTAGATCAAAACACAGTTGGTATATTTCAACTTAATTTTTAGGGTGAACTAGGCCCTATATTTTGAAATAACAAGCCACCGCCTCGGTGGCGTAGTTGGCTAACGCGCTAATCGTGTTGAACTCGACTGCCGAGGAAGGGGAGATAGAGGTTCGAATCTCGGTCTGGTGAACTGGGGATAGTTTTTCCTAAATGGGTTTTCCCCTTTCCCCCTCCACGCAAATGAGGGTTCATTTCCTCTAAATTCAACCTTCCCAATTCATAACCCATTAGCGTATTTTGTAATTAAGCGTATATCTTGAACGGATTGTAAGATGCGATGCTAAATAAATAAATAAATAAATAAAAAAGGTAGGGATGTAGGAGGCGCGAGAAAAGGTCAGTATTTTTTGTTGTTTTTATAGGAAAACATTTATTTTGTCCTAATTAAATCAAATATTGCTCCAGTAGAACCAGAGTATTTAGTTCACCTGGTGATTTCAACAGTTGTTGAATATTTGTTATGAGCATAGCGGCATTAGATGAAAAACATTTTAAAAGAAGAGAAAAAGTTATTAAATTTCAGGACGCTCTTGGTATATTCAAGAACTGTTGATACCACCATGTAAAGAGAATCAAATAATATATTTCTACCGTAGCAATATTTTATTTATTTTGCTAAAAAACAAGTTTTGCTATAAAAACTGCAAAAATACTGCCCTTAACTCTCATTTGCTATATCACACTTTAATCTCTCGTCTAACCTCTGTAAAGTAGGTCACTCCACTTTCCGCGCTGTGGAGATGAGTTGCTAGGGTTTTATTATCCAAGGTCACACAGGTTTAAGGCGGATCGATACTTTAAGAGGGGGGGGGACTTAGAGGGGAACACCCACTTTCCAAAATGTGTCTTCAAAGCCATCCTAGTACTTTATCAGCAAAATATTTACAAATCAGGGTGAAAAAAATTGTAGGGTGAGATGGATGACTAAGATAGCAATGAGTTTAATAAAAAAAAATACACGTTTGTGAAGAGGAACTTAATTTATCACATTTATTATTGTGTAAACCACCCATTGGTGGGTACGTGGCTAAGTAAGTGTTCTAGTTTTGATAGTGACCTCCAAGGGTCAGTGTTCGCGTCTCGGTCAGAGATTGTGTGTGTGGAACTCTACGCAAATGCAACTAAATATCATATTTTATTTTACCTTCCTCATTTCAACCCAGTTAGAATAAAAATTCAAATATTCTAAAATTTGGAATCCGAATATTTAGTGGGACGCAGTGCACTCAGGCAGAGCCGATAACTCCCCCCTCTGTGTAATTTAGGAAGCAGGTATGGAAAGAAACTGGCTTCTGTTGCAGAATATATTATTATTATTACTATTAGCACCGCGTCTTACTACCCGTTCGGGTTATACGCACTTACGCAAATGTGTAATGGTAGGGTGATTGTGAGATGAAATGAAGGACCTACAGTTTAACGTGGAATCCGAACCACGGTGGAGGCCTGGCATTCCCCACATTCACAAGATGTCTTGTCAGAGGTGAAGGAAGGGTCTGGTAATCATACAATCTGTGCCGGGACCGAGGATTGAGCCCCGGCCGCCAGCACAGAAGTCCCACACCTTACCCCTAGACCACCTGGTCACCTTCAGTGTGGCCAAATCGTTTAAGGTGTCACTTGTGTTAGACCGGTGTGTTGTTGACAGGACGATCGGGGTTCGAGTTCTGAACAGTTTACTTTGGACTTTTTTCCCCCCAAATAGTCTCCAAATTTCCTTCCATGCAAATGGGGCTGTATTACCTGTAAAATGCTTCCTTCCTCATCCTTAATCCATTAGAGTAATTATCATATAATAAGTGTATAGCTTGAACAGGTGGGGAGACGTGGTGACAAAAAAAAATTATAGGCAGATTATTTTAAGAAGAAAGAGTGGGAAACCATTAAAGAAAAAAAAACTTTGGTAAAGCCGGCCGGGATTCAAAACCTGATCTCCCCAGTCCAAAACGAGTGTGACGCCCTCAACCGTTCGGACACTGAAGTGGTTACACATTATGATGAGTCTAAATAAACAAACCAATTAACAATAAAATAGCTTTACAAATCTTAGTAGAGAAAATTTCCCCCCCCCCCCCCCAAAACAAGAAAACAGGGAACACACCACCTNAAAACAGGCAAACAGGCATCACACAACTTAAAATAATGTAAAGTCTATTCACGGTAGGAATTGTTCTCTTTAAGGCCTCTTCCCCTACCAGAAATCTATTATATAGTAGGATATTGGTAGGAAAAAAGACCTTTAAGAGAGTAATTCCTACCATGAATGGAGTATATGCAATACAGTTTGATTACACCCCCCGAGTCTGATTTTCATATAAAGGCCATTTTAGAAAATACAAACACATTGTCATGCGTCCAAAATTATTATTATTATTAGCACCGCGTCTTACTACCCGTTTGAGTTATACGCAGAAAATTAATAACATTTTGATATATTTATTAGTGTTATTGATAATATCTATCAAAAGTGACAGCTGCTTATCATATGAGTTGACGTATGAAAACATGAAAGCAGATCTAGTAACTTTTCTAACCGCCAGATAAGTCCCCTTCCCGAGAAAACTGGGTTGTATATTATTATTTTGGTAGGATGAACCGTATATGTTAGTACTAACATTACTAAAACCATCTTAATACATTCATACATCGTCATGTTTTCCGTAGTTGTCAATTTTGATAGATATTATCAATAGTCATTAAAAAAAGACACAAATAATATAATTTAATGTTATCAATGTTGGCCGCAAAGAAATGTGTTTGAATTTTCTCTACTGTTCTTCCAACCAAAATCAGGGTAAAGCTATGAAAGAAGATTATTTTGCCGTTCTAATGCAACTTAAAAATGAAACTATAAGGATATAGGCTTACATTTATATAAATAAATCGTCCAAGGGCTTACCTGTATTGTCAGCGAACGGATTCTTAAAAAAAAAGGCCAGACAAAAAACACAGGAACGAATGTAACTTTCGAATGTATTGTCCGAAACGATCTTATCAGTTACCACCTAACAAATTACCTGTAGACAGGTAACAGTGCACAGAGTACGTCAAATATAAAAACAAGATGGCACCCCACCAGAACTAGATTAGGAGACGGAGGTCGCACACACACTTATGTAAACGGTGATATCACTTTGTAACAATGTTCCCCTCCTCCTCCACCCGAAGGTAAAAAAAAAGTTTGATTGTTACCGCCCGGCCTTCTCCTGTTAGACTCGTGCCGAGTCGAGTGAGCGCGCCATACCTTGTCGATACGACCTAGCGCTACCGCACGATCTGGCCGACTGACTGAACTAAAAGGAAAGGAAACACGCGGAGCGGACGAACAGATGACGATAGCGCTGCGGCAGTCCAAACCTGTGCCACGTACACGATGACGCAGGGGAGGACAAAGTTCTAGAAAGACGCGAATATCCGCCATAATATTAGCAAGACAGAGACAAATTGGATAAAAGTGTGAGTTACGGGTAAAATAACAGATAAACAACCGATTTTAAGGTGGCGGATATACCCCTAAACCAAAACACTTTCAAATATCTTTCATAATCATAATGAACACATCATATAGGTACTTGGAATTTCAATATCACGACAGTTGGTTTAATAGATTAGACAATTAGTATTACCTAATTAGCGAGCCCAATAAGTTTTTAATTCGTATTTCATCATGTTGGTTAACGCTTTCTCATACAATTAAATAATTATGTGACAACGTTGCAGAATATTTGATATATTTAGCACCGCGTCTTACTACCCGTTCGGGTTATACGCTTTAAGTACTAATTACGCTAATGGAATAGGAATTGGGAAGGGTGAAATTAGAGGAAGTGAACCCGCATTTGCGTGGAGGGAGAGTAGAAAACCATTGAGGAAAAACCACCCCCAGTTCTGCCGACCGAGATTCGAACCTCGATCTCCCCGACCTTAGCAATTGAGCTCAACACGACCAGCGCGTTAGCCAACTACGCCACTGAGGCGGGTAACGTTGCAGAAAAACTACTGAAATTCTAAGTAAATATCTAACAACCTTTTAACTATCTAAGACATTAAATTTGAAGTTTGTTAGGTTAGGTTAGGTTATAATTAATGCATATTACCCCTCTAGTTGTTTGAGACATGAAAGGTTAGGCTTGTTATGCCGGGATCACGATCAACTTAACTTTGACATAAAGTAGCGTTCACTTAACTTAAGAAAACAGATTTGTGATCACGATTCACGTAACTTAACGTAAACAACTCGAGCCAACCATCTGCATAGAGTACTTATGTGTTTTGATCTGTGATTTGTACTATTTGTAAAGTGTTTATGATCTTGGAATGTTTACTTTTTTCTATCGATATAATACATATTTATCATTAAACTTTTTTCGATAAATTTAACTTTCCTATTTTAGTTTAATCGCAAATCTACTTTAGCCTCACAACTTGTGAATGTGGGGAATGCCAGGCCTCCGCCGTGGTTCGGATTCCACGTTAAACTGTAGGTCCTCCATTTCATCTCACAATCAGCCTACCATTACACATTAGCGTAAGTGCGTATAACCTGAACGGGTAGTAAGACGTGGTGCTAATAATAATAATAATAATAATAATAATAATAATAATAATAATAATAATAATACTTTAGCCTAATAATGCCACGAGTTGTGAAACATATTGTATAATATAATTCGTCATAAAACCAACAAATGAACTACTAAATAGCTTTGTAGAAGTCATTCCCATAATGATTGGCTGGTTAGATCACGTGATTCATAGTGTATCGTGGGACTGTGATCATTCTAGTTATAATATTTTACCTTTACCGTTGCTCAAAGAGACAGTTGACAGTAGTGATCAATATTTTCCATAAACACTGATATTTCTGATTTTTTTTTTGTATTAAAACTTTCGATATACTGTTGTAAAAAATTACAAAAGAAAAAATACGAGTATAAGGCAAGAACAGTAGTAAAATACAAGTAAAGTTGAAAAATACTTAACTAAGCTTAGAACTTAGTTTAGACCTGAGGTGTCGATGGAACTCTTCTACAAACACATGAGATTGCCTGTTTTGCTCATGCGCGTAGTCCACTACGTTCCCAAAAACTCCTTTTCCTCGGATCGCTGGATAAGCGTTCAACGTAGCAAGCGTAGCGTACGTAGCATCAACGCAGCAGTGGGGCCATTACTAATGTATAATATGGTTGCGATCTTTTTTTACCAGTAACGTCCGTTGCGTTTGTGTTTGTCTGTGTAGCCAAGTTATTAGTCTAGCAATAGTGTCGGGAAAAAAACAACTAGAACTACTAGGAGTAATAATAAAATATGACCCGCTTCGGTGGCCACGTAGTCTAACGATCTACTCTAACAATAGACTAAACTGTCACTGTCGGAGAGATTTAAGTTCGAATCTCGATCGGATATAGTTAGGGTAGTATTTTTCAAAATGGTTTTCCAATTTACTTCTGTTTAATAAGTTGTATAGTTGCGGCTAGCTCAGCTGAGTGTTGGTTTTGTTAGTCAGTTGTGTACGATACTTTTATTGTTTGTTCTAACATGGATTTATTTATAACCTTAATGTGTAATTAATTAATAGCTTATATTATTATTATTTAGCACCGCGTCTTACTACCCGTTCGGGTTATACGCTTTAAGTACTAATTACGCTAAAGGATTGGTAAGGTAGAATTAGAGGAAGTGAACCCGCATTTGCGTGGAGGGAGAGTGGAAAAACATTTAGGAAAACCACCCCCAGTTCACCCGACCGAGATTCGAACCTCGATCTCCCCGTCCTCAGTGGTTGAGCTCAACACGACTAGCGCGTTAGCCAACTACGCCACCGAGGCGGGTAATAGCTTGTACTTTATGTAAATGAGACGTCTTGAGATTACTTATTGTGTCTGAAAGTTAACTTGTACGTGATAATAAAACAACTTCCACTCAAATTCGGATACACTTCCTCTAAATAAAACCTTCCTATTCCTTAAAACCACTAGCGTAATTAGTACATAATCGTATAAATCGAACGGGTAGTAAGACAGAACTAAAAAAATAATGTGTCTGAGCTATGTCTAGAACAAATAACTACAATAGGTAGAGAATTGTACTCATATAGGTTAGAACCGACCCCATGGTGTACTGGTCAGTGCACCTGGTTACGAACCAAGGGGTCCTGGGTTTGAATATCCAGCTGATAGCTTGGGTAATTTTCCCGAAACAGTATTATTATTATTATTAGCACCGGGTCTTACTACCCGTTCGGGTTATACGCACTTACGCTAATGTGTAATGGTAGGGTGATTGTGAAGATGAAATGAAGGACCTACAGTTTAACGTGGAATCCGAACCACGGTAGAGGGCTGGTATTCCACACATTCACAAGTTGTGATTGATTAATACACGTCTTGTCAGAGGTGAAGGAAGGGTTTGGTAATCAGATAAATCTGTGCCGTGACCTAGGATTGAACCTCGGACCCCCAGCACAGAAATCCGACAACTTACCCCTATACCACCAAGTCACCTTGTAGGTCCTCCATTTAATCTCACAACCACCCTACCATTACATATTAGCGTAAATGCGTATAACCCAAACGGGTAGTAAGACGTGGTGATAATAATAATACATAGGTGATTTCAACTATACATGGCCTGACAATAAATCATATCAACCTAATCAGTATAATATCAAAACTCATGAATTGTGAATTAAAACCCTGTCATTACAAAATCTAGCAACCTCTGCGAGCCATGAACTGTGGGCCGTAACATTACAAAAGTGACTTATAAGTTTCAACGTATAGGCACGAGATATCATTACAGTTGGTATAGAAAATCAAACTACAAAAAGGTAGTGGTAGTCTCACCATTGTATTGAAATAAGTTGCTTAAATGATTTTGTTATTTGAATACAGTTTGAACCAAAAGGGAATGGCAACACAAACTATGAGAAAGATGTTCTAACGGAACTGATTGGATCTATAAGAAAAAAATAATAGCAACGTGCTTCTATTTATTGAACAACAACATCAGTTGAAAAATCTGTTATGTGTGTACAATGTATATAATAAAATCGATTCTCGTATACAAATTATAATTATTAATGTGTAAAATATTAGTCTTTTATTTGAAAAATTTATTAATTGCATGAATAGATTACGAGTAACATATCATGTTACATGTATTATATATTTTTAAAAAACTCTTTATAGCCATACAAGGCGTATTCTATATACTCTTTTGCACCTTAAAAATAATAATGTAAACTAGTTTTTTATTTTTAAAGTAACAAAATCATATAAAATTTAAATAAAAACTCATTGTGATAACATTCACAATTTATATATATTATTTAAGAAAAAACTGTACTGGGATCACCAGTGACCCTAATGGTACTCACTGAAACAAAACAAAAACTGGTAAAAGCATGGCTACAAAAATGTTTGAATTAAGCCCCTGTACCTTCTGTGATTAGCTTTACACTTGTGTTATTCTGATTGCTTTTTAAACAAGTCAGGCGCACACAATGTTATGTGTTGTTGGATGGAACCAGTGTGCTGAAGCGTTTGGTCATAAACTGGAAATATAAAATCTAAAGAAAATGTAAATACACTTGAATTTTAGGTTCTAGGTTCTAGAAGAGACTCCCATTTGCACTTCATGTCCAGCCCATCGTAATTTACGAGACCTGATTATCCTAACACCATCTTGTGCTGCGTACAGGGTATTTAACTCATTAATATGCAACCTCCTCCACTCCCCAGTAGCCTCATCACTTTATGGGCCAGATATATTCTTTAGCACCTAGTTTTCGAACACCCTAGATTTGTTTTTGTCATGTAAGGTAAGGTAAGAAAGATATAAATATGTTTGTGTTTTCTAAATGATTCTTCCGACCATAATCTTACTATAGCGATGAACATTTTGTAAGTTTCGTGTTTTTTTTTTACGTGCCTACAGGAAGGCTATCGACGATACCGCTACTTTCCCTGATATTTAACAAAGAATGACGAGTTATTGGTTGAGATGATAATTCACTGTGCTGATAGTCTGGTTGTAGCGTTCTTCTATTGGGTCAGCACAAACACTCTGGTGATGGATGCTTCCTGCTCAATCTAACACATACTATAGTGTAACCCTAATAGCAAGAGCCTTTTAGAAAATACAAACACATTATTTTACGGTCAATATGTTTATTATTTTAATAAATTTTATTTTATATTATTATTATTATTATTATTATTATTATTATTATTATTAGCACCGCGTCTTACTACCCGTTCGGGTTATACGCACTTACGCTAATGTGTAATGGTAGGGTGATTGTGAGATGAAATGAAGGACCTACAGTTTAACGTGGAATCCGAACCACGGTGGAGACCTGGCATTCCTCTTTATTTTATAGATATTTATACTATCTAGCACCCACTTCGGTGGCCGCATGGTCTAAGACGCTACTCTCTCAGTAGACTAAACTACTGCTAACGAGGAGATCGAAGTTCAAATCTCGGTCAGGTGTACTAAGAGTGTTTAAAAAAATTCTACTATTATTCTCTCCACGCAAATGCAGGTACACTTCCTCTAAATAACCTCCCTAATCCCTAACTCACTAACGTAATTAGTACATAAGCGTTTAGCCAGAATGGGTAGTAATACGTGGTGATAATAATAACAATAATAAAACGTGTACTCGTATCATACAAAAAAAATCATCATGGTGTGGACCCGCAAGCGATTTAAACCGACCGAGCGGCTGCCGCAGCTAGCGATAATGATGCCAACATTTTCAGATAGAGGGTGTCATATGGTCAGCACAATGAACCCTCCAGCCGTTAATCTCACTTATATAAAGCAAAGCTGCTATTATCTTTATTCCAATAGATCCTCATTTGTTCTCACAAGGCTGAGTTTAATCTCGTTCTAGACCCACTGATTTACAAATACATTTTGGAAGCGCTGGGGATCAAAGACAGGCCTTTTAAATCTGTAGCCAGGACTCTGACCACTAGACCGAAGAGGCGGTCCATTGACTATATAGGAATAAGATGTATATTTAAAACAATAGGAAAATATATACTCATTTGTAATAAAAAAAATTGGAACGAATACAATAATTATATTCATATCTGCGTTTATTTAAATTCCACTGGTTAGAGACGTAATTTTTCATCTGATAAAATCTAGCTTCAATTGTGTCCCAAAATGAGCGTCCTGTGAGATAGGGAACTCTGCAGTAGGCGTTTTGTGAGAAGTAGGAAGTGAAAATGTTATTAAAGATCGACCATGATGATGCGTAAAAAAGGTCAATATTGCAAATATACCCATTAGAACTTTATTTTAATTTAAATAATGTTAGTGTCTACTGATTAATATTTATTGGTAAAAATAAAAAAATCTATGACGTATCGAGTCAATGTATAAATTCAAAGTGAGGAAAAACAACTTTAGTCAATTAAATATCAATATAAATATTATAAAGACGAAATTTCAGACTTACTGACCATCATCATATCTCACAAGCACATTGACTTTAAGATTTGAAATTCTGTAGGGAGGTTCCTTTTAGGTCGTAGGCATCCTATAAGAAGAGGATTTGCGAAATTTAATACACAAGGGGGTGAAACGGGGGCTGAAAATTTTGCTTGAAAAAATAAAATTGGACAGATGAGCTGCAAAGCTGAAATTTGGAAGAAAGGCAGGAGGATTTCCCCGTATATCCAAACATATTTCAAAATGGGAAATTTCAAAATGGTTATCAAAGAAATGGGGGGGTTCCGTAGTTAAAAAAAACTTTTTAAACTAGGTAGAAACTTAAAATTGTGCAAACAGGTAGAGAGACAACTTCAAATATACAAATATATATTGAAATATGAGATTTCTTAGAGGAATTTGGGGGAAATAGAGTGGTGAAGCAGGGGTATAAATAACTGCATTTCAGTGTGGAAGCAAATTTAAATCTGGTTGGCAGTTAAATAGATCACTCCAAATATTCATTTAAGTCTAAACATTTTAATTTTTAATGGGACTCTGGTAACTAAGGGATGAGATGGGCTTAAAACAAGGAAAAAGCTTTTAGATGTGGTAAAAAACTTAAATTTAAGCGTCAAGTTGAAAAACAACTCCAGCTAACCAAATAAGTCTTAAAATTTTAAATTTCTAAATGTAGTTGGAAGAATGGGAAGAAGAAGGGATTTAAAAGTCCTCAAACTAATAGAAACGAATACCTCTAAGTATGGTATAAAACGAGTTAAGGCTGACGAAAAATCGGATGATGGTTTATAAGAATGTAATTAAAATATTAGATGCTGTAGATGGTAGTGTTATGTTTTTGGATTCCCAGTAGGTACAGAAAAAACATTCCTGAGCCAAATCCGCTATTATCCAAAGTGAGAAATAACAGGGGAATCGCAATGGTGGTTGCTTCATCGGGCATGGCTGCAACGCTTTTGGAAGGGGGGGGGGGGCGAACTACTCATTCTGTCTTAAAACACCCCTTCAATCTTAAATGTACAGAAACACCACCAAGCAACATTTCAATGAACACCAAAATATCCCAGGTGCATCAAGATTGCAAACTCATCGTATGGGGTGATTAGAGGTTCTAAAATCTTACGTTGCAAGACATTCGCAGCAAATACAATCTGATGAGTGGTGTGGTGGTTTTACTGATGGGGGCTTCAGTAATATCCTGCCAATAGCACACCAAGAGACCCGAGCCGATGAAGTCAAGGCCAGCCTAAGATCATCATATTCAGGGCCAGAAATTTAAAAGCTGTCATTGAATAAAAATATGAGATGAAATAGCACTATGGGGGATTTCACAGACAGTCAGCTAGAATTTCGAGGTGGCAGGATGAAGTGGGTATATGAAAAGCTAGATATTCCCTCAAACATGTGTAAATTAGTGGAGGATATGAGCAGCCTGGTCTTAATCATATATCCCGACCTAAGGAACCTAACAGGTAAACATATTTTGTGGCTAAGGGAGAGGGCTATTCTAACTCCTAGAAAAGATAAGGTGTGGGATATCAACAACCTCCACCTCAGCACATTTATCTTGGAGGAGATGACCTATCGGTAAGTGGACTCAATCGTGTAGATGGAGGACGCTGTCCAATACTCAGTAGAGTTGTTGCACATAATCAGCCCATCTGGACATGGTTGAGAAATTTGAAGCCCCAAAGCTGTGTAATATGACCAAGATGCAAATGAAGGAACTCAATCGCAACGTTACCACCTTCACGGCGTTTGGTTATAGTGAAACATTATTCATATCTTGCACTCCACTAATCCCTTAAGATTATCCCTTTGTGTCCAAGAAACCCCAGTTCCCCCTGAAAATCTGCCTTTTAATGCCAGACAACAAGGCTCAGGGCCAATCCTGTAAGCAAGTGAGGCTTTATTTAAGGGACGACTATTTTTCCCATGGACAGCTCTACGTAGCGTGCTCCAGGGTAAGCACACTGAGAAGCCTGGTGGTTCAGTTCTGAGGTTTGAGGGAAGGATGGCTAACACTGTATACAATACAAATAAGTCTTTTCAAAGTTGGCAGCCACATAAGGGACGTAATACGGCAGTAAGCCTTCTAACCAAAATCTACCAACCAGATTATAAGATGGCAGTAATAAAGGAAGCTTGCAAACAAAATTTCCTCGAACATGGGGCAATAGGAAAGGGGTCCTGCAAAGGAAAATTCCCCGACCAGGACATGGTCAGCTCCACACGGTGTCTCTCGGGTAATGCAAAAAACCATTTCATAACAATCACATAATATACTCCATTCACGGTAGGAATTACTCTCTGAAAGGTCTTTTTTCCTACCAATATCCTATTATATAATAAACTTCTGGTAGGGAAAAAGGCCTTTCAGAAAACAATTCCTACGCTGAACAGACTGTATCTACCAGTATACCCGTATTACAAAAAAAAAAAACACTTAATGTCTCAATAATCCACGGAAAATACGAATTTCACGTGAAGCACAGGCTATTGGTTAGTATTGTAGAAATTATATATTATTAAATATATGTAGGCATTTGGATGATAATTTTAAGATCACATAAATTGTATGAATATACGAAAGTAGTGTTAGAGACTTTTGTAACTGTCAGCTACCAACTTTCCTAGAAGCATACTACTATAATAATTATCCATTCTGAATTGATTGTATAATCTAAAAATGATTCACGCAATCAAGGTACACATCTATATTCTATCAAATGTTGACAATATATATATATATATTTGACATGTATCATTACACATTAAAAAAATATTGAATGTGGGTAATAGTGTGTGAAACTAGATTTTTACAATTTCGTTAAGAAAAAATTATAACTAAAGACATTTTTAAAGTGAATAGAAATTAATTACTTGTTGGTTGGGGAGTGCTCAAAAGATAGTAATGATAGATGGGAAAGTTTGGAGAAGTTTCATTTGCCTCATTAATTAATATGAACTTTGATTTTCATGCCTGGAAAGAGCCAAAACTATTATTTAGTTTTAGTACGAGTATTATTAATACTTATTTCAAAGTCAGAAAGGACATACAAGTTTTATTTAAATGTGTGTTTTGATTAGTACCTGATATTTTGATTATTTAGTTCTAAAGTTTAGCTCAATTCCACTTAATAACTTTTGGCACAGCCAATATTTTTAGTGGCAATTTTTTTTTAGACAGTGAGCTTTGAATTTGATGAACATATTTAAAGCTAAATAGGTGTATTTTTATACTGCAGTGGATGACAAATTATTCGTTTATATTACTAGTGGTTGCATATATTTTATGTAGGTGAGCATCCAAAATATTTATGATGTAAAGTAGATGAGGATATTCTAGTGTAAAGTACAGCTTTATTACTATAAATATGGGGGGAAATATATTTTAGCTTAGAGAAAACACCAAAATAAAGCTAGTTTCATTTACCACAAGCCAAGTAGATTAGCAATTTAAATCACTATTTATATTCTTGAGCACCGATTAACCATATTTACAGAAATTATGGAAGTTATTGTAACATTACGTCATATAATGTTACAATTGGACAACGCCCCATACTGACGTAAATGGATGTGTCGCATCAAATCATACTACCCGCTCCAAAATATTCAATTAAATTTAGGATCACTACAATAGTATTTTACGCTGTTGTAGTTCTTGTAGGCTAAGAAGACATAATATAACAATGCTGGACAATATGTTTCACGACTCAATCCCAAATCAATGTAATAATCTGTTCAAGTACTACAATATGAATCTGCTTTCAATAGAATCCTGCTAGGCTGAACGACGCACGGGAATCCAAGACCGGCGACTGGGGCAAGAGAGGTCCGATGTATCAACAACTCGTCCCGACGCTCAAAATGGACTAGCAGGTAATGGGACATGAACTACCAACGCCGGCTAGAGGATACTTACGTAGCTGACCTCTGACGGATGGAAGAAGAACCTCCTTCAAAACATCGGGTGATTGGAAAGGTTGCTAATTTTCCGATGGAGCGAGAACTATCAACAAAGGATCTACGTGACTTTTTGCAGGCATCGTGACGTCACCGCGCGTGTTTTTGTATCCCCACCATAACAACGAAATCCCTATATAATGGCTGTGCAAGCGTGCAATAATTGACTATTCTACGATCAACGATCGACGACAGACCATTGTCATGGACCTGGACAATGGCTGGAGAAATACTTGTAAAATGTTTAAAAATCGTCGCTTAGGCGAGTGGAGTTATGAACTCTAACTTCTTGGTCAACTATAAACTTTTTACATATAATATTCTGTTTCAAAATCTAACGTATTTATAATTTAATCATCAATTTAATTTAAATACTCTATCTTTAAAATGTCGCCGCTCGGGCGCTGGACTTGTACTTATGTATTTATTCTCGTAAATATCCTCAGTTACGTGCTAATTAGAAGTTGACATGTTAATATTTAATTGTTTGGAATTGCAGAGTATTCCCGTTTTTTTTTGAAGTAACATTTCAAATTTGAATTATGGTTTGAATTAACGTAATGCGAAGTAACTTCTTATTGGAATTTGAATTAGGATAACTTTAATCTTTTGTAACGTAAGTTCTGTTTGAACAGCTAAAGTTTTGTTTATTTGTGTGTCCCTTATTCTCAGTCAGATCGGATAGTCCCGTGGGAGTTTGGCTTAGGTCTGGTAGTCAAACCCTCACGTTTTGTAAACACTGTTGTGTGGTCGTCAAATTTAAATTACTTTATATTTATGATATCGTTTTCTGTGAATTACGAAACCTTTGGAACCATATCAAGGTGCCCATTAGGCCCTTATAATTTTGTATCGCATTTAAATATATACGCTGTGGTATTGTCTCATATAGACTGGTCTATCAATATAATGATGGATTTCATGTTTCCTTTTGTTAAAACACTTGCGCAACTTTAATTATGTAAAGTTGTTTACTTCGAGTATAATTTCCAACAGAACTCATTATGATATAATGAGACCATGTACTGTTAACTGCGCTTTGTCTTTCAATTGAATAAACTGCTCATTTTGTTGAATCTATATTTTTTTATAATTTCCATTCTTCATGTAGGTTAAGTTTACACTCTCCCTATTAATAACTTTTATGGTCGGGTAGTATTAGGACTCAGAGAGGGTGTCAGCTCATAAATGTTGTTATATATTATCTGGGCAACTTATGAATATGTATAATTATATAAGAATTAGTAAAGGTCCCAATATATACCCTTTGGCCTTAAGGAACACCACATTATATTGGTCTTAAACCTGATTGATCTAATATGAAACTTTTTTTAAACTTTAACTAAACTTTAATTTTTATGTTTATCCATATATTATAAGTTCAATACCTTTTCGCTCTTGACTATCAATGTTTAATCATTTTAACCTTCTGATATTTAATATATTTTTGAGCATTTGTTTTTAATAAATTGCATAAAATAAATATAGAAAAAGTTATATCCTTAGTATAATATATGTATGTTTATTTGAACATACTGTACGCGATTAGACAAATAACTTTTATTCCGTAATAATCCATTGCATAAAGGAATATTACGTGATCTACCACATCATAGTCTTTTCATAAATCAATAAATACACCTCATATAGATAATCATGTTATTTACATACTATAATTTAAATAGTTTTTACATAAAACATCAACTTCTTATCTACAACCTTTTCAAATATTTCTCCGCTATTAGACAATAGAGATATTGCACTGTGATTGTTAATTAAAGAGAGGTAACTGGACTTAATTTTATAAAAGTTTAAATTGTATAGATACCTATTCTGTGCTAAAATACAGTTTTCTATAATTATATTATTCATCTTACAAGACCTCGTGTGAAGAGTAATACTTTATAAATCAGAATCTGGACTGCGTAGACACACACACACACACACACACACACACAAATATAAAAGGGCCTTTTCATTGATATTCATAAGCCATACCTATTTCATTTTTTGAGATCTCCTTTTATACAATAATATTTAATTCACTGCTCCAAATATTTATTTTATGTTCCTTTTCCGCCTTATGGCAATACATAATTTAAATATTTAATTCGTCCTCTATCATCGTTTGAATAATCACAATATGTATATATTAATATTTATTTAATTTCATTAGGCTCCATTTTTAATAATTATTCCTATAAAATGCCATTTATATATTTTTAAAAATGTTCTAAGATGTATTCGAATACAAATATTTCTAGATAGGGATTAATTCTCCTTTATGTTGGCTATTACTAGATTCGTCATCTTTTTGTGTTTGTATTCAAATATAAAAATCTATACTCCGTCAAATATGTAGACTAAATACCATTGTATAGAACATAAATTGTATGTGAAAAAAAATAAAAAATAGTTTTATCGGCGAGGGTGCTTCTACCGGTAGAACCAGAAACTTTGTGATGGTGGTTTCAGTGGCTCAGTCAGTAATATTTTACTACTAATAGAATAAAATAGTCAATTAGTTGGTGCAAAACTACCTAACACTTTTATAGTAAAAATTAAACAACCATTTTCAGGCATACAGATTTAAATAATATTACGATACTTTTGAATAAACACTAGAAACACGTTAATCCGAATAATGATAGGCTTAAATTGCTGTGGTTTATCCGGAATACCCTCCTCTTCAACTACAGACTTCAGGATCGTCAAATATAAATAAAATAAAAATATAGGCTTCATACACTCCTTGTTTTTGGCAAAAAATAACATCTTATTTCTCATACTGTAAATAAAGGTGTTATTTCCATGACATATTGTGTGTGTGTACAATTTTATAGATAGTTATATTTGAAAAACTCCCCAAATTATGGATTATCTAAGATTTAGAATATCCAGATTGCATCTTGCCCCATCAAATGTATGCGAAAAAATTTATATTGTAATCATAAAAAAATGTTTCTATACGTCTTATATATTATGTCAAAGTTAGCACATTCATTACTTACAACAACTAGTCAAAGATGTATTAAATGTAGCCCAATAACTTAGCTCAGTCGGTTGCGTGTCATTCTACTAAGCTAAGAATCCTGGGTTTGATTTCTGGCATGGCTGAAAGCAGTTTTTATTGGTGAAATGTGGTTTTCCCCTTTCACCGTAATAAATTACCGGCCGAAGGTTGATTGTTGGGTATGTTCTAGATTTAAGATAGCTTATAAGTAATGTACTGATATAGATACTAGGTTCATAAAGTGCACGTTAAATATATCAAATAAGCGATAAAATTAACAAAAAATAGGTCTATAAATATATTTTTATATAGAAAAATATTTTCTAAAATATATTATTAAATAACACAATCAAATCTAACAATAAAATGTATAATTCTAATAAGAATACAAAATAAAAGCTAAGAGCTTATAATTTGGGTGCTCAAATAAGTTATTTGGAATGATCCTACTTTGGGCGTAAGGGATTCCTCTTATTACTATAGACAATAACAATTATTACATTAAATCGATTGAATCCGTGTTACTTTCACTACTAGTTGTACTATCACGCAATATCTCACTGGTAAGTTACTCCACGTGTAAATTACTGTCAAGAATTGACTTACATTTTAACACATAATTTAACTAACAAATTAAAACAAACGCGGTTAACTTGTATGCGTTTGTTTTTAATTTTTAAATTTATTTTTAAATTACTTTTAAATTTAGAAATATTTTTCCGTTAAAATTTCCCAAGGGGGAAACCTCCTGGCTCCCCTTTCCCCACTCAAGATAAACTTGGTCACACTCCTCCTTCAAGAAAATCCTGATCGAGCCTTCCCTTCACGAAAATCCTGGATTTGCCCCTGTCGCCATGGGAAATAGCTCATCAAAATCGAGAATGTATGTTTTGATGTGTTGAGTTTGATCATGACACAGCTTTATAATTAATAAATGGTACGAAAATCCACACGGACTTTCTCGCTCTATTGTTTAAAAATTGAGATACCTACTCAAAACTCGTAATATATGTGAAACTAAATAATATACAATACCAACCACAAGCATAAATTGAACTATACTTATGTAAAACATTTTTTGAGTAATCGTTTTAAATTTTATAATTTTATTTTTAAAGACTTAATTTCCTCATTTATATGTTTGGACCGATAAAAAAAAGATCAATATTGGGTCAACAAGGGTCAATCTTCATATTAAAATTTCGACTTCCAGTTGAAATGTTTGACATTTTATTAGGTGTTCACATCCACATGTCATCGCATTGCTATTAAACTCCTCATTTATAAATAATGAACAGTAAAAAATGTAAATATAGACTATTTAGTCTAAAATGGAGATATATCATTGTTGTACAAACATTTCTCCTAAGAGGTTTAAGGAAAAACCACATAAGCTTTTAGAGACTTACTTATATTTAATTACTCTATGGTATTGCAGAATTATTGCGTTAAAACTTAAGTAGTATCTCTTTACAACTAAAGCTCACAAAATTATATTAATATATTTGCCAATATCTCAGAAACTGTTGGTTTTATTAAAATATATTTCCATATAAAGGTTTTTTATTTTTAATAGTACCACAAATTTGCAGTGATAAGTTATTTAGTACCCCAAATATTTTCGGAGATACATAAATTTCCGCTTCTGTAAAGTATCCTAAAAGTCATTTTCGTGGGAAAATGGAAATAGCTAGTTTATTTGTAATCTTAATCAACGCCTAGATACGATTTTAATCAAAATCGTTTGAGCCGATATTGAAAATAACTATTTTTCTCTTTTCGCCCTTTATTAAACTAATCTTAATTTTAAGTTTAAACAGACATATTGTAATGATACTGATTTGGACCCCTCTCATATTAAAAAAGTCATGTATAAAGTGAATTTTTCTTTAAAGTATTGTAGGTAAAATATCCTTTTAATACTCCATCCATGGATAGTCACGAGCCTTTCAGAAATAATGTCTATATATTGTACCGTGGAATTTATTTTTTCTTTCAAAAATGAACTTCGTAATATTTAACAAAATCTTGTGATTCGCTGGCTCCCGCTACCCAATAGGAAACCAACCTTCACAACACCTGTCGCTAGGACTATTTCAATTAGTTGGTTTTAACAGTGGTGACAAGGGGTCCAAGAGGCAAGAGGTAAGTCATATATAAGCCGCTTGTGCGTATGAACACACACAGTGCCACTAACTTAAATCCATAGAGTACACAGAAAACGTTAGCGAGTAAAATCACAGAAAATAATCTGTGTATTCAATATCAGATCTTCAATACTGATGGTGTAATAATCTTAATAAATCGTGTACAACATTAAAAGTCTTATTTATTTTATTGAAATAAATATCAGTAATAATCAGATCACAGAACCACGTGAGTGCGTAGTAAGGCATGTACGCGCCGTAATCATCAGTATAATCCGTCATCGTACTCGTAATAATTGGCGCTGGACTATGGGGCTATAATTACCAATATTAAGCCGTAGCATTTCAACAAAGACAGATGGCATTGCAAATACCACTCTTTAGGGTTCGGGGGGTCATGAGAAGTCAACATCCATCAACGTTTTAGGCTAGATATTTTTTTTACGGTCGCAATACTTTACCTTTTGTGTACGAACATTTAAAAAATACAAATATTTGCGTATAGCTTGAAAGTTATTGGTTTTATAAAAATTATGCCTCGAATAAAATATTTATATCATAAATAGCTCTACATATTTGTAATGATAAGTAATTTCGTATCTCAAATAGTTTCGTAGATGTTATTTTTTTTAAATGAGAATTTACGCATCAGACCGGAGCCCTTAAAGTCATTTTGCCGAAATATTGAGAGTAGCCATTTTATTTGGAATATTTATAAATGTTTTAAATGAAATTTAATTAAAATTGTTAGAGCTGATTTGAATAAAATCGACTTTTTCTGTTTTTGCACTTCAGTAAACTACCCTTAATTTTAGGGTTAGATTTCCAATTCCAAAAACCCTAGGGCCAACCCTATTAAAACTCTAGATACCAAATTTTAGCGCGATTAGTGAAATAGTTTAAGCTCTAGTTAGACGTAAAAACAGACAGACGGAAATTCAAAAACAACTTTTTCAGATTCGGGGGGGGGTCATGAAACTTCGAGATTCATCAAAATCTCGAGTACGATTTTTTTGACGATAACAATACTTTCTATATATGTTAGATAGCGAGAAAGAAAAAACAACATCGTGACACTAATCTAAAAAAAAAAGTTGATAAAATGCTTAAAAATAAGATATGTTAATAACCAACGGTTTTAAGATTACTTCGACAATAACTATGGGTCCATGTAAATTTCTGTTAGCGTTCCGCTCAAAACAAATTCAGCTCGTTATTTCCGAAGAACGTCTGAATAGAGATTTTTACTAGCCGTCCTTTCTGATCACTCGACTTACGTAAGCCATTGTTCCCACACTTATGCTCCCATTTCGATTCAACCACCATCCGGAAGTTCCTCATTTATAAAGAGGCACAATAAAAGAAGAGGAAGGGCTGGAAAAAAACACACCATAATAAGCCAACAGATTTAAAGTCAGGGGCCAAGAAGCGAAGGTCGTGCACATCAAACCGTTGAAAGTATATTCATTCAACGCTCAAACTGTTTATAGCAGCGTTTTCCAAATTGTGCTCCGCAGAGCCCTTTGGCTACATATTATAAAAATAAGTTTGCAGGAGGTACAGATGTTTTATAATGAAAGAAAACAAATTTGTATATATCTTTTCGTGTTATCCGTTTCTTGCCAATCGTCTGGTCTATCCGAGTATTTATAGTATTTATACTACTAGGGTGGATTATTATTATTATTATTATTAGCACCGCGTCTTACTACCCGTTCGGGTTATACGCACTTACGCTAATGTGTAATGGTAGGGTGATTGTGAGATGAAATGGAGGACCTACAGTTTAACGTGGAATCCGAACCACGGTGGAGGCCTGGCATTCCCCACATTCACAAGATGTCTTGTCAGAGGTGAAGGAAGGGTTTGGTAATCAGATAAATCTGTGCCGGGACCGAAGATTGAACCCCGGCTGCCATCATAGAAGTCTGACACCTTACCCCTAGACCGCCAGGTCACCGACACTAGGGTGGAGATAAGGAATGTAATATTAACATTGAATATACCCGCACTTGCGTGGAGGTAGAGAGGGAAACTTGAAGATAAGTTAAACTTAGTACTTTTGGAGGGAGTCGAAGCTTTACCTCCTCCTCACAGGCAATTCAAACAATTTCGATTGTTACGGTTTATACCATCAATGCAAGTTCTTCTTTTATCTTTCTTGTTTTAATTTCATTTATTAAATTCAAGGAAAGGGCTATAAGTGCCACCCTCCCCCCCTTTTTTTAACGAACCGCGAATTATTTTAACCCGTCTGAACTATCCGTATATATACACCACTGGGGTATACTAGAGGAAGGTATGATTTTGAAACTGTGTATCCGCATTCGCACAGGAAGTGGGAAATCATTTAGGATAAACCCTCTTCAGTAGCCTAAACTTGACCGTGATTCAAAACTACGACCGCCCACCGATGCGGGTGTGTTTAGACTTTCGAATCATTCATCCGAAACAAACTTCGCACACGTATACGTCTGAATTGTAACTTAAAATGACGAAACTATCTCGCGTCCTTTCTTTGTTTACCGTTTTCAGTTTTCTATTTTTTTATTTTTTTTTTCAGATTTGTTAGTTTGATAGCCCTGCTTCAGTGATCGACCGGACGAGGCGCAAGAGTCGGCAGACAAATGCACGACGTAACAACAATGTGTCAGTTGAGTTCTTGCGCGCGCTCCGTTTAGTACGCACATCTGGAGGGGCTGGGGGACGAGCGAAGTGCGCGTGTGTGGTGGCCTGTTGAACTTTTCAAACGCAAAGTATCTCTCGCACACTATAACGAGGTGGTTTGGATTATAAACACAGCTGTAGTAGATTGTAGACCGACTCAACTGATTGGGGTGAGTACTGGTATTGTTTAAACCTGTATTTTATGTTTTAATTTGCTGTGTTGTACCTACTTTATTTTATCACTCGAATTGTGTGCTCATTTCGCCGTTCATGTCTTGTCACAGGCCAATTTGACCTTACGAAACTGGAATTAAATAACTTGTATCCTTTTAAACACATAGTTAATTTACAAAATTTAGATAGTAAAACAATACATATACTTAATTTTTATCACTAGAACCACAAAGACAGGATTTAAAAAGATGTTTGATAAACCTATTAATTAAATATATAAAGGCCTACTCCACTTTAACCCCATCCTTGGTTCATATTACCGAAACTATACTGTTGGTTAAAATATTTTATTATATACATGTTTGTATTCATAACAAGTTTATTTATTCTGAAATAAGAATACATGATACGTACACAAAAGTGGATAATAAAAAATTATATAAACATCCACATTTTGACTTATTAAAATGTACTTTACCTATATACATTTCTAATAATTTAATATATTTATGCTATGAGGTTGGCTCTACTAGCGTGCATAGCTCTGGTACCTAATGAGATTCGAACCCTGGCTGGATTCGTTTTCCGCATTGAGATTCTACACTTTGGTTTTCCATCGTCTTTCCAGAAAAGTCTTGTTTCTTAAAATTCATTATGGGGCTGTGTTTAAAAAAATATATTAATGAACATTGTAGAAATCTCACACGAATATTTGGACGAATAAAACTATAAAAAATATATATTTAAACTTATTTTAATGGTTTATATTTAATCTAAATAGTAGGAATAGGTAGTTAAATTGATAGTCTGTAAACACAGCCGTTCAGTTAATTTTAAATATATGAAGTTTAACTAAGGGTGTTTTCGCCGTATAATCTACTTTCTGTCTGAACTGATTATATCAGCATACGACTTAAAAAATAACTTTACCATCAGTCCTCTGGCCGCCACTTCAATTCTCGGGTGTTCTGAGGGAGAGGTTTTTTTCTCCAAACTGTTTTTCATTCTCCTCCCAAACAAATGGGGGTACATATATTTTAGAAGGATTTTAAATGGCTAGATGGAATAGATGTAATAGCGCATTTGACCACGGGTAAATAACTTCATAACCAATATTTACATTTGGAATGTGATGTGGGCGAGTTTTGTTTCTTGTTAAGTTTTGTTTAAATATATTTATTAAAAGTTTTCAAAATAAAAAAAATTAGTATCATTCAATTCGCAGTTTTCTTATGTGTATAATAGAGAGAATAATCCACTTCGGTGACCGCATGGTCTAAGGCTCTACTCTTACAGTAGGCGAGACTGCCAGGGACGGGGAGATTGAGGTTCGAATCTCGATCGGGTGTACTGAGGGTAGTTTTTCAAAATGGTTTTCCACTCTACCTCTACACAAATACGGAAAAAAATTAGAGGTAATAAAAAATCTAAATAGTTTACGACAGCAAAATAGCAGTTTTGGACGTCTAAAAGGTATAGTCACCTTTTTAAATACAACCTTCCCCACCCTTACCCTATTAGTGTAAATATATCCTTCAATCCTGAAAGAATATTAAGAAACGGTGAAAGAGAAAAAAAAAGTGAAATGGATACAATAAGAAACTTTATTTTTAATAACTTTTCAACTGTATTAAAAGGTCGACGATATCACGCGAATCCTAAAAAAAAATTTAAAACATTTTTGTGCTACTACCGTATTGATGTTCCAAGAAGTCTAAGGCTTCAGAAATTGATATTAACTATGCCGTTTTTTGAAGGATAGTTTGGGTGGAGTTCGAGTCACAGCTGAGTACATTTAAAGTGGTTTTAAATATGTGATATTCACCATTTGTTATCCCTATTTGCTTATCGCGATAATGCATGTACATTTATTTTAAACTAACTTTCTCATCTCTATCTCTTAGAGTAAACACCGTTGAGATTCTGACATCAGTCAATCCCCCATTTGACCTGATATGCTTGATATTCGTGTAGTCCCGGCATAGATTTATGATTACCAAACCCTTCCTTCACCTCTGACGAGATGTGTATTAATAACAACTTGCGAATGTGTGGAGTGCCGGGCCTCCGCCGTGGTTCGGATCCCGTGTTAAGCTGTAGGTCCTCCATTTATTATTGGGATATATTTAAAACTATTATACTCTTAAATTTAGAAAACTCTACCTAAAACGGGAATCGAACCCCGGAACTTTGGCTAACCACTTTGATCTTTAAAGCTTGGATATTTTTTTCTCCTTTAGCATCGCGTCTTACTACCCGTTCAGGTTACACGCTACTTCGATTGCCATGTATATTTAATTGTACACCCACGTTAGATTCCATTAAAATTTACAGGTAAAAAATATAGTATTTTTTGCTGTAATACGACGATGCTTAGAAGTGGATGTATAAGAAACGGGAGTTAAAAGAAGTATTTTCAGTGTTAATGTCAAACTTTTTTTTTCTTAAAAAAAATCGAATATTTACAGGTAAAAAATATAGTATTTTTTGCTGTAATACGACGATGTTTAGAAGTGGATGTATAAGAAACGGGAGTTAAAAGAAGTATTTTCAGTGTTAATGTCAAACTTTTTTTTTCTTAAAAAAAATCGAATATTTCTCCAGTAAAACCATAGGGTTTAATTTTCTGCACACGGTAATATCAACGGTTGTTGAATATGTCATAAGCATGCTGGCATTAGATGATACACTTTTTTTAAATTAAAAAGAAAAAGTTGTCGTTAAATTCCAGAACACTCTTGAAATATATTCAACAACTGTTGATATCAACATGCGAAAAAAAATTAAACTATATTTCTACTGGATATTTTATTTTTTATCTGGGCCAAACGAATGTTTTGATAAAAAAAACTGCAAACACCCTGACCTTTTTCTCGCATCTCCTGCACTCCCTCAGTAGTCCTTAAAACATGTATCTCCACCCTCCTCTCCTTTTCCAACCAATGAAATGGGTACCTTGTAATTTATCAGTGTCCCTTTCCGTTTGTATGTTTATTCAAGCCTGCCTACCGAGAACACATTTTATCTTATGTACACACAGGATTTGTAGCAAACATTGACAAGACGTGTATTAATCACAACTTGCGAATGTGTGGAATGCCAGGCCTCCGCCGTGGTTCGGATCCTACGTTAAACTGTAGGTCCTCAATTTCATCTCACAATCACCCTACCATTACACATTAGCGTAACTCGAACGAGTAGTAACACGCGGTGATTATAATAATAATTTACGCAACTCTGTGCTTGATGTTGACGTTTTAAGTGTGTCTTAATTGGAAGTGAGCAAATGCATAACACCCCGAGTGTATTCAAGAGTACGACAAAGCATAGAACACAAACTGAGGTTTCATTAAACCGGAGAGCATCGTTTCATGGATGGGTATACGCGCCTAGAATATTTGACACTAATTAAAATACACCTTGTACGTGGATAAAGTGAAAGGAGTAACTTGCTGACTTAGCTTATAACAACAATAGTCTACTTTTCTCAGACCAACTCATTCGTCATTCTATGAAACTTCCTTTGTTCTCGGATACTATTTGGATTTATTATTATTAGCACCGCGTCTTACTACCCGTTCGGGTTATACGCACTCACGCTAATGTGTAATGGTAGGGTGATTGTGAGATGAAAATGAAGGACCTACAGTTTAACGTGGGATCCGAACCACGGTGGAGGCCTGTTATTCCACACATTCGCAAGATGTATTGTCAGAGTTGAAGGAAGGGTTTGGTAATCAGATAAATCTGTGCCGGGCCCGAGGATTGGACCCCGGACTCCCAGAACAGAAGTCAGACACCTTACCCCTAGACCGCCAGGTCACCTATTTGGATTTAAAAAGAACAATCTGTTATTTGGAGTGTTGACCAAGCTAGAGTTAAATCAGTAAGTTTTAGAGAATGTATCTAATAGGTGAGTATTGCAATAATAAATTAGTATTTGGCTAGTGGCATATAACATTTAAACAATTTTATATTATGCTAAAGTTTTTATGCATGTGGATCTCCAATATTTCCAGGTGTTTTTTTTTCGATTTCCCGTTCTCTATTATTCTACGCCCATGCTCTCAAAGTATTATTAATTAAACACTTATTTAATAAAAATGTTCAAAAACACGTCAAATTGTCTCAAGGAAGATTCATTTCTAAAATAAAAGATTTCATGTTAAAAACAACTCTCCCCGTCTTCAATTCTGAGACCTCACTACAAGCCACTTCAGGAAGACAACCTTACACAGATTACTACAAAACACTGTATGATACAATGTTTGGTAGTAATTGGTGTTGATGGTTTTAGAAATGTGGTAATCAAGGAGGTAATATCCATAAATGATTGATTTCTTTTGCGAGCGCTTGGGAAAAGGTTAAATTACAGTTAATTCCTAACCCGGAATTGGTATTTATCTATTAGAAATTGGGCTACATACTTAGGTGGCAGCATGGTCTAAAGTGTCACTCTCTAAATATACAGGACTGCCGATGACAGGGAGATCGAGGTTCGATCCCACTAAACGTGGCAAAGTTCGTGTCACGTGATAACATGAGGTAATTGGGAAACAAACCAGAACATTTTTTTTTTAAATGAGACTATCACGATATAGGTCCAAGAAGTTTTGGTATAACCTGTTACTAAACAGGTTTTTGTAGTTAACAAGTTGGCAATCCTAATATTAGCCTACCTAACCAAGCGTTCGACAGTAATTTAGTCCTGTCTTTAGTGCGTCTGGAATGAGTCGAGTTATTTCCACTTTCGATTTCTGGTGAGTAGTTAGCAGAGGGAATGAGTGTTGTCTGCTATAGTATTAGGCTAGTTTGTAATTCGTGTTTTGATACAATCACTGTGTTTAGAAAGGGCCCGTTGAGTAGGTGTCTCAATAAATAAAAGGTATGGCAATATCTACATAGTTTCTGACAACTTTGATTTTCATAACACTCCCATTATTTGAAATTGACCCGCCTCGGTGACGTAGTTGGCTAACGCGCTTGTCGTGTTGAGCTCGACTGCTGAGGACGGGGAGATCGAGGTTCGAATCTCGGTCGGGTGAACTGGGGGTGGTTTTTCCTAAATGGTTTTCCACTCTCCCTCCACGCAAATGCGGGTTCACTTCATCTAATTCAACCTTCC
>CABFVX010000384.1:229286-290494 GCA_902151425.1 Timema shepardi
GTTATGAATGTACACTTATTGCATTTACGTTAAATCAATACTGTAAAGGTAGATTATAGAGTAATCCAGAATAAATTATTATTATTATAACATTTTAGATGGACTTTATAACTAATAAATCAAAATCGACATAATTCTAGACTTACAAATTTTACTGACTTTCAATCAATGTTGGTGATAGAAAGTGGGCTTCCTATAAAAATCAGGGCTTAAATAAATATTTCAACTTTTCATAAACAAGCTATCGGTAAACAACTTTAAAATAAATTATTCTCTGACAAACAAATGTGGACAATGTTATTTATAATGGGAATCCACTCCCCACCCATGTATATATTTTAAACAAAGTAATTAAACCTATTTTAGAGGAATTAGCCAAATTTAAACGCCTCTTAAATTTAGAGTCAGAATTAAAACACTAATTATATGCTTCGGTGGCCACATGGTCTAAGGCGTCGCTCTCGTGTCTGTCTAGACTGCCGATGACAGGGTGATCGCGGTTAGAATCCCGGGCGGGTGGACTTAGGTGTTTTTTTCCAGAATAGTTTTTCACTATCCCTCCACGCAAATGCGTGTACACTTAGGCCTACTCTATAGCTGAGCTTCATCGCGAACTAGCGTAATTAGTACATATGCGTATAATCTTATAAAGTAGTAAGACGCGATGCTTGAAAAAAAATTGCCTCAAGATGCGACCACACATCATCTATAATCGAGTTTGAACGAAATCTATCAAATTGTTTTTACTGTAACTCCAGGCAGAAGTACAGAGAAAATAGTAAGTTTTTTTTATTTATGAGGGAGGGGGGGTGGGTCATATAAAACATCTAAATCCATCATAATCTTAAGCTATAAAATTTTCACGATAACAATACTTTAGCTTTTTTGGGAAAATAATTAAAAATAAAAGTGTTTTATAAATGTTTGAAAGAAAAGCAGTCCTCTCTGGTTATGTATGAATATCATTTTGCTAATCCTAAAAGTCAGTTTTTTCCCCCCACCTGTTGATCAAGTTATATACATATATGATTACTCTAATGGTGTAGGTATGAGGAATAAAGCGTTTTAGAGGTAATACGCTCACGTTCGTCTGGAAGGAGAATGAGAAACCAGTTAAGAGGAGAAACTACCTTCATTAGAGCCGACCGGGATTCGAGCACCGATCTCCCAGTCTTCATCAAGTCAGCCCAAAAAAACACGAGAGTGGGGCCTTAGAACGTTCGGTCACTGAAGGGATAAGGTAAAACAAAATAAATACACCCCCTATCTGTGGTCACATGGACCAAGGCGTCACTATCGCGAAAGTCTGGATCACTGTTAATGGAGGAAGGGCGGCTCGAATTCTTGCCGATTGTACAAAGTGTGGTGGGGGTTACCTACATGTTTTTTTATACTCTCACCACTCAGAAGCGGATGTATTACCTCTAAATTCAACCTTCCTTATATATACTCAATTAGTGTAGTAAGTTGCACATAACGCGGGTGGGTAGTAAGACGTGGTGCAATTTTATGCATGGACTATTGAAAATGGGGAGATCGGGGGTTTGATCCTGGTCGGGTGCACTGGGGTGGTTTTCTTAAATGGCTCTCCACACTCCCTACATGCAAATTCGGGTGCACTTCAAACTTTCCTAATACCTAACAATTATTGTAATATTAGTACATCGGCAGGCGTACAGTCCGAACGGTTAGTAAGATATGATACTAAATATATATAATAAAGCCACATGGCTGACTTACTCACGGACATTGTTTACCCACTTCCAGATGAGCTAGGAATTTGAAATTTGGCTAAATTATAGCTTTTAGCTTGTAACCGACGGGAAAATTCAAGAGTTAAAAAGTTAGAAAGTTAAATTTTTAACCCCCGAAAAAAAAATTCAAAATAGCGGAGTAACTTTAAAGTTGGTGAGGACCTTTCTTTGGAGGTCTCTTGTGGCTAAACGGTAAGACCTATCAAAAAACGGCTCTGTAATTATATCCACTGTCAAAGAAAACGCACTGGGGGCGTAGCCCCCAACGAGCAAAGATAGTAATTGCAGAAAACTCTTTATGGATTGCTTGGATGAGCTTTCGTTACCTAACGCTTTCTTTCCCATCATTAAATGAATAATAAATTAGCATGATTTATTTTGTATTCATATTTATCGAAACATCAAAAGAAAATGGTACCAAAATTTCCAAGTCTCGATCAAACTTTGGAACTTGTCCCCTCGAGGAGGGTTGTGGAAAGTTCCACTTCTTCCATGGAAATAGTAATCATGTAAACTTACAAACTACTTGATGTGTTCAAAAGCTGTAGAAACGACGGTTGTCTATTATACAAATTTGTGGGAAAATTAATAGATTATATATTGATTTTTAAATTAAGCTTTGTCAAATAACGCCGGTATCCATTGTTAAGGGCATTTACTACAGGAAGGGGAACATTCTATAACTTATTTTATTGAATGACAGTATAGAAGTTTCAAAACCTCTAATATAATTTATAATTCTTAATTATTTAAAAATATTTTTTGTTGTAATCCTTTTACAAACTTATTTTAATTTGTATTTATAAAAGCTAGATTTATATTTCTCACGTCAGAACTCTCAATATAACTTTTTGTAAAACGTTGTTGGAAATCAAATAATTTTACCTTTTTATTTTCCTTAGACACCTCTGAGAGAAAGTATTATGATCGTAAAAAAAATCGAACTCTAGATTTAGATAATTAATGTCAACGTTTAATGTAGTTCTAAAACAAAAAAAGTTGTTTTCGCGATGCCGTCTGTTTCTCTGTACCACGGGCTAGAGCCGAAATTATTTTACCAATTGGGATAAAAGTTGGTATTTGGGATTTTCATAAGGTACCCCCCGAGGAATTTTCGGAATTAAATTTTTAACCCTAAATTTAAGGGCATTTTACTGGAGGTCAAAAAGAGAGAGAAAAAATCTAATTTCTAAGCATTTTCTCAACGATTTTGCACAAATTTCTCAATTATATACTGTTTATCATGATAAACAATATAGCGATTTTCATCATATCTCCGCAACTGTTTGAGATACGAAATATCCAATCATTGTAAAGTTGTATTATTACTAAGAATAAAAATCTTTTACTTGAAATATATTTTTATAAATCCATTAATTTCTTAGCTACAAACAAATTTATATACTTTTTAATTCGGGTCTTTGAAAATGAATTTGATTCTTATGCTCTTTGATCGACAAAGATGTTTCTCTTTTCTCTATTTTTTTGTAACGTTGTTCCTAGTTCCTAATACCATAGAGTATGTAACAGTGTATATTATTTCATTTATGATCTTTGGTGCAATGTTTATCTCAAAAAATGTCCACGCCTATTATTTCGTTTCACAAATCTTAAGAGTTTTAAGTAAATGTCTAAGATAAAAGCGAAAGAGAGTCTGTGCGGTGCACCATACCATAGACTATTCAACTTAAAATGTTCACATGCAACTTTATTTTTATTTTCTATTAAAAAAAATGGTAAACACAGTAGCGGGAGATTATATTTTTGCACTTTAGACTCGATCAAATTAATTAGATGCTCAAAATCCCTTGCTGACATTCTACTTTTATTGACGACTAAATTTATGTAAATTTAAAGTCACGACGAAACAATCTATTTCCGATGTATTCCGTTAACCTTGTGTAAAATTTAGTTGTCCACCATCGTAGGTCCTGTTTTTTTTTTTCCTTTGTTGAGAAGTGTAAATAAATATATGACACGGCAGCTAATTTTAATTTTCCACTGTCCACTGCGTATGTGTCATCCAACGAAGTAAATGACTTTCTGAAGCAAAATATGGATCTCGGGAAAAATTGTCCGCAATTAAAAAAAAGTACTTGGCTCCTATCAATATTCTAGACGCAGCTGCGGTAAGTTATAATGAAGTTTTTCTTCTATTATTATTATTATTATTATTATTATTATTATTATTATTAGCACCGCGTCTTACTACCCGTTCGGGTTATACGCACGTACGCTAATGTGTAATGGTAGGGTGATTGTGAGATGAAATGGAGGACCTACAGTTTAACGTGGAATCCGAACCACGGTGGAGGCCTGACATTCCTCACATTCACAAGATGTCTTGTCAGAGGTGAAGGAAGGGTGGTAATCAGATAAATCTTTGCCGCGACCGAGGATTGAACCCCGGCCGCCAGCACAGAAGTCTGACACCTTACCCCTAGGCTGCCAGGACACAGACTTTTTCTTCTAAATAGTTTACCACTCTTTCCTCGCAAATGCTAGTAGACTACCTCTAAAATGTTCCTTCCTCATCCCTAACCCCGAACAGAGTAATTATTATTATAATGCGCACAACCAGTACGGTTAGTAAGACGCGGTGATAAAAGATAAATTCAATCTGGATAGCGGGCAGTAAGAAATGGTGGAATAAACAAATAGGTAGCTCAAAGTGGAGAACCGGTTTTGTGTAAAAATGAAACCATAATGTAAAGGTAAATTACATGAGAAATTACGTCACACACTACTGAGCTGACCTCCAGCTCGTGTTTAGACGAATGGTTAGAAACATTAAAATGTTTTCTCGAAAGTGCTACGCTCATCACATTCTTTTACACCGAGCACTTTATTTTGTAACATCAAATAGTTACGTAACACAAACGCATAGAATGTTTACTAACATAGACTGATTTTAACGTTCATTCCGAACCATTAGATGCTGAAAAAACGTTTCAATACATTCGTAAACATTTAAGTTGATGGTTATCGTCACCCGAGAATGCAAGTTTTCTATGTCCAATTTTTCACTTTTGTGTTAAAGAGCATTAAAGTTTGACCTTGTGTATAAAACCAATGTTATTAAATGACAACTCGAGTTAGTATCTTCTTAAGTAATTATATAGTAGTCTCAATTTCACCATAGGTGAACCATGTGCATTATAAATAGACGTAAACACCAAATATTTAAGTTTAACAATTTTGGAGATAGAACACATGCATTCTCGGGTGCCGGTATATAGAGAAGACAATTTTCTAGTCAATTTTCCCAGTAGGATTGTCATTGGATTGAATCCCGGGGGAAGGGGTTGTATTTGTAAAGGTGTTGATTATAATATTGAAGTATATATAATAATAGATCTGGTGTCCTACTACTCGTTTGGTTTATACGCATTTGTCCTAATGTGCTAGCGACGAGGAAAATTGAATCTAGAAGTGTATCCTTATTTGAGTGAAAGGTCGTGTAAAAACATTTAGGAAAAAAAACCACCTTCCGTACGCCTGACCGGGATTCGAGCCCCGATCTCTCATTTATCGACTGTATAATTTATTGCGAGAATGATGTCTAAGATAATTAGACCACTGAAGAGGGTTAAGCCGCCAACAACCTTCGCACTAAATGTGATACTATATTTTATTATTGTTAGCACCGCGTCTTACTACCCGTTCGGGTTGTATGCACTTATGTAATGGTAGGGTGGTTGTGAGATGAAATGGAGGACCTACAGTTTAACGGGGTATCCGAACCACGGTGGAGGCCTGGCATTCCCCACATTTACAAGTTGTGATTAATGCAAGTCTTGTCAGAGGTGAAGGAAGGGTTTGGAAATAAGATAGATCTGTGCCGGGACCGAGGATTGAACCCCGGACCTCCAGCACAGAAGTCTGACACCTTACCCCTAGACCGCCAGGTCACCTAAGATATTATATTTTACTAGCGTGCTAAACACCAAAGTTGTTAACGACTTGTTACCTATAAAATGTAGGCACTAGTAAGGTAAATGAGGAAATGCAACCACATGAGAGTGGAGAGAAGAGGTGAAAACCTACTGGGATGGGTGTTTGTGAAGGTCACTGTTTACGTGCAAAGTGAAGTTTAAGGATTAGAAAGATTATATTTAGAGGAAATATACCCGAATTTATGTGGATGGAGAGTGTAAAACCATTTAGAAAACCACCCTCAGTCTACTCGACCAAGATTCAAACCTCGATCTCCCCGTCATTGGCAGTTTAATCTACTATGAGAGTAGTACGTTAGACCACGTGGCCACCGAAGAGTCAAAGCGACGTTCAAAAATGCACATAAACCCCAAAGTCAAGGATAAACTTGTGTTGTTGTTTTGATTTTCTTCTACCTTAGAAATATTTCGAGGATGTGAAGGTTATTGTGTTTCTCAAAGCTTTGTCGGCGACGGACAAGGGGTGCGAAATATCCTAAGAAGTTTAGTAATAATAATGAAGTGAGAAACGTTTGTAGCACAATTTAGAACAAACATTTGAAATTCTAAAGATTGAATAGGAAATATCCATACCAACCTCAAGTAAACAAATCTTAACGACCATTCGTCAAAAGTTATGAGATCCATAATGTTGAAAATATTCAAACAACTGTTAATTAATAATTAGATTTATTTAATGATTATTTTATTAACATTAAATTTACTATACAAAATTTTATCTTATAATAAATGGAAATTTTATAGTCCTAAAATAGAATTACCTAACTAATTCACTGTAATTATATTATTTTTCATATAATTTAATCCTTGTCATATACTAAATACAAGTCTTTTAATCTTAAAAAAAAATTACTAGAAATGTTTGTCATGTAAGACTTTCAAACGACCCCCTTTTCACAGGTGTCCCCTAGTACGCTTAACTTCCATTTGGTCGTCAAAATCTTTAACACCTTTTGACTCTGGCTCAAACGTCGAAATCTCGAAGCTTGACACACACCTCTACTGATAAATCACATGTCAAAAACCACCATCGAGATTTGAATCTCTACTTTCTCATAGGCAGTGATCTAGTATATTGATAACCTAACGCCCAATAGCATGTGACCACAGGTGAGTGTCGAGAAAATAATATTGACCAAATTACTCTGTCTACCGCTGATGTTGACTTGCCACTCGGATATTTCAAGGGGATTTCTCAAGACCCTCCGATTTGAATGCTTGTGAACTCTTGCCTTGAAAGAGATACGTGACAGTGGTTCTTTTAGGGTCTCATACACTTTCTGGATTGTTGGCGGTTTTAACCGTACGTGATCTAACTGTACGGGAAATCACATGATTGTATGGTACAATCATGACAAAATATTCCGAACGTTCCGTTTTCATGATCGTGACTAACCAAACGGTTGACAATCTCTGGAGTGATTGACCTCTGGGCAGGGACAACTTTTCCTATACGTGAATAGAGGCCGGTCCGATGTATTCCCAAAATCACGTACGGGATTCACAAAACAGGATTGAATCATACCTGTGCCAAGCTAACTATAAAAGTTGGTAAAGTGTTGGGACATAATCTAGTTGGTTTCCGGTTCGGTTATCACGAACGGGAAAGATTGGCGCCTATCCTGAGAATGTTGGTGTTTTGCCGTGAACAATCCCGAAAGTGTGTGGGTCTCTTTTTAGTCGACAAAGGAAGCTGAACTGTTGCACTTGCCTGAGAATAACCCTAAGCCGCTAAGTTGGTAGAACTGTCCGGCAGGAGAACGAACAGAGAGGAGGAAATACAAATGCCAACAAAATATGTGTGACGCCCCATTCTTCTATTGAATGACATCATTCGATTCACAAATATCCATTCTAAGATCCTCTACTAGTCACATTTCTTTTGCAACAGAAAAATGTGGTTTTTAGAGTGGAAAATTTCAACATTTTTTTTATCACTGTGTCTCTACCAGTTCGGGATATACGCTTGCGTACTAATTACGCTAATAAACTAGGGATTGGGATGGCTATATTTAAAGGAAGTGTACCCGAATTTGCGTAAAAAAATGTGTAAAATTATTTTGGAAAAAATCAATCAGTACACCCGGCCGAGATTTGAACCTTATTCTCCTAGTCATCGGCAGCCTAGTGTATTGCGATTGAAGCGCGTTAGAAAAAGCTGGTATAAACTATGTTTACAATTCTATAGTCTATACTTGCTTTTCTCGTAAGGGGCTCCGGCCCCCAAGCCCCCGGTGAGTTTTCTTTGTAAGTGGATGTAAACTAATGTAATTCCAGAGCCTTTATTTTTAATAGGTCTTTCCGTTTAGCCACGAGACCTCCAAAGAAAGTTCCGCGCTGACATTAAAGGTGCTCCGCCATTTTGAATTTTTTTTGGGGGTTGAATAAAAAAACAACAACTTTTTTGGCACTTTCTCGACGGTTAGAGGCTAGAAGCTATAAGTTTCCCAAATTTCAAGTTTTTAGCTCATCTGGAAGTGGGTAAACATTAATGTGAAGGAGTCAGCCATGTAGCTTTATAGTATATAGATATGTTTCACCCCATTCGTGAAGCCACCCAATTCACGAATCTGGCAAATTGCTGCACATTCCTTGAGCTGTTTTATCCTACTGACCATGTCACGAACTGGACAAAGAATAGACCATATTCGTAAAATTACCCAATTCATGTACTGGATGAGTTTTTGCCCGGTCTGCGAAATGGGCAAATGAAGAACCGGTTTGGTCTTTAAGTTAATTTTACCTTTAATCGTCATTAGAATAGGTTTGTTTTAAGTTAAGTTTGGTTGGTTTAATATTTTAAAACTCCTTTCAGATAAGCTTGTAGTAGATGTTAAAATGGGCAACAGTTAATTACATTTTTTCCCAGTTCGCGAACAGGTCAGGAGGAAGAGGCCAGTTTTTGGAATGAGCAGAAATTTGCCCGATTCATGAACTGGCCAGTTTCCTATTAGGATGTAACATGTATAGAATCATAGAAAATAGTTTTGTGTTTATCACAGTAAACAACTAAATCGGGTACTGTCAAAAGGTTTTGTCAATATCTAACCAGAGCTAAACATATTATTGGTACTATTTATACTGCATAACCCCCCGGCCCACTTAAGAGCACATATCATGATCTATTAATCGGAAAATTACTTCCGGACCAGAAAATGTAACAGGTGGTTTTCTGCGCGCTTCAGTTGACGACAATGGCATTATATTTTTTTTCCCTTTTAATATATCAATTTTTGTTGCGCGTATTAAAAATATGGTCAGTGTATTTTATTGGTCTCAATTACACTGTTTTATAAAGTAGAATACAGAAAACCAGACCACAATACGACGTCTGGTTCGAACTATTTTACTTACCTAAGTTAGGTGTTATCCGTGGGATGAGATGGGCTCTTTAAGCTAAGTCCTGACTCCTGAGTATTTCTTTTAGCACCGTGTCTTACTACCCGTTCGGGTTATACGCTTAAGTAATAATTACGCTAATGGAGTTTTGAATTGGGATGGTTGAATTTAGAGGAAGTGAACCCGCATTTGCGTGGAGCGAGAGTGGAATACCATTTAGGAAAGACCACTCCCAGTTCACCCGACCGAGATTCTAACCTCGATCTCCCCGTCCTCGGCAGTTGAGCTCAACATGACTAGCGCGTTGGCCAACTACGCCACCGAGGCGGGTGACTCCTGAGTCATCGTAAGGTTTATTCGTAAATTCATGAATTGATTTATTGTAGTTAGACACCTTATAGCTCAATTGGTAGAGTGTCTGTCCACTGAGCTTAGGGTCTCGGATTCGATTCCTGGAATGGCCGATAAATTTAAAATTTGTGAAATGTGGGTTTAGTGATTAATTAACAGCTGGGGGGATAGCGGGGCCTGGGTGTTGTGTGTTCTATATATGTTAGCTTTTAAGTCGTGTGTTGATATAATCATTCGGTTCAGAAAGTGCACGTTAAATACCTCAAATAAATTTAAAAAATTCAATTAGTTAATACATTGAGCCTTCATAGTATTGTATTTGATTGACATTGTTGATGTTAAGGTTCAATAGTAATTTAAGTACATGCATCTTTGTCATTTGAATTATTTAAGGTGGAGGACTTAGGGAAAAAGGTCAGTGTTTTTGCATTATATATGTAAAAGATTGCTCCAGTAGAAATATAGAGCTGAATATTCTTCACATGGTGACATCAAAGTTCTTGAATATATGGCATGATCATAGCGGCATTAGATGAGAAATTCTTTGACTAAAGAGAGCAAGTTGTCAATAAATTCCAGAACATCCTTGAAAGATATTCAACAACTTTTCGTATCACGATGTGAAGAAAATTAATCTCTGAATGTTTGTACTGGAGAATTATTTGATTTAATTTGACTAAAAAAAGTTTCGAAATGAAAACTACAAAAATACTGTCCTTAGCTCGTGTTCCCTACAAGAAACAAAAATTATTATTATTATTATCACCGCGTCTTACTAACCGTTCGGGTTATACGCACTTACGCAAATGTGTATTGGTAGGGTGATTGAGAGATGAAATGGAGAACCTACAGTTTAACGTGGAATCCGAACCACGGTGGAGCCCTGGAATTCCCCACATTCACAAGATGTCTTGTCAGAGGTGAAGGAAGGGTTTGGTAATCGGATAAATCTGTGCCGGGACCGAGGATTGAACCCCGGCCGCCAGCATAGAAGTCTGACACCTTACCCCTAGACCGCCAGGTCACCAAGAAACAAAAATATTATTCTAAGTAAATTTGCATGCTTGTCTTAGTCGAAGAGTTTATATTGTAATAAAACTGAAAAGTTTAGAAGTTTTGTGGTTTTGTGGTTTTTACACATCTACAGCCCTAGATCAATTTTTATTAGTCTTCAACCACTTTTTTTTATGACATCGAGAACCCTTTCATTATAGCGTCCATGCATTCGACCACTAACTTAAATTTTATATATATATATAAATTCTGATAAGATGATCTGGCGTATTTATATTCGAAGATATGTTATTTAATCCATGGTCATAATTAACTAAAAAAAAGGTAAGGGTATGAGGCAATGAGGCAGCAAAAATTTTAAGAAATGCGCCCAAAAATCTGAACGAAAGAGGAGAATCCACTAACAGAATCTTAACCCCTGCGCAACAAGTCTGGCCTTAACTCTCTTATCCCGCATCGTGGACTGGTTTGTATTTTTTTTTTTACCAGATACGGGGAAGTTTTGAGTTTTAATCTAGGCCGGATGTAATAAGTTTTTTTTTAAATTAAAGTAATTTCCTCCTCGCTTCATTGGTCGATTGGTGTAAGGCTTCGATATCACGTTAATCTGGCCTACTGAATATGGGGAAGATCAGGGTTCGAATCCGGGTCGGATCTACTGAGGGCGGTTTTTACTAAATAATTTATCACACTCCTTTCACGCAAATATGGGTAGATTATCTCTAAAATGCTTCCTTGCTTATCCCTACCCCATTATAGTAATTATAATATATGTGTATAACCTGAACAGGTAGTAAGACGCGGTGATTAAGTGGCTCAAGAATCTAGAACTTTTGTAAGTTAGTGTTTGATGATTACAATAACTGCGTGAGTAACTGAAATAAAGATACCGATCTAATCATTAGATAAACGATGGTTCCACTTCAAAGGTCAAGAGTTTAAAGTTGTTTTGTTTGTCTCCGGAATTGTGTGGTTTACGACTTGGCAACTTAATGCGTGGAATTTCTACGTAATACATCGAACGTGACGTTAACACAGAAATCAACGTTTTATTCCTGACGCTATCTAGGTGAAGTCTTGCTGTATCAGGAACCGAAGAGGAAAGCAGAACTATTCCAAACCTTCGCATTGATGACTATAGATACAGTAAACTTACTCTAACCATCTTCATCGTGAACAGCTGGGTCTGTTTGTAACATAAGCCTCCTCACCGCCTCCTTTCCTCCCACCACCTCCCCCCCTCCACCTTGGTCCAGTCCTCTCCTTTCTCCTCTACACCCCTCCTTACTCCCTTCAGCCATCTATACCTTGGTCTTCCTCTCCCCCTCCACCTTGGTCCAGTCCTCTCCTTTCTCCTCTACACTCCTCCTTACTCCCTTCAGCCATCTATACCTTGGTCTTCCTCTCCCCCTCCACCTTGGTCCAGTCCTCTCCTTTCTCCTCTACACTCCTCCTTACTCCCTTCAGCCATCTATACCTTGGTCTTCCTCTCCCCCTCCACCTTGGTCCAGTCCTCTCCTTTCTCCTCTACACTCCTCCTTACTCCCTTCAGCCATCTATACCTTGGTCTTCCTCTCCCCCTCCACCTTGGTCCAGTCCTCTCCTTTCTCCTCTACACTCCTCCTTACTCCCTTCAGCCATCTATACCGTGGTCTTCCTCTCCCCCTCCACCTTGGTCCAGTCCTCTCCTCTTTCCTCTACACTCCTCCTTACTCCCTTCAGCCATCTATAGCTTGGTCTTCCTCTCAGCCTTTTACACCCTCCACCTCCATATCCAACATCCTCCTGGGCATCCTTTCTCTCTCCATTCCTCTCACATGGACGTCCGTACCACCTTAGTGGTGCCTTCTCTATCTTCTCCTGGACTGGCTCTTCCTTTACTAATCCTCTCTCTCTCTCTCATTTCTCATCCTGTCCAAATTTTGTCACACCGATGTTGCTTCTTAGGAATCTCATTTCCCTCGGCTGCGTTCTGCTCTAATCCTTGCATGTTCCTTCATTACCCACGTTTCTGCAGTGTACGTGGTATGCCATACAATAGTACAGTTATTGTTTAACCAATCAAATTGCTAGCAATGATACTGATGGTTTACCCGGTCTTTTAAATAATAAACCATTTTTTTATTAGCACCGCGTCTTACTACCCGTTCGGGTTATACGCACTTACGCTAATGTGTAATGGTAGGGTGATTGTGAGATGAAATGAAGGACCTACAGCTTAACGTAGAATCCGAACCACGGTGGAGACCTGGCATTCCTCACATTCACAAGATGTCTTGTCAGAGGTGAAGGAAGGGTTTGGCAATCATATAAATCTGTGCCGGGACCGAGGTTTTAACCCCGGACCCCTATACCGCCAGGTCACCCTACTTAAAACTTAAAGCAGAGGCTAAGTGTACACTAGCTCTAATAACTGCTCTGTGATATACATGATAATAAAACACATTACCACCGTCTGCAACCAACTACTAACACGACTTGCGGGAAAACAGTGCACACAGCGAACCACGCGGTCCCTAGTTCTCCAGCCAATAGCTGGGATTCATTCGCCCCGGTTAGTGCTCTCCTATATCCCGCAATGGCATTGTTACACCCTATATAATTCCTGAGGGAACTGCAGGTCTTATAAAAAAAAAAGCTTATCTTCGCTCTTTCTCAGTTAACTGTTGCCAAATCCCCTCGCTCTCAGTTGTGTTGGAAAATGGTGTGCTGGGGTAAGAAGGAGTTACTGGAAACCTTGACTAACCAGCGTTGCGAAACTTGTCTTATATTTGAATAATAATTAACGACACACAAACGAGAGAATAACAACGCTGCTTACAATAGTATCCATACAGTTTCCTCAGTGAGGATATCCAGTAGTAGTTCTGGGAGTTTCTCGCTCCCGCGTTGGTTTGCGCAGGCAACCTCGGAGGCACCCTTGAAGACACTGGTTCCACGACCAACTATATTTTCTCATATAATTATTTTTATTTATTTATTTCAGACTTTAAGATGCTAAGGATAAAGTTCGCGCCACTCAAAACACCACTGGAGCGACGCCTTCAGACGCTGGCCGCCGCCTGTTGGTTCGTGACGTTGGCGTTTGGTGGCACGCTGTGTCTGGCCGCCGTCTTATACCTGACATTCTACACTCGGCTGTGGTGGCTGACACTACTCTATGGGGCCTTCATCTTCTACGATAGAGACGTCTGCAACAAGGGAGGCAGGAGGTTACTTTAGTTTACATTCAACCAGCTTCTGTGGCCGCATTGTCTAAGGCGCTACTCTCACAGTAGATTAGACTGCTGATGACGAGATCATCGAGGATCGAATCTCGGCTGGGTGTACTAAGGGTGGTTTTTCTATAAGAGAGTTTTCCACTCTACCTCCTCGAAAATGTGGGTATACTTCATCTAAATATAACCTTCCCAATCCCTAAAACCATTAGCGTAATTGGTACATGACTGTATAACCCGAACGGGTAGTAAGAGGTGCTAAAAAAGTTAACATGGAACTTATATAAAAAAATGCAACACATTTGACATGATTACTACTAATGATTCTAAATTAGAGGTAGGTCTAAGAAAGTTATTAGATTCTTTTTTTTTTCGACCGCATCTTACTACCCATTCGGGCTATGCCATGTGTACCAATTACGCTAATGATATTAGGGATTAGGAAGGTTACATTTAGAGGAAGTATACTCGTATTTATCTGCGAGGAGGGTCTAAAACAATTTTTGGAAGGAAAAAAACCTCAGTACACCCGACAGGTTAGAACCGCTATCTTTCCATCATTCCAGCATTCTAGTCTGTTGCAAAAGAAGCGAGTTTATATTCGTATTATTGGCCAGTAATATATATGGGAGCTGCAACGTCGTTAAGCATGATTGTGTCTCGTGTGTTGACAGTAGTGACTGGGTGCGCCGGTGGGCCTGGTGGAGCTATCTCAGGGACTACTTTCCCCTGAAGCTTGTGAAGACCGCGGACCTTGACGCCTCCAGGAACTACCTGTTCTGCGCGTTCCCTCACGGCATGCTCAGTACCGGGGCCTTCGGAAGTTTCGCCACAGAGGCGCTGGGGTTCGCCGAGCTGTTCCCTGGTCTCCGTCCCCACCTCGTAACCCTTGCGGGGCACTTCCTGTTGCCAGTCACGCGGGAACTGGCCCTCTCCTGCGGTCAGCACCTTGTTCCGTTTACTTTTTTAATTTAATACCCGATTAGGTGGACACGCGTGTCTAAATGTTAAGATCCTTTAGGCTAGGTTGTTGGTAAAGCGTAGGTCGGTCTCGGTCGGGGTACTGAGGGTGGTTTTTCACTCTCCATCCAAGCAAATGTGGGTAGAATTCCCTTAAATACAACCTTCCTAATCCCAAAAACCATTAGCGTATTAGTACATAAACGTATAACCCGAATGATTAGTAAGATGCGTTGTTATAAAAAAAATATTAAAGACTACAGTTACAGGTCATATGAATTGGCGTATGAATACATGAAAGAAGATTTAGTAAATTTTCTTTTGTATAAGGTTCTTTCTATTAAAAATTGACCGCTAAAGTTGTATTGTAATAACATTTACATGTAATACCAAAGATACAAAACCTGCTAAAAAAAATGATCAAGGACTCTCCAAATTAAAGAAAAATATGGGTCAGTAAAGGTCAAAGAGATATCTTACGAGTGGGTGTGTGCATGAGATGTCTTTCAGGACAGGTTTTTTCCCCCATTAAAATGTTATTTTACCCCTTGACACAAAAAAACATATTACAAGATTTATCTATCGTACTTTGTATTCGTTCGAAGATAATGTTTATTGTACAATTGACCAAATCTTATCAGTTCACTCTACGCACATCGTAAACAAACTAACGCGATTATATAATAAATTGTATTATTTTTCATTCTACACGCTTTATTACTCATCCGGGCTATCGACATTTAACTACTCCAATATCTGCTTTTGACTGCCAAATGGTCTAAACTCTCAAGCTGTCACTCTAATAGAATAGCTTGCCAGTGATTGGGGGATAAAGTTTCGAATCCCGTTTGGGTGTAAATTGGGAGTTTCCCCTAGATGTTTTCCACTCTCCCTTCAGGCAAATGCGGGTACACTCCCTCTAAATTCAACCTTTCTCATACCTAGCACACATGCGTACAGTCTAAACGGGTAGTAATACATGACGTTAACAAAAACGTTAACAGGATAGAGATAAGAAAGGTAGAATATATAGTAATAACATTGATATCAGCTTAATCGTGGAAACTTTTTTAGTGACGATTTATCGTGTTTTTGTTTGTTTTGCAGGCTCGTGTTCCTCATCGGCTGAGAGCATGGGCTACCTGCTGAGTCGTCCAGGCGGCGGTCACGCCACAGTCCTAATAGTGGGTGGGGCAGCAGAATCCTTCTACTGTCGGCCGGGCTCCTACAGGATCATACTCAGGAGGAGGAAAGGATTCATCAAGCTTGCTCTCAAGCATGGGTAAAAAAAACTGAGAAATTTATATATAAACTACCATACCCTTTCATTAAGCGCTAGTCTGCCGACTTCAAATAAGATGTCGGACATATTCCAGGGACAGTGTGGCCAGGGGCGGGCTGAGATAAATATGGATTGATTTTTGGCGCACTCTCACCCCCCCCCTCCCACACCTCTATTACCGGGGAATATTAGGAAAATATACTCCAAACATAAGGTAACCTGGTCGTTATAGAAAAATAATCTGAAGGGAAATTTCCCAAATGGTAATGATACTACAAACGTTTCATTGCGAAATTGTATTAAAACGGAAAACCGCTAGTAAAACAAGTTTATTGTTTATTATAAAAAACACTTTTATATAATGAACAGCTTACGAGCTAATTGTAAACAAAAAACACTGTTGTAGAACACAATTTTTCAAAATGGTGGATGTAAAAAAACTTTTTTAAGAGTGGCACTGTATCCTAAACATAAAACTATACCAATATGTCAAATTTATGTTAGCATAAAAAAAAAGTGAACAATTGATATGCTTACTAACGCCACGACTTCGCCCAGGTTTCGTTGGGCTAGAAGTTGTGAGGGCTACAGATTATTTTCCCATCACGCCCAGGCTACGTTAGGTTGGTGCTCTGTTTGGCACTCCCCCGGCCAGCCGCCACTGAGTGTAGTGTAGTGCAGGGACGATCTCGTATCAATTTTTAGTCGATAGCACCCGCCTCGATGGCGTAGTTGGCTAACGCGCTTGTCGTGTTGAGCTCGACTGCTGAGGACGGGGAGATCGAGGTTCGAATCTCGGTCTGGTGAACTGGGGGGGGGGTTCCTAAATGGTTTTCCACTCTCCCTCCACGCAAATGCGGGTTCACTTCCTCTAATTCAACCTTCTCTATTCCTAATCCATTAGAGTAATTAGAACTTAAAGCGTATAACCCGAACGGGTAGTAAGACGCGGTGCTAAATATGATTAATTTAGTCGATAGCCCTAGAAAACTCCATTGTATCCCACTATGGCACATCTTAGAAGATAGGGCCATATGTAATCCGTCAAGGTAAGACTTACCTCTCAGGGTAAACAGAGTGTACATTATATTTATTTTCTAGAAAGTCAGGGACATGAGTATTGGAGGAGTGTTTGAATTTAAGGAATAAATACAAGAAACATAGAAAGAAAGAAAAATAGTGGAGAAACGAAGGGTGATCGTGGGAACTTTGATAAATGAAAATTAGTTATGGTCCAGGAAAGGTGGTCGACCACCCTGCTGTAGTGGCTTCAAACTGGACGGTGGCGGTGTAAACACGACCATTTCAAACAATGTATCGCCATGCAACGATGAAATAATCGCGCTGCTATAATAGTTTAGGGGAATGGGCTCTCAAGACGACAGTTATTTTATAAAGAATATTAACTTTAATATAATTTGGTCCGAATAGGGATGAATCTAATAAAAGGTTCATACCTTGTACTTATCCCCGGAAAGGAGCGGATCCAGATCAATTTCATAGGGGGCGGGGTCATAGTTATATATAACATAGTTACTTGCAATGTAACATTTCTGTTAAAAGCCGTTTAATAGTATCTCATTCATATTTAATATTATTAGCGTTTTAAACCGTGGTCATCCTCCCCATTTTTTAAAAATCAAAGTTTTTATAAGTATTTTGGATTGGCCCTCCTTCAATAATTAAAAATAAAGTTAATTCTAACATCTATGAGTAGTATTCGCCTTGATTTTTTATTTAATTCTATTATTTTTATAAGTAATTTAAGTGTTCCTCTCACAGAAATTTTTTAAATTTTGTATGCCTCTCAAAGCTATTTAGAGTGATCCTCACCTTATTTTTTTTTACGATATCTAGATACCTTTAGAAGATTATCTTTGAAGTGGTATAACGCCGATAAAATTTTGAAAATCAAATTATTTTAGAAATTAGCCTATTTGGGGTGGTCCTCGCCTGAAAATTCTTCAAAATGACCTGCATCTAAAAGCTATTTGGAGCTTTCCTCCCCCGACATTTTGTGCCAGTTAGATGCTTCTAGTCTAGTAGTTATTTGAAGCGGTCTTATCCGCCAAATTTTTGTCAATAAAATGCATCTAGAAGTCATTTGGAGTTTGAGTTAAGGCCATATTTCTGCTTCATATTCGATAATATCAGAGGTAGGTGACCTGGCGGTCTAGGGGTAATGTGTCAGACTTCTATGCTGGCGGCCGGGGTTCAATCCTCGGTCCCTGCACAGATTTATCTGATTACCAAACCCTTCATTCACCTCTGACAAGACCTCTTGTGAATGTGAGGAATGCCAGGCCTCCACCGTGGTTCGGATTCCACGTTAAACTGTAGGTCCTTCATTTCATCTCACAATCACCCTACCATTACACATTAGCGTAAGTGCGTATAACCCGAACGGGTAGTAAGACGCGGTGCTAATAATAATAATATCAGAGGATTTGAAATATATCTAGGGGCCAGGGGGAGTATTTATTCCAGGGAAGGGCACATTATTTCTAGGAGGGCAGAGGCCCCCACAGTTCCGCTCCTCCTGCTATCCCCACATACTCTATATTCGGTATGCGTGGATGAACTGCTCTCAGACGATTATTAGTCTTCTTTGACGTGTGGTAGTCTACCGTCTCTATGTGGAACAATGTTTGTTATACTCATTATGCACGACAAATATTAGTACATGAATTTTTTTTTTCCGACATTGGTTAATCATGGACGAATGATGCATGTGTGGACCCGGCTTAAGAGGTGTCTGCGCGTTAAAAGATAAGAAAATTGTATAATTTATCTATGTTGTATTTTCTTTCTAAAATTTAAACTTTCATTTTATTTTTTTTGTATTAATTTTCTAACACCCGCCTCAGTGGCGTAGTTGGCTAACGCGCTTGTGTCGAGCTCGACTGCTGAGGACGGGGAGATCGAGGTTCGAATCTCGGTCGGGTGAACTGGAGGCGGGTTTTTTCCTAAATGGTTTTCCACTCTCCCTCCACGCAAATGCGGGTTCACTTCCTCTAATTAAACCTTCCCAATTCCTAATTCATTAAGAGTAGTTAGTACTTAAAGCGTATAACCCGAACGGTTAGTAAGACGCGGTGCTAAATATTATTATTATTATCATCTAAATTTCACAGGAGGCGTCAACTGACCCTTTGACCCCTCCCTGAATCCGCACCTGGAGACATACATTGTTTGGATAATGAAATGTAACACATTGTGGTTGGCAGGACATGCAGCGCCACTGTAAGAGACTATAACTGCAACCAAGATATTGAATGGCGATCCTTTTTGCGATATTACCATTGGGAAACGCCAGACGCAGATGGGAGGATAACATTAGAGTATACCTTAAAGAGATGGGGTGTAATCAGGTGGACTGGATAGAATTAGCTCAAGGTAAGGATAGGGTGTAATGAGGTGGACTGGATAAAACTAGCTCTAGCTAGGGATAGGTGGCCTACCTAATTGCGGCAATGCACTTAAAAGTTCTTACTGCCCTAGAGTAAGGAAGATTTGTCTGTATTAGTCCGGCTCCTTAGCTCAATCGTTAGCGACTTTCCCTACTGAGACATGGGTCACGGATAAGACTCCAGACACGACCAAAACATTATTATTCTTGAATTGAGGCAAGCTCTTTCTCGGAATGGTTGACCTTTTCTTTAGGTTTGGTAAATCGTGTTATGATAAAATCGGTATATTTATTTTATTTATTTAGCACCGCGTCTTACTACCCGTTCAGGCAATACGCTTAAGTATTAATTACGCTAATGGGTTAGGAATCTGGAAGGTTGAATTTAGATGGATTGAACGCGTATTTGCGTGGAGGGAGAGTGAAAAACCATTTAGGAAAAAACTTCCAGTTCACCCGACTGAGATTCTAACCTCAATCTCCCCATCCTCGGCAGTCTAACTCGACACAAAACTGGTCGCGTTAGTCAACTACTACGCCACCGGGGTGGGTAAATCTGTCTCATAATAAATCGTTTTTACACCCATTATTAAAAAATCATTACCGTCCCACTCTTATCCGCTCTAGGACTCCGCTGGTGCCTGTGGTGTCGTTCGGAGAGACGGACCTTTATGACCAGGTGTCCAACCCGGAGGGCTCTTGGTTGAGGTGGGTGCAGGACCAATTCCGGAAGGTGTTCGGCATCGCCCCCATCATCCCTATAGGTCGAGGCTTTTTCCAGTACAGCTTCGGGTTCATCCCTCGCCGATGTCCGGTCTTTACTGTCGGTGAGTGTCGATACTAGTTCTCTCCCTGGTAGATTTTTTAATACTTGATCTGATACTTTTATTGACCTTTCCTCCAACAAATATCGCTATTTTAAATTAAAATTTGGCCGCAATAATTAATATGACTATTAAATTTATTTATACATTTCTAAAAAATTGGGAGAAATCCTAAAAAAAATTAGTTAGTAATCAAACTATTGTTTTAAATAACATGTTATTCAATTAAGGAGAGTTATTATAGTTATTAATGATAACGAAGAATGTATTTCAAAAAATCTGTTAACCTATTGAATCGCGTGGCTAAATACCATCTGTAAATGATGATAAACAATTTAATACATAACTTGTTACAATTTGACCAACGTATCAATTACTGCACTGCTGTTCTCACAACTATTAGTAATACTGTAGTAACGATAACACGAAGAAAAGAGGTATACTGTTCGCACACCTACTAGTAAGACTGTAGTAACGATAATAACATGGAGGGAGTGAGGTCTACTGTTCACAGAACTACTAGTAAGACTGTAGTAACGATAATAACATGGAGGGAGTTCTACTGTTCACAGAACTACTAGTAAGACTGTAGTAACGATAATAACATGGAGGGAGGTCTACTGTTCACAGAACTACTAGTAAGACTGTAGTAACGATAATAACATGGAGGGAGGTCTACTGTTCACAGAACTACTAGTAAGACTGTAGTAACGATAATAACATGGAGGGAGGTCTACTGTTCACAGAACTACTAGTAAGACTGTAGTAACGATAATAACATGGAGGGAGGTCTACTGTTCACAGAACTACTAGTAAGACTGTAGTAACGATAATAACATGGAGGGAGGTCTACTGTTCACAGAACTACTAGTAAGACTGTAGTAACGATAATAACATGGAGGGAGGTCTACTGTTCACAGAACTACTAGTAAGACTGTAGTAACGATAATAACATGGAGGGAGGTCTACTGTTCACAGAACTACTAGTAAGACTGTAGTAACGATAATAACATGGAGGGAGGTCTACTGTTCACAGAACTACTAGTAAGACTGTAGTAACGATAATAACATGGAGGGAGGTCTACTGTTCACAGAACTACTAGTAAGACTGTAGTAACGATAATAACATGGAGGGAGGTCTACTGTTCACAGAACTACTAGTAAGACTGTAGTAACGATAATAACATGGAGGGAGGTCTACTGTTCACAGAACTACTAGTAAGACTGTAGTAACGATAATAACATGGAGGGAGGTCTACTGTTCACAGAACTACTAGTAAGACTGTAGTAACGATAATAACATGGAGGGAGGTCTACTGTTCACAGAACTACTAGTAAGACTGTAGTAACGATAATAACATGGAGGGAGGTCTACTGTTCACAGAACTACTAGTAAGACTGTAGTAACGATAATAACATGGAGGGAGGTCTACTGTTCACAGAACTACTAGTAAGACTGTAGTAACGATAATAACATGGAGGGAGGTCTACTGTTCACAGAACTACTAGTAAGACTGTAGTAACGATAATAACATGGAGGGAGGTCTACTGTTCACAGAACTACTAGTAAGACTGTAGTAACGATAATAACATGGAGGGAGGTCTACTGTTCACAGAACTACTAGTAAGACTGTAGTAACGATAATAACATGGAGGGAGGTCTACTGTTCACAGAACTACTAGTAAGACTGTAGTAACGATAATAACATGGAGGGAGGTCTACTGTTCACAGAACTACTAGTAAGACTGTAGTAACGATAATAACATGGAGGGAGGTCTACTGTTCACAGAACTACTAGTAAGACTGTAGTAACGATAATAACATGGAGGGAGGTCTACTGTTCACAGAACTACTAGTAAGACTGTAGTAACGATAATAACATGGAGGGAGGTCTACTGTTCACAGAACTACTAGTAAGACTGTAGTAACGATAATAACATGGAGGGAGGTCTACTGTTCACAGAACTACTAGTAAGACTGTAGTAACGATAATAACATGGAGGGAGGTCTACTGTTCACAGAACTACTAGTAAGACTGTAGTAACGATAATAACATGGAGGGAGGTCTACTGTTCACAGAACTACTAGTAAGACTGTAGTAACGATAATAACATGGAGGGAGGTCTACTGTTCACAGAACTACTAGTAAGACTGTAGTAACGATAATAACATGGAGGGAGGTCTACTGTTCACAGAACTACTAGTAAGACTGTAGTAACGATAATAACATGGAGGGAGGTCTACTGTTCACAGAACTACTAGTAAGACTGTAGTAACGATAATAACATGGAGGGAGGTCTACTGTTCACAGAACTACTAGTAAGGCTGTAGTAACGATAATAACATGGAGGGAGCGAGGTCTACTGCTCACATAACTATTAGTAAGACTTGTAGTAACGATAATAACATGGAGGGAGCGAGGTCTACTGTTCACAGAACTACTAGCATATTTTTTCCCTTGTATCTTCTTTCATGTATAACACAAATATATATTAATATTTTGGAGGTTTGAATTCAAATGTAACCTATAAAGATTATTGGTTTATTTCCTTAAACATATGAAATCCTCATAAATGTTGAAACGTAAAACATTTTTAAACTTGTTCTGACAAAAAACTAAACTGTAGATATTAAGCAAACAAAACATTGGATTATATAGTTTGTGTGCTTGTTCATATTTTTCAGTGGGCAGACCCATGGAGGTTGAAAAAATCCCTGATCCGTCGAGACAGCAAGTTGATGAAGTTCATCAAAGGTTCACGGATCATCTGTTAGCATTTTTCGAAGCGGAAAAACACAAATATGTAAAAGAACCTGATAAGACTCTTCTTGAAATAGAATAAGATAATAACGATTCCGTTTATAAATAAATAAAATTAAGACATTGTTCATAATTACATATTGTTGGGAAATATGATAACTCGAATTTTTGTAAAGTGAATCTAGTCCTTTAACATTTGTTTTATAAGAACCAACACAACTACCGGTAAATATGCTATTGTTTATAATTCAGTCTTAGACATTAATATTATGATAGTTCAGTGGAAACATATAGCCATCCCATATTTGATTGGATTTTCACTGTAAATCAAACTAAAAGTCTGATTTTTTTTTTAAATATCGCAAATTATGAATTGGTTTTGCTCTCTCAACATTTATGAACAATTGACAACTATAAACAATGTTACAAAGTATTATAATAATATAAATGTTAATTTAATTCATTTATAAATTGTTATATTGTTACTGTCCTTTAATAGAAAATATAATATAATTTTATAATACATATTTGTATTAAACACATTATGGTTGCATATTTTCGTGTCAATTTTTGTTTGCCATTCAGTAAAACTCCATAGTGTAGTAATTTGCAAAGTTAAGTTTCAACTTGGTTTCGATTTGGCTCCGCGAAAAAAGCTTCGCCAATAAAAATAGTGAAGACTGATATAAACATCTGTGTTAAATTTGTCTTTTTGTGCTGTTATGTAAAATGCGATGTCCACATGACCAAAATAATGTAAGTATAATTGAATCGCGTGTTGTGTTATTTACTCGATTCATTAATTTGCTGTGCCGGAGATGTTAATCACGTTTAAAATGACCCAATTATGAATTGTATTCAGTTTTTAAGGCTGTATCATCGTAAACTGTTTCTAGCCTGTGGCCAGGTCAGTTTAGTAAAATGCCTCTATCCTTCCACCATCATACCTCCTTTAATGCCATCCATTCTTTTCCTCTAACTTAAAACACTTTCTGTTCTCTTTTACTCCCATCTCTTTCTTGGCCTCCGTTGTGGTCTTTTTCCTACATACTTTATCTCCAACATTTGGCATCCTCTCTTTTTCCATCCTCATTACATGGCCATACCATCTGTCTTGCTTCCTCTACTATCTCATGTACTTCCTCTAAATCTGTATAAATATCCTTCAAATATATTTTTTAAATTAATTTTTTTTTTATAAATCTACTAACTTCGATCTGGTTACACTTGGGAGATTTTCCTCAACCCTATGGACTATGTATAGCAGTCCGATTTTGAAATTTATGGAGTATAGAGAGATGGGTTCACTTCCTCCAATCTAGAGATTACAGAATTTTTTTACCATTGGGTAAACTCTCCTTGTGTGAGACTGATCGAAGAGATGGTACTTTTATACGGTTTTGTTGAATTAAAAGAAGTAATGGTGGCCGCATTAAGCGAATTTGTTTCATTTATTTACTTTTTCTTAACTATTTTCGGAAGGATTTTTTTGTCACTTCTAGTTCATAAACCCTCCTACACCCACTGATTGGATCAAGCTAGTTTTAAGTGTAATCGTACATTATCACATATTGATTAAATAACACGGATTTTTTTTTCAAGATGTATTTAGGTTAGTTGTATATTTCTGTTCCAACAAATTTTTTGATGTTGTAAAATCAAGAGGGGGTTATAGCCCCCTAAATATCTCCCTAAGAAATTTATACACACGTCCTTAGGTAAGAGGTGCATTTTTGCTCAAACATTTTGCTCATTGTATAAAAAAATGTTAAAAATCCAGATTTTAATTATTAGAAATATAAGTTATTTACTTACGGTATATACAAATTTATATTTGGGAAATATCAACGTTTACGTTTATATCTGCTTTGATATGAATGAAGTATGTTCGTGATATGTTGAAAAGTATACCTGAATATAATAAATTTGTAAGGTATTTCTGTAGAATGAATATTTAAACAGGTGTGTGTCTGTACAATAATAGTAAAAAAAAAGTTTTGAATTATAATGTTACTATAAGCCATTTTACAATTGTGTACATAGTTAGTAATAAGTAGCGAGACCACTATATATTTTCTGTAAATAAATTTGAATCAATGGTAAGGTGTGACCTTTTATAGTGTTAATCCTCGCCCCTTTCCCAAGAAAACTTACTTTTATCATTCTTTTAGATAATATTTTTTTATATATAAATTTAAAATTGACGAAGATTCACTCAAACCAAACCTTGATGAAAAGTGATAATATTTTGTAAATCAAATTTTAAAAATTGGCAGATAAATTAATATAAAACTAAAAGAAATAAATTACTAGTGAAGAGTAAATGGATTTAACTACCCTTTACTCTGGACACGAGTGATAGTTATACAACCGTGGAGGGAATGGATTTAACTACCCTTTACTCTGGACACGAGTGATAGTTATACAATCGTGGAGGGAATGGATTTAACTACCCTTTACTCTGGACACGAGTGATAGCTATACAACCGTGGAGGGAATGGATTTAACTACCCTTTACTCTGGACACGAGTGATAGTTATACAACAGTGGAGGGAATAGATTTAACTACCCTTTACTCTGGACACAAGTGATAGTTATACAATCGTGGAGGGAATGGATTTAACTACCCTTTACTCTGGACACAAGTGATAGCTATACAACCGTGGAGGGAATGTATTTAACTACCCTTTACTCTGGACACAAGTGATAGTTATACAACAGTGGAGGGAATGGATTTATTGTGCTCGGTGGCGCAGTCACAGAATTTGTTTAACGTGTGTGGGAATCTATAGGGGTAGTCAAAAGTAGTGGGTTTTTCTTAAGAGATATTAATTTAATAATCATATTATATTCTTTAAATTGAATGACACCTGGACACGGGAATAAAACCAGTGTCCATGTTCTTTTTTCCATATAAAAATATATTTAAATGCAGCTCTAACAGTAACTAACAAATATATCTTGTCTGTTTAATCAATAAATATATTGCTTACACACCTCTCTCGACTCGGTGCCTTTTGAGTATATTTGAAATTAATTAATTAATGTAAATGTGCTGTACAATAATGTTAATTGTTCTGAAATTAGAACATTAGGGTGAATATTAAATAACATAATACAGTAAAATTTATCCTACTAAATATCCAATCTCAAGGTCGATTAACCTGGGTATTAAATACAAGATTACGCCCCAACCAGAAAACTAGAAGTGCAGTTTTCCTTTATTATTCACTTGATAAGTGATATGGTCTTAAAAAAATAAATTCAATTTGGTTTTATTTAAAGAAAAATTAAATTAATTCACTGATATTATTTCCACAGTTTTCTAAAAGAATAAGAGAAATGCCCTACCACTATGCGACATTTGGTTTGATCTGTATTACCTATACCTTGATTTTCTTTAAATGGACATTTGGAACACCTTAAATACAAAGATTGTTTCAACATTTTACTTAATATCAATTGTTACATATGTAACATCACATTTATTTCAAAGTTTGTACAATGTATGTGATCACAAAAAATTGACTCAAATGTTATTTTTTTGTTCTGGCCGTGAATGCAATAATATTGTTGAGTGGTCGTGAAACTTTAAAAAAAAAATGTCACACGCACATACTTAAGGTGGGGTGCTAGTGAGCGCGACTTTAGTGTATTAGTTTTCCGGTGTTTATAGCCTAAACCTTTTTTGGCCAAAATAAATCAAATATTTCTTCTATATAAACCTATATAATTTAGTTCTTTCCACATGCTAATCGAAACAGTTCTTTAATATCTGTCATGAGCATAGCAGCATTTGGTGACAGACTTTTTAAATAAAGAGAAAAAGTTGTTGTTAAATTCCAGTTCACCTCTGACAGATATTCGAGAACTGTTGAGATTAACATGTGAATAAAACTAAACTCTGTTTCTATAGAAGTAATATTTAATTTATTTTGGCCAAAAAATGTTTATTCTATAAAAACTTAAAATTACTGTTCTAAACTCACGCTCATTAGGACCCCACCTTAAGGATAATATGAATGTGGAATTTATGTTGTATAAGGAAAAATATTCTCTTCATCCTGGACCAAATGTCCAGATTAATATTAGAGATTTCGTCTTTTTATTTGTTAAAACTCTACTATATGCTCCTTTTTTGTAAAGGATTTTGAAAAATAAGATTATTTTTATAAGATATTTTTAATGTATTGTCAAAGTTATATCATTGTTTCAGACATTTCATGAAAAAATAAAGTTTAAAGTGTCATAAGGCATCCCAAAAATAAGTGGGTGGGGGTAAGTGTCCCCCATCGCGCAATATTAGTGTATAGTAGTGTAATCTTTATGCGGTAATAAGTTTTGTACTGATATTAAACATATTTATTCTATCGATTTGATCAAATGTAACTTTATTATTAGTAATGGGTATATCTAGAGATGGATTTAATTAAAATATTAATTTTTATTTTACACATCGGTCCGAATCTTAGTAGACATTATAACCATAAAAGGGTTACTTTAATACTTTATTTATTAAGTAGCTATAAATAGTAACTAAATTTTTACTTAATTTTATACGCCTGTATATGGTTTCATTAAGAGTTTATGACCTTAATACATTGAATTAAACATAAATGGTACATTTAAGATCTGTGGTATAGTTTTATTAAAATTATGTTTAGCTAAGCCACATAGTATCAAAGCTCAAAAACAAATTGCAATTTAAAATTTGGTTGTTTTATTTTATGTTTAAAATTTAACTATTTTATCTTCTATTAAAAAACTATATTCATGATAATAATATAATACGGAAATGTATTTTTTGTCACTTGACTAGAAAGACTCAAGTCTCACATTTTATAAACATTAAAAAAAATCGAAACTGGAAATAACATGTCAAATTTATGATTTTATTTTTTAATGTTGGTTTGAATTTTTGTTGAATTATATTTTAATTGATATAATAATAATAGGCCCTTTACATAACAATTATAGGAAAGATTTAACAACCAAACCTCAAATCATTAATTTCACGCATAAATAATTGCATCGTAACAAATTAACATTCAACTTAAGGTGGGACATTCGAATAATTTATTATTTATGAGATTTGAGATTCGTGATTCGTAAAAATCTTAAAAATTATCTCTAGTTCAATTATGAAGACTTTAGCTTGTTTATAGCAATTTTAAATAAATAGTTAAATGAATAATAAATACTTGTGTAGTTAAAAATATAACAAAATTACAAAAAAAAAAGACAATTGTATTCATTTAAATAATTTATTATAAATGTGTTTGTGTTTATGACGTAAGACTCTACAAACAAAATAGCAATTGTCAGTGATGCCAAACAGTAAACACAGTGTTTAATGACCTTTTTAAAAAAAATATATATTCACTTTAACTAAAATAGTACATTAAAAAAATTCACTTTATAACTAAAATTGTACATTTTTAAAGGTAACAATTTGAAACTTGAGATAAGAGAGCAAATTAAATAATTAGAATAACAAAATAAAAAGATTCAACTCATATTTAAATTTAATTACTATTTATATTTTATATGGAAATTAAGAATTAATTTACTAAAGTAAACAAACCTCTTGTGAAGTTAAGATTCAGTTTTTGATAATTAGAGCTACATTTTTTACCATGAAATTATCGAAAATTTTGAATTTACATTAAAAAAAACTCTTAAATAAAACTGGCCTTTAAAATATTTACTTGACTAAAGCTTTCTAAAAATCTTGGATAGACAGTTAAAATATCTTATTTGTGAAAAAACATATAAGATGTCCAAATAATATTTAATTTGGTATAAGTTGAATACCTATTATCATCGCGAATAAATACAAACATTTCTTGGTCAACTTTAATCTTCAATCGAGAGCTGTATTATTATTTATTATTATTTTGTGTAGAGTGTGAAATATATTTGTAATTAGAAATAATAGAACTATTTTTGTAAACATATTTTTATCAATATAAATAGAATTAAATAAATCTCGACATTTCTAAAGCTTTACGTGTGTGGTTGTAAATATTAAATAAATTAGTTTGAATACAAAACAGGCTATTTAATTTAGACACTTGATCCTAAGGATTGACTGTCTGTCTATTAGTTTGTCTAAAACTTAAATCTTTACTTCCATCCCATAAATATGATTTAAACATGTCATAAAATGGAAAAAATACCCCACTTTGGAGTTATATACAAAATAAGAAAATACATTTAATTGATAATCTAATAGGTTCGAAACATTTAATACATTTTAATTGTTCCAAGCTTATTAGATTATAAAAATGTTTCATTTGTAGTTAATACTTGGAAATATGACCAGTCACAACCATCCTATCCTTAATTATGTCATTCTCAGTAAAGTTTCTATTAATGTAAGCAACTAATACTCTAAATTCCAAACAAATACAATTTTTTTTTTTTTTGTAATTGCTGTTAAACATCGTCTGATTCCTACCAAGGTGTGTGAGGTGTTTGTTAAAACTGTTATTTATTATTATTAATAAAAATATTTAGCACCGCATCTTACTACCCGTTCGGGTTATACGCTTTAAAAACTAATTACTCTAATGGATTAGGAATTGGGAAGGTTGAATTAGAGGAAGTGAACCCGCATTTGCGTGGAGGGAGAGTGGAAAACCATTTAGGAAAAAACCACCCCAGTTCACCCGACCGAGATTCGAACCTCGATCTCCCCGTCCTCAGCAGTTGAGCTCAACACAACTAGCGCGTTAGCCAACTACGCCACCGAGGCGGGTGTTATTTATTATTAAGTGTTATGTATTACGGCCGGTTCATTCCCTTTGTCAGTAAACTTAGATTGCCAATGCGCCCTACCCTGTCCTCTGCCACCTCCTTCAGCAACAAGAACTTTTTTTATTTCCTTTGAGTCATGCTTCTTCCTAAGCTCCTCTTTCCCTCTACGATGTCGTGCAGAGGACCGTACCTCCTAAGGATGACGTGTCTGCTCCAGTTTGCTTTGCGCAGAGGAATCACATCTAAAATGGCTCACTTCTCACCCCACTCTTCCTAGGACCTAATTTGTAACCCTGTTTGCCCATATGGACAGGTATTTTCAAAGACGTCTAAAAATGGACCTGTGAAATTCTCAACATTTCCCAATACATAATTTAGTGTAAATAATAAATTTATTTCAGATTGCATTGTTAACAGTTTTTCGACCGAGTAATTAGATATTTATAAGATTGGATTATATAGATAGACATTCCTTAAACTTATTTTAAAATAAATATATTAATGACTTTAATACAAAATTGATGTTAAACTTTGAACCTTCTTATCCATTACCTTTCCTTCAGCTGAATTTTAAATAGATATCGCCTCGATTATTCAAATTCTCTTGTTTGTAGATGACTAACTTAACAATATTATTTCTAAAAATAATAAAAGGTAATAAAATATATATTAGAATTCTGACAGGAAGGACTTTATCTGTCGGTAACTAAAGCTACTAAAATTAATTTAATATATCGATATGTAAAGTAATGTGCTCTTCAGTTGTCACTTTTGGTATGTATATTTATCAATACTTAAAGATTTGTATTTAGTCTATTTATTTAAGGTATTTAACGTGGACTCTCTGAACCAACTGATTATATAAGTACACGAGAATTTCTATGAGCGAGATCAAAAGGCTTACCAATTTTACCGGGGAAAACATTTTCCATACCTCTCAGGTTTTATTAAATGTCACAATTGAAATTCAATCGATAGTTTTACTTCCCCTTTGAAGGAAGTTGTGATAAGTATTTTTTTTATCGTTCAAGAAAAATTCGTCACTCACATCTGGGTTTGAACCCACGAGCATCGGGTCTTGAGGCAAGCACTTTACCGCAATACCACCAGGATGGAAGATACTTAAAAAAAAAACACTAATATTTTAAAATGTTATTGATGTTAGCCGATTCTTTCTTTTATTTGTTGTATTTTATAAAATGTCCCTCCTACCAGAATCGTAAATGTAGCCTATATGCGTCTTGCCTTAATATAAATAAATATAACTATGCTAAAAAAAACAAGCAAAATAAAGACAGTGATATTAATTTATTTCTGTGAAAGACAGTCGATGTCTAGACTATAACTTTATGGCTGGTGTGATTGTGTAACAATAAAGAACGTAGACGAACAAAAGTAATCCCGTGATTGTAAAACCTGCGATGAACATCAGCGCTCGATGAACCATCTAGAATGTGGAAAAAAAACAGAATTAGGCAGAAAAAAATGTTGTCAAACCGGTAATACAAGCCATAAAAACATTTAAATGCATAGTTGCGGGTTGAAAATAGAAGAACGACATATTTTAAAACAAACACTAAAATAGTGAGATTCGTTGAGTGATGCTTATCTATACACTTTTCATTTTTATAAACCGTGTCTTACTAAACGTGTGGGCTATCCTCAAAAGGGATAAGGATGAGGAGGTTAGAAATACTGGAAATATACCCGCGTTTTAGTAAAGGAAGAGTGGAAAGCTAACTAAGAAATAAAAACCTGCTCACGTTGCACTTCTAGTATTCGAACCTTGGACTTCCACGTTACCTGCAATACTATCTCTACTACTATTTTTTAAATTTAATTTATATCAGTAGTACATATTTATTCAATACAGATGGTCCAGATAAACACGATGTGCTTGTAAGCTGATGCCTCCCCCTTGAATGCCATGCATACATATGTAATGATATGCTGAATATATTACATTCCCTTAAGTTTTATATTATATTTGGAAATAGGAAAGGTGGATAGAAACATATAAAAGGGGACAAACACAATATGGCTTTTACAATGAAAATAAGAGAACAGTTCACACTTTGCACTGCTGCCAATGGACAAAGAGGTAATGGTTGCCTCTTAAAGAAAATCGATCCTCACCGCCTAATCCCCCGACCTAGGTTTCATTCTATCGGAACTCATCAGGGAGGAGTGTGAAACGCACAACGCAACTTCCTAAAAGAGGAAACAAAAGGGGGGAAATAGAAAAATGTAAAGAATGAAAGGACACATAGATAGAAACATGTAAAAGGTATAACATATTATTATTATTATTATTAGCACCGCGTCTTACTACCCGTTAGGGTTATACGCACTTACGCTAATGTGTAATGGTAGGGTGGATGTGAGATGAAATGAAGGACCTACAGTTTAACGTGGAATCCGAACCACGGTGGAGACCTGGCATTCCTCACATTCACAAGATGTCTTGTCAGAGGTGAAGGAAGGGTTTGGTAATCAGATAAATCTTTGCCGGGACCGAGGATCAAACCCCGGCCGCCAGCATAGAAGTCTGACACCTTACCCCTAGACCACCAGGTCACCGGTATAACATAAAGGACAAACCCAAGAATAGGACAATGGATGCGAATATATAATACTGTATATATCTATATCGAAAAGCTCTTTTCTCTTTATTACCTCATAAAGTGAAAAGAGGTTTCCCTTATATAGATATATTATATATTCCCTTAAGTTTATTATTTCAACATAACATAAATGTAATACTTGGTTTAACTTTCTTGAGTTTTGATGGATTAAATACCAACGCTAGTATGTTTGTTAGTTACGGTTTTAACCACATCTAAATATCATAGTAATTAAACTTAAAATTGAAGCCTGGACACGGGAATCGAACCCGGGATCCTTGATTTAGGACGTCAATGCTCTAACCATTGAGCTATCGAGGAATTGTCCCATGCTCAGGTCCATTCTTCCCTCAAATTTTAAGGCAGAGTCTGTGGTGGACGTGTGGAAATCATCAGCTAAATATGTGTGATCAATTAATAAATAATGAAATAGTTGTATTTGTAATTTTTTTGTCTTTTGCTTTCATTGCTTTAAGAATCCATTTTCACATTCATGAAAGAGACACTATGATTTTAATAAGCAGTCATTTATTAAAACTATTATTATTACTTTTATTTTTTATTTTGTTATTATTATTATCATCATCATTAGCACCGCGTCTTACTACCCGTTCGGGTTATACGCACTTACGCTATTGTGTAGTGGTAGGGTGATTGTGAGATGAAATGGAGGACCTACAGTTTAGCGTGGAATCCGAACCACGGTGGAGGCCTGGCATTCCCTATTTTGTATTTAACGCACACTTTCTAAGCCGACTCGTCATACGAACACACGACTTAAAAGGTAGAATTATTTGAGAACAGACAGAGCACTGAACCTAGGACTATTAACCCAGTAAACAGATGCCCTACCGTGTGAGATAAGTTGTCAGATTGATAGTTATATTTTTAGAATCTTTGAGGGATTCCCCTACCTATCCGGCTTATTACTTTAGGTTTTATTCATAGCAGCTCATAAAGGTAGTTTCGGGGCTGATGAACGTAACATATACAGGGTGTTCCCCATGTCGGTGCACACCACAACACGTCTCACCTGGTCCTGCCAATGTTTATTCGCCTGACAGCTTCTGTAGCTCATGTTGGTGAAGGTGACGGATGGGTACAGAGGCATCCACAATTTGGGGAACAGTTGGAACAGCAACTCGTCCAGTTTCTTGCGGATGAAATATGACCTTCGGTTCACCAGATCTCTCATCTTCAACATAATCGACCATTCGACAACGTCCGAACAGATTTTAATTTGAGTAATAATGGTTTTCGTTTACATTTGCGATATTTCGTACTAATGAAGGATTCTTAACAGCCCTATAGAATCTCCTAGAAAAATTACCCATACGCTCAGCTATCAGATATTGTCGTCAGTTATTTATAGCTTTTTAATCTAAATGACTATAGTTAAATACATTATTTCTTAGAAATTGAACTCCCTTTTTCCTGAAGAAAGAATGCGACATTTTTAGCTTTTATTTTAGTGAGGGTTGGTGGTCGAATCCTTGGTGTAGGGTCGATTCCTAGTCTTAGAGATTATAAATAGGCATGGAAAACGTTACAATAACAATACCACGTGCTTAAGGGCGATTTAAAGACTATACCGAGATTTAAAACACAATTCTCCTCTAAATATTAATGGTCAAGGAAAATAATGTTTACTCATGCAATACCTCTATAGAACATTAGCTACTTATGTAAATAGTTTTTTTTAGCACCGCGTCCTACTAACCGTTCGGGATATAAGCTTCTATACTAATTGCTCTAGTAGTATTAGGGTTAAGTAAGGTTATATTTTAGAGGGAGTGTACCCGCATTTGCGTAGAAGGAGAGTGGAATACCATTTGGGGAAAACCACTCCCAGTACACCCGACTGAGATTCGAACCCCGATCTCTCCGTCACCGACAGTTTAGTCTACTGTAAAGGTATCGCTTTAGACCACGCGGCTACCGAAGTGGGTCCCAGAAAGTTAATCTACTAATTAGCGATAAGAAAAAAATCAAATTTAGGAGAGTTTTTTTTTCAACCTCACCAGGGATCGAAATATCATGTATTAGTAAGCTCACGCGATAAATACTAATCCAAAATATTGAACTGATATTGCGTTAATTTGTTTCTAAATTTGTCGTTAAAAGTATATTTAAAAAAATCTACCCCAGTACCCCTTAAGAAGATTGAACCCAGTCGTCTAGAATCAAAGTCAGAAGAGCAAAGCACCTCACGGTTTAGAACTATCAGTAGTTAGAAAAATACCGTGGGGAGGGGGGGGGGAAGCAATGTATTAAAATATAAAATACAATTCTGAAAACCATTAGAATAATTAGTAAATATGCGTACAATCCTAACGAGTATAAAAATACGCTACCAAAAGGGGGGGGGGGGATATGTAAAGGAAATTAGCCATTCCCAAAGGGTTTGCGTGACCCTTTGGCTTACCTCGATATAGTTGTACATGGCAAGATCACATATTGCCTCAGCATCCTTGTTCCTGATCTGGGAGAATTCCCGAAGTACCACGGAGAGATCGTCTCCGTGAATGTCCATAAGCTGATCCAAAATGAGGCAATCCTCGAAACCCTGTAGGGAATAATACCACCCCACTATCATTCCTTTGTATTCAGTTCGAGATTCTCTGGACTGGGAAGAGATACAAATTTATATCGGGGGATGAACATGCCAACATGATACAGATTTAGTTGGCCAAATGTACAATTATTTAGCACCACGTCTTACTACCCATTCGGGTTATACGTTTTAAGTACTAATTACTCTAATGGATTAGGAATTGGGAAGGTTGAATTAGAGTAAGTGAACCCGCATTTGCGTGGAGGGATAGTGGAAAAACATTTAGGAAAAACCACCCCCAGTTCACCCGATCGAGATTCGAACCTCGAGCTCCCCGTCCTCAGCAGTCGAGCTCAACACAACAAGCACGTTAGCCAACTACGCCACCGAGGCGGGTAAATGTACAATTAAAGCTATGAACTTATCTGAATTCTAGTTCTAGCTTCACTGCACTCTCCGGAAAAGTCTTGAAGGTTGGTTAAAATAGAAAATGAAACAATTTTAGTTGATCTTAATAAAAAACAATAAATGACATTAAAGGTATGGAATTGTCGTAATTTCTGTTCAATCTTTGTTGTTCTCGGTAGAAGAGTTACAAGATTATAATGGTCCATTCGTTCTGCAGCTCCTGTCCACCGTAATCTACGAGACTTGACCTTTCTAACAATGTCTTGTGGTGATTACAGGCTATGCAACTTCTCATTATGTAACCTCCTCGGCTCTCCAGTATCCTCATCTCTTTATAGACCAAACAACTTCATAAGCACATTGTTTTCGAACATCTTAAAATTTGTTTTCATCAAGTAAGATAAGAGATCACGTTTCACACCCAAAAATAAAACTCGGTAAGATTATTGGTATATTCTGAATATAACGTCCTTTGGCAGCAGGCGAGATGTCAACAACTTACTGACCGAATAATATCATGCACTTACCGACGATATTATTTTCCTAGTTTACAATCCAATATCGTTATTGCTAATTAAAACTATTCCTAAATATTTAAACTCATTAACCATGTCAAATGATATTTTGCTCGAAAGCTTATCGTCCCCGATATGTGTTCTCTGTGTGATCATAATGTAATTAAGTCTTTTTTTTTAGCGTTCACTTCTAAACCTATTTCCTTAACAGCCTCTGGTAAAATTTCTTCGTTTCCTGTGACAGCTTCCTTACTATTGCCCAACAAAGCTAATCATCTGTGTATCCTAGTAGCTGCATTTTACTGTTTAGTGTCAATCCTTCCTTACTATCTCTTTTCCTTACTTCCTTATTAACCTAATAGCATGCTCTAAGGCTAGATTAAAAGGTAACAGGGAAAGTGCACTTCCTTGTTTACACCCATTAAGTATCTAATAAGTGATATAACATTATCATCGTTTATATGTAGGTACCCACTTCGGTGGCCACATAGTCCAAGGAACGTCCAACCTTTTCCCCGATTTAGGGTATCATAAGTTCTTTTGGGAACTGTCCGGGACCACAGACAAATAATATAGCCAGACACTCAACCTCCAGGTTAAAATAGTTGCGGTCCTTTTGGCAGATTGAGTCTTTCACCACTAGGATCGCTGCGGTTAGTCCTCTCGTCACTCAGCAATGAATGACACTAGCGAAGCCCAGTGTTGAAGGACTCAAGCTGGCAAAAGGAGCGTAGCAAAACCTCCGTAAGGTCGAGAGTCTGTTTCTTACTTGTCCGTGGCCGGGGGGGCCATTTACGACATTTGTAATACCTAGTGTCGACCTCGATGGTCTTTGGAGTAAAGTGCTTTTGCTTCATGAACCGAGGTTCGTGGGTTCAAACCCAGTCGGGGTCGACGGATTTTCTTTGAGCGATAAAAATCCACAGAATCCCTTCCTTTGGAGCGGGGAGTAAGACCGTCGGTCCCCATATCGGTTGTGGCATGTAAAACAACCTTTTCCACGGTTATCCTATAGTATACATACAGCGTTCATTCCTTGGCCGTAAAAAGGAACCATAGCGTGCGCGGCGTCCCCTATGATGACAGCTTTGTTTCCGACATGGTACGGGTGACACTGAAACAGAGAAGTAATTGAACAATAGAGAAGCGCGTTTTTACCCGCATTCAAGCTCTGTGCTTTTTATGTCCTCCAAAAATTATTTCTTTCGTAGTTTATCAAAGATTTGAAACAAATTCGGGGAATACTCAACACCACAAAGGAACATCTTTAAATCTATTGGTGTTTTTTTTTAGCATCGTGTCTTACCACCCGCTCGGCTTATACGCCTAGATATACAAATTACGCTGATGGTTTTAGGGAGTAGGAAGGCTATATTTATAGGAAGTGGACCAGCATTTGCGTGGATGGAGAGTGGAAAACAATTTTATGAGATTTGAACCTAAGTCTCTCCGCTACCGGCAGTCTAATCTACTTCGAGAGTAACGCTTTAGACCATGTGCCCACCGCAGCGAATCAGCTTTATGTTTTTTCGATCAAATATTACATCGAAAAGAGGACTTAGAGCTTTATTATTAGAAGTATAAGTAGTTGTTGTATTAGTAGCTGCAGTAACAGTAGTCAGTGGCGTGACATGATGTGTTGCCAAAGTAGGCAAGGTTAGTTTAAAACAATGGTTTGCAATCCGGGGGGCGCCGTGGCATGTTTCGGTTGGGGTCACAATTCTTGTCGAGGCTATAGCTTGTTAGACCTAAATATTTAAATTGATTATAATGTTTATAGGCAGGTTAGAAAATCAGAGAGAACTAATGTAAGTGGTTAGAATTATTTTTTAAAAACTATTAAGTTACTGCTACCTGCTTCGATAGTCACATGTCAAACGCGCTACTCTTGCAGCAGATAAGACCGCCAATGACAGGAAGATCGAGGTTCTAATCATGTTTGGGTCTATTGAAAGTAGTAGTTATCCCTAAATTGTTTCCCACTCTCCTTCTACGCGGGTATATCAACTCTAAAAAGTTTCCTTCCTCATCCCTACCCCATTAGAGTAATTATAATACATGCGTATAACCTGAACAGTTAGTAAGTTGCACTGATAAATAAATAAATAAATCAAATATACATTCCTATGTGACGTATATGAATCAGAGCCTATGTAGGTCTACGTCTTAACCACTCACTATAAGGGGTTAGGGGGGGGGGGAGATTTAAAGAGTAATTTGAGAGAAAACTCCCCCGCATTAGCGTGGATTTGGGAAGGAAAAGTCACAGTGATACATCACCTGTGGAAAAACAACCTCAGTGCAACCAAACAAGATTCGACCTTGGCCTCTCCATCACCGGGAATCCAGTCTAACGGGTCATGTCAACCCATGACCTACGAACTATTTGAGCAATATAATAGACATAGCACCCTGACCCCTTCACCATTACTACATAATTTTGAAAAGAGGAAGGTCCCAATTTTACCAATGCTATGTCGAGATTATTGAGTCAAGAGTTTGTTTAAAAAATTTGGAATATTTGATGAGCATTTGATCAAATGATTACATTAGCACATGACTTACAGGATAACTTAACTCTAGGACCAAGCTAACACGCAGTTTTTTTTAATCATCACGTCTTACTACCTGTTCCAGCTATACGCATATAGGATAAGTACAGTATTTTATAGATTATCTCCTCGCTTATGCGTGAAAAACTATTTAGGATAAGCCACCCTCATTAGACCCGACCGGGATTAAAACCTTTACCTCCCCGTCATCAATAGGTCACTCCAACACAATAGTTACGCCTTAGACCATTCAGACACTTAAGTGGGTAACATCCAGTTTCCCGACTGCTAATTAATCACGGTGAAAGAGGAAACCATAATTTTTCCAATATAAATATATTTTTGTCATTCCAGTTATTTAAGCCAAGTTCTTTTAACACTTTTTTTTTAACACAGCGTCTTACTACCCGTTCGGGCTATACGCGCTTTAGCTCTTAACTTAATAAACAGAACACTGTTAACTGAGCTAAAGGGCAAAGCTCAAGGAGGTAGAGGCTATAATTCGGGTCCGTATTTTTTTTTATAACGTAAAACATTATTATAAAATAAGATAAAATATTGCTCCAAGAGATACGTTTAGTTTGATTTTCTGCAAATAATAACCTAAAAAGTTTTTAAATATTTGTCACTAGCATTCTGGAACTCAACAAGACTTTTCAAATGAAGAGAAAAAGTCCATGTAAAACTTTAGGATGCTCATGACAAATATTAAAAAACGGATTTTTTTTTGCACCACGTCTCACAACCCATTCGTTATATACTCAATATATGTATACTTATTAAACTAACATGTTAAGAGATGAAGAAAATTGAGTTATAAAGGAAGTGTACTGGCATTTGCGTGGAGAGGAAGGGGAAAACCATTAATTAAAAAACACTCTTAAAACACCAAACCGTAGCTCCAACACCAATCTCCGCGTCATCGGCACTTGTCTATTATTAAACCATGTGAATACCGATGAGATCTTCAAAAACCGTTGATGTGACTATTTTTATAAAATTAAACTCTATATTTCCAATGAAGCAATATTTTATCCATTTAGTTCTGAAGAGGTTTTTTTGTCATAAAAATAAGTACCTGGACTTGCGTTACCTTACACCCCTTTCTTAAACACCTTAGAAACACAACTTAGCTAATAGTTTAATTTTCTTCACATGGTGACCTCAAAAGTTTTTAAAAATCTGCCAAGGGTGTCCTGGAATTTAAGGGCAACTTTTCTTCTTCATTTAAAACGTTTATTATCTAATGCCACTATGCTTTTGACATATATTCAACAACTGTTGAAATCATCAGGTGAAGAAAATTAAACTCTATGTTTCTACGGGAGAAATATTTGATTTATTTTGGCAAAAAAAAAAAGTTTTTTCCAAAAGCAATACAAAATAATTGCCCTTAACTCACGTTTGCTACACTCCTACCCTAATAAAGAGGACATGTGTTTGGGTCCGGTGAGAAGGACCTTACACTCACCTTGATGGACACCAACGAGGAAGGCCTGCCGGCGAAGAAGTCTGCAACCAGCTTACCCTCTCCGATGAGAGGGACGGCGTCTGGGAAGTGGACGCCGAAGAAGCAGAGAAGCGCGCTCTCTGTGTCAAGGTCACGGAACTGCTTCAAGGGCATGAAGAGGGTGACCGTCCACGACCGGTCCTGGTTGGGTAGGGCGATCATCATGAAGGTCCCTCTGGGCCAGATGTGGAGGTAGTTCTGCTCCATCGCGAACTGGGGGCAAACGACAGAGTGTACCTTCATCCATCACTGCAGTATTTATTGTAAGAATAGCAGTTACGAGGCTTTAAAACCATCTTAAATTATTTAAACCCATTTTAATGGTCAAATAATCAAAGTCTGGGATCAGCCACTTTTTTTTGTATCGTGGGCAGAATAGACTTTTAAAAATTGGCGGAGAGTTTGAATATTTTTGTATACAATTTTAACATTATATTTCTGATATAGTAATTAGTTATTAGTCTAATTTTATGAGGATTTGTAATGAGAGACTCTGACCACTAGACCACAGTTTTGGCTCAAATTTTCATAAGCATTACTAAGATACAAACCATATAGTGGTAAGAGTTCCTAGTTACAGATCTAGAGGTCCTGGGTTCAATCCCCGGCGCTTCCAGATTGTTCTGTGAAGCAATAAGTCTGGAACAGGGTCAAACTCAACCTCTTGAAGCCAAATTAGGAGCTACGTTAATAGATAATTAGTAGTTCTGGCTTAAAATAATCCATTTAAAGGCTTGAGGGCTCGTTAGGCTGACCTTTTGTCCACAAATGCTGATACCATGGAGTTATTTTTATTCTTTAAATATAAGTATAACTACAATATTTAGAACTCCTATGCATACCAGCTGCAGTGAGTTCACAGACCGGTGGGGAACCAGTCGGGAAACAATTCACAGACCAGTAGTGGTCCGCGGGCCACTAGTTGGGGAAAAAATTGTCCAAAGGGACGTAGAAGATGTTTAGGAACGTCACCTTTCCATCTTCGGTGGGCGGTATGCATAGTTCCAGATAGCCGTGCTCGATGTAGCGCTGACTGTAATCGAACCCAGGTCTCTTCATGAGTTGCATCCTGACGGTGGAGAACGCCCCGTCCGCACCCACTACCAGATCCGACGTCTTTGACACCACCTCCGGCTGAGAGGTCCCATGACCAGTTGAACTGATAAACATATAGACATATATACGTAATATCAAATAAAATATTGTTCACCAGCGTAGAATGTACTTGACAATCGTAAATAATCGTTGTTATAGGCCTACACCTCTGTTGGTACGACCGAGTGCTCTTGCTCCCTCAAATACCCTTATTTTTATATCTATATCTAACTAATTTTTCAGTTATACGCATCTTATATGGTAACTCGCTTTGCTTAATATTGTGTAAGGAATTTAATATACGATATTTACTATCGCGACCTAGTAATCATTAACAAGGCCACCGACGTCGCCTTCATTCTGTTATTCCGAGTTAAATATGTAGCTTAACAAGGTTTTTGTTTTTTTATTATTGCAGAAATTGTTGTATTTGGGTGGTCTATCAAAAATAGAGGTGTGCCTTGGAATCTCTATAGAAAGTTTTTGTTTTTTATTCTTGGAGTTATTGTTGTATTTGGGTAGTCTAACCAAAATAGAGATGTGCCTTGGAATCTCTATAGAAAGTTTTTGTTTTTTATTCTTGGAGTTATTGTTGTATTTGGGTAGTCTAACAAAAAATAGATATGTGCCTTGGAATCTCTATAGAAAGTTTTTGTTTTTTATTCTTGGAGTTATTGTTGTATTTGGGTAGTCTTAACAAGAATAGAGGTGTGCCTTGGAATCTCCGTTTATAAATCAGGCTTATAACAAACTCACCGCTGGAAGTTGAGTTTCCCTCGCTCCAGGTCAGCCGACACCAGTCTGTGGTTAAAGTGAAGGGTGACATTCTTGTATTTCTCCGTCGCTGCCAACAGACATGACAAGAATATTCACACGCCGGACCACCACACAGGCTTCCACTCGATTAACCGGTATCGGGTAAACTAGATACACCATCACAGTCGATCAAGAGAGAGAGCTATTGTACTGCGAGTTTCAGCATTATTTATTTGACATAACTTAAGTTCTATTTTCCAATTTTAATACAATCTCATTTTTATTTTCATTTATTTGAGGTATTTAATGTGCACTTTCTTAACCGACTGATTATATCAGCATGTGACTCGTAAACTAACTTAAAATCTAAAATAAACACATCATCCAACCCGACCTCCCAAACAAATTTGATTGTCTTACCTGTTAATAATACTTCATTAAGGTATTTCCTGCAGACGGAATAAATGCACTGGAACAAAACAATAAATGAATATGTAATTTATTTAAAAGTAATTTATTATAAAAGTGATCAAATTAAAGCACGTTAGAACTTCAAATATTTGCAAATAAATCAATAAAATAAAATAAATAATTTACAAAAATAATAACACTATCAAGATTATATTTTAAATAAAATCTAGATTCTAAAACGAAATATTTAACACTTTACAATAAACCTTAATAGTAGGGTGAATATAAGATTTTAATGTTTTTCTTAAGAGGGCCTTTAGTAAAATTATTAATAAAACTACCACTAACAATCATGTTCCTTGATAAATTAAAGTAATAATAATTAACATCAAATGGCGATCTCACTAAACCCATTATCGTATATAAATCACGTTATATACTGTACACTAACATATGGAACTCATGTTATATCCATCATCATATGAGAAACACACTGTATCCACTTCTACATACCCTTTATTTTGTGTGTACCTTACTTAGAAGGGACAGAATCTATTGTACGCCTACTTAAACCACAAATTTAGGTCGGGGCATTCCAAACTCTAGCAAATATATATTAGTAAATCAGCCCCCACCTTTTTGGAGTAGTAAAAACCCTAACGAAATGGATAACTAGAGAAATGATTCACTATATTTCTTTATATACTGAGATTTAAGCTGCTTTAGGATCCGAGTGGTGGGTAGGCTGGGGAACATGGTTGCTACATAGTGGGAGTTTGCACATTACTACTATGCAAGCATAATTAGTGACTCAAGAAATTTGGCAACGTGTATCGGTTGCTATGACAACTACCCTTCACGGATTGGTCGAGAATGAGACGAGCCTCTAATCCCACTCCGGCTGCGCTACCTCAATCCTAATAAAGTTTAAAACACGGTATAAGTGTCTCTTAATCCTTTTATGAGTTCTACCACAACCTTTTGTGTTCATTTCAGCTATTCTTCAGTTTAGTATTCAGCGTGTAGGTTTGCACCCATTTTCATAATATTAAGTTAGTTATTAATTACGATGTATAAAGTTTTAAGTAAGATAACAAAGAAGAAGAATGTTTGTTGTTCAATAAGCTGTTGTATATAATATTGTTTATCTTGTACGTAATGTTGGAAACAATGACTACAGCCTCACACGTGACACGGCTGTGAAAGAAATGCCTAGTTTTACCAAGGAAACAAAGTTTGGAAGCTCCCGAACATTTATTTCCGGTGGTAGGTGGTTACACGGTCCGCACCGAGCAATGCTCTCTCGACGATTCGTCCACGCCGGTGCGGTGCTCCGTGTAGCCACTTGCATTTAAAAACATGGACAGCACTCTACCGGGAAAACGCGGTGCGGCTCTGTGTAGCCGGTCCTTAAAGCTCACAAAATTGTATTAACATATTTACCAATATCTCCAAAAATGTTGGTTTTATAAAGCTTGTAATGTTTAATATAACTACAATTTTGCAATGATAAGTAATTTAGTAATTTAAATAGTTGCAGAGATGAGGAAATTTCCAATTCACTAAAGTACCCTAAAATTAATTTTTATAGGAAAATGAAAATAGCCATTTTGTTTATATACTTAATCACCGACTAGATGCGAATTTTAATCAAAATCGTTAATGTTGAGTTTGATAAAATATAATTTTTCTCTTCTCGCCCTTTATTTAAACTACTCTTAATTTTAGGGTTAGACAGACACACGGACAGACGGAATTGCAAAAAAACACTTTTTAGGGTTCGCGGGGTCATTAAACGTCGACACCCATCAACATTTCGGGTTTGATTTTTTTACGGTCGTAATACTTGAACTTTAATGTTCAAAAAGTTTTAAAAAAATATTTTTTTGTTTAGATTGAAAATAATTGTTTTTATAAAAATATGTTTCAAATTAAAGATTGTTATTATAAATAAACCTCCATCTTTGCAATGATAAGTAATTTAAAATCTCAAATAGTTTCAAAGATGTGATAAAAAAATGAAAATTTACGAATTAGACCGGAACCCTTAAGTCATTTTGCCTGTAAAATCAGAGTAGCTATTTTGTTTATAATATTGATCAATACTTAGAAATGAAACTTAATCAAAATTGTTAGAACCAATTTTGATAAAATTGATTTTTTTTATCTTTTCACCCTTCACCCTTATACTTAGGGTTGGATATCCATTTCCAAAAACACCTCGGGGTAACCCTATGAAAACCCTAGATACCACGTTTTAGACCGATCGCTAAAATAGTTTAGGCTCTAGCCTGAGGTACAAACAGACGGATGGAAAGTCAAAAATAACTTTTTTGAATTCGGGGNTGAAACGTCGAAATTCATCAAAATCTCGAGTTTAATTTTTTTATGATCACAATACTTTCTCTACCTGTAAGATAGCGAGAAAGTAAAAAAGATTCTAGTTAATAATACATTTTCTTACTAAAAAATGTCATATGATATCACTTGTTGTATGAAGTAGATACTTGAACTGGAGAGCTTTGCAATTTAGTGCTGGACAAGACTTGAAAATATTAGGGGGAAAGACAGGATAACAAATGAAGAAGTCCTAAAAAAGAGTGGGTGAGAAGAGAACCATTTTCGACGCGATTCTTAGTAATACAAAGCTAACTGGATCGGACATCTTCTTAGGAGGAACTGTCTTCTGCACGACCTCATAGAAGGAAAAGCTGAGGGAAAGAGGAGCTTATGAAGAAAGAGAATTCAAAAATTAGATGGCTTGAAGGAAATATGAAAATTCTGGGAGCTGAAGGAGGATGCAGAGGATAAGGCGTATTGGCGGTCTAAGTTCACTGACAAAAGGAATGGACCCGTCGTAATACAAAACACCTAATAAAAATAATAATATATACAGATAATACACATTATAAATTAATAGTGCGATTGATAAAATACAATATATTTGTATTATATTATTGCATCTATTATAATTAACCATATAAGGGTAGTAGAGTTTAGTGAAACTTAGAGTTGAGCCACAATACTAAAAATTATTTTTTTGAAAACCACTAAGTTAGACCACTACTACTTGTCCATGCGAGTGGGCCTTATACTTGTTAAATTGTGGTCACCTGTTTACTTCTGGGGTCATAAGGACTGATCTTCCTGGTGCAGTTAGTCCCATGAATCATCCTCCCTTCCAAAGGGATGCCATGTTGGTTGACAAATACCTCCTCCAATCCAACTTTCCTCAGGGCAGCCCTCGCCCTGGATGACATTGTTAGGTTGATGGTGCGACCTTTCACATGTTCTGATAGCCGGATATCTGCGATCAAACAATCATAACATTACTCATAGAGCCAGTTTCATAGTCAAATTTAGTACGCCTCAAGTGCGGTGCTACACTAAGTACAAGACGACACCTACCTAAACCAGAATGGAATGGGCCGTTCTCGCATAGGAAACTGGCCCATTCCATTCTGGTTTAGGTAGGTGTCGCCTTGTACTTAGTGTAGCACCGCACTTGAGGCGTACTAAATTTGACTATGAAACTGACCCTTAGAATGAATAGTAGGATCGGTTAATATATATTAAGTCGAATTTTCACGGATAGGATCTTTGGTGACATATAGAAAAGTTACTATAGATCTATTTTCATGTATCCATCCGTCAATTCATGTGATTTACAGTTGTCACTTAGGATAGGTATTATCAATACCTATTGAAATGATATAAATTGTGACGACAAAAAGGTTTGTAATTTTTTATAAGGTTCTTCTTCTACTAAAAGCCTACTGTTTGATTCACAGTTTCTGGACTAGATCTTGAGATTTTATTCGAATAGCATTCCAAATTTTCGTAGAAGATTATAGAAGATATTTATTTAAGCTTATAAGATATTTCATTTATAATTAATTCAAGAAAATAAAATATTTTTTGGAGCCTATACAAATTTTATATAGATTGGAGGTTGAAATTTCTACTGAAACTATCCCCTGAATTTGAGGTTGGAAACTCTCTGGAAGTTTTTATTTGGATTGGAGATTGAGATTAATTTCTTCTTGGTGAAAAATTTTGATAGAAAACAAATGAACATACATACATACCTAATAATGCCGTTCACATACGGTGTATGCAATAAACTGTGTATATACTTTAGTTCAAAAAGCAACAACTCCGTACTTAATCCATCCTGCCTAGCTTTCCCCATACTTCCCTATCCTTGCATACTCCCTTCGCTTTACCAACAACCATACACCGAGTCATACATGATCTTTTATACTGAAAACTCTTAATGTTTCTTTTTTTCACACATTCTTCTACAACATTTAGCCACGTCTTAAATAGCCTACCTAGGGATGTGGTATCGAAAGAAAAGTATCGATAATGTAATCAATAAAAGTATCGGAAGAAAAATATCGATAACAGTAAGTATCAATATCGAAATTTTAATCTGTAAAAATGTTGTGTTTTTTTTAAATCTAGTAATTTTAATTTCAGTTTTTGTATCTATCATTGTATTTTTGTATTTATTTAAACACTGACAATTATACTTATTGAACTGTACAAAAGTTTATTTTGTTTAGTTTGTGACGACTATGCTGAGTTATAAAGGAAGGGGTATTAAGTAGACTGGCTGCCACTCGCCCCGTCACCAGGTCAGGCAGCAGGCCATGCAGAAAATGACTGAAAATTGAAAAATAGTGTAATTTGTTCTTCCTCTAAAGTCCACCCTAATAAACATTTAATCCTATTATGAGTGAAGATAAAGAAAAAGTTGTTTCTTTAGATACCGATTCATGAGTACTAATTTCAGTAAAAGTATCGAGTAATTGTAATAATTATAATATTTAGCACCTCGTCTTACTACCCGCTCGGGTTATACGCTTTAAGTACTAATTACGCTAATGGATTAGGAATTAGGAAGGTTGAATTAGAGGAAATGAACCCTCATTTGCCTGTAAGGAGAGTGGAAAACCATTTAGGAAAAACCACCCCCAGTTCACCCGACCGAGATTTGAACCTCGATCTCCCTGTCCTCGGCAGCCGAGCTCAACACGACAAGCGCGTTAGCCAACTACGCCACCAAGGAGGGTTATCGATAAAGAAACCACTAGTATTGAAAAGAAAATATCGATATTAGTAAAGTATCGATACTTTTATCACATCCTTAAACCTACCCCTTCCTTTTCCTCCACACACTCTACCTTCATTTATTTTCTTCGTCACTCGATACTCACTCATCCTCTCATCATGCCCAAGCCAACGTAAGACGCTTCTTTCACGTAGAACTCTCGGGTTCCCTTTCAAACCACACTCCTTAAGCACCCATTCAGTTGCCGACCCTGTCCAAACGAGTTTTCCTACACACATTTATTAGCTATCTCATTCCAACTACATTCACCTTACTCTTATGTTTCTCCTGACAGACCCACTATTCAGATCCATGCAACAAAGTTGGCGTTAACACCATTTTGTAAACTGTTATCTTGTCTCTTTCAATTACGATTCATATATATATATTTTTTAACATCTCATATAACCCGTTTGGGCTAACGCATACATAAATTAGGCGTATATTAATGAGACAGGATGGAGGAACGAAGACTTTTAAAATTAAATGTACCTGAATTTATGGGGAAAAATAATGGGAAACACTTAGAAAAAACTCAGAACATCCGACAGGGATTTGGACCCTGATCTCCCCAAGATAAACAGTCCTATCTAACACGAGAGTTACGCCTTAGACCATGTGCCTACCGATGTGGGTAATTAATACATTTAACAGTACACTATGAAAGTGAACCATTATCGTTGGATGTATTATTAATTTCACCCTCGGTGGTGTTGAGGTGAAGTGCTCGCCTCAGGACCCGATGTTGGAAGGTTCAAACCCAACCGGGATCGTCGTAATTGTCTCTTGAGCGATAAAACTCCACGGCACAACTTTCTTCGGAGATGGGAGATAAACTTATCGATTCCATATCGATTGTGGCCTGTAAACGATCCCTGTAAGTTATGTGAAAGTTTCTTTCAGGCAAAATTGGTAGGCCCTTCAATGCAAGCTCATAGAAATTCAGTGTGGAAGGCAACGGGGTACCCTTACACTTCCTGAACCCCTTAGTAAATGGTATGTCTACCAGATGGTGCCGTTAGCACTAACCAGCCGAAGGGCTGAGTGCATGCATAGCTCTGGGTGCACAGAAATCACATTAAAAAAGCCTTTGGCTTTTTGACTTATGGAAGAAGTAAATATTATTAAGATGACAAACTGTCAGTCATTTGGTACAAGTTAACAGCGATATAAAACGCTTAGAGTCCCAAAATGTTTGTTGCTGATATTAAACGTTCAAACACACGTTAACATCGACATATCATTCTCCTAGCAGCTAGCAAGTTCATGGACTGGCAGCTCCAAAAGTTACACAATTCATGAACCGGGCGAGTTCTTGCCCGGCCCGTGAAACCGACAACCGAAAATACTAGTTTACGAAATGGGCAGAAGTTTGCCCAGATATAGAATGGCTAATCTCACCTTTGGTGTGTAGCATTCTACACACACATACACGTGTGTATATATGCATCTATGTATGAAGTTATGTATGTATGTATGTATGTATTTATTTATGTATATGTATATGTATTATATATGTGTATGTATGTATATATGTATGTTTGTATGTATGTGTGTATGATATATGTATGTGTGCATGTATGTGTGTGTGTGTGTGTGTGTATGTATGTATGTATGTAATGTATGTATGTATGTATGTATGTATGTATGTATGTATGTGTGTATGTATGTATGTGTGCATGTATGTGTGTGTGTGTATGTATGTATGTATGTATGTATGTATGTATGTATGTATGTATGTATGTATTATGTATGTCTTATGTATGTATATATTTAAGTGTGTTCGTATGTATGTATGTATATATGTATGTATTATGTATGTGTGTATATGAGTGCTACACACCAAATGTTAAATTGGCCATTTCAGAATTGGGCAATTTATATATATATATTATTTATGCATTTGTCTATAAATTTATAACTATTTATATAAATATTTAAATTAAGAACGTCGTTGTAGCGTTTGTGCCATCGTTGGCCATCCTTCAGTCGTGAATATATAATCTGCTTTGGGGGTCAAGTTCCAGCTGGTTCTACCTTAACAGTAAGTACGACTCATCGATATAAAATAAACAAAATAAAGACACTCGTTTCAAACTTAGATGAAAGTTCAAACAATCTAATTGGATGATTCATTTTGATAAATTTGGTTAATCTATTGAAAGTTTCACGAAATCCTCAGTGGTTTTTTCCAAATGTTCTGGCTTGTGACATAATATATACTAAGTCTAGCTTATTTATTGTCTACAATTTTAGCTAAGATAATAGTGACCACTACTAGAAAAACTTACATTTTATCAGTCATAAATCGAATCTTATAGACCGAGATAACGCCATCTATTGGCAAATATAGTGCCAACTTCTGGAGATAGAGGGCGTCATATGGTCAACACAATGATTCCTTCAGCCTTTAATCTCAGTTTTCTAGACTCGGCGCCACTACTTTTTAAATGTAATAAGCTTTTCTTATTTTGTCCTAGCGACGTTGTTCCAGAACCCACCGCTTCAAGCAGTAAATTCTGTAGTGCCGGGTACCGAACCCGTGACCTCTGGATCTGTAAGCCAGTAACTCTTAGACCACTATATCATAGAGGTGAGTCCTGATCGTTACTAGATTGTAAATATAAATAAAAAAACATTTCTCACCATCTCTGTACTCGAACAAGTCCACCTGATACCCTCTCTTGGCGAAGTAACAGGCACTCAGTGATCCTACCTATGGAGGAAAAAATAATTGTAGAAACATGAGGTTAGTTAATAATTGTATTGATGACCGGTCCCGTGGTGTAGTGGTCAGTGCACCTTGCTACGAGCCTATGGATTCTGGGTTCGATGACCTACTGGTACCTTGTTTATCTTTCCCTTTAGGAAAATTATTCCAATGGTCCCCAGGGTTTGGATAATCAGGCCTACAGTAGCCCCATGACTTCTTTGGTGCTGACTGACAGCTGACGGCTCTGAAAAGTTACCAGACCAAAATATGTATCTCCACGCCAAACCATATGATCTGCAAAAACATGTGTTTAGCAGCAGTCACTTCTGACAGTCAAAATTTAGGTATAATACCTAAATGTTGGCTGTCATAAGTCAGCTGTGTGCTGTCAGTCAGCACCAAAGAAGACATGGGGCTACTGTAAGTTAGGTTAAGACTTACTCCGGCTCCACAACATCAGAACAGCTATCAGATCATCTTATCGTGGGTACGACGTGAAGACGACCTCTTATGGTGTACCCTGGTTACCGAAACATAAGCGACCGAACCTAGACGTAAATTCCCTCCTGGTCAAATGTGCCAGAAGATAAATAAAAAAATTATATTAGTGGCTACCATGGACATGGAGATGTGTATACTTGTTTTTGGGGTCGAATCTCATTTATGGATAGTTCACTGATGACTGATTTTACAAAAATCTGATATATTTTATAAAATGGCTCTAACGATTTGGCTTCAAATGGATATCTTGGGAGTGATTGACATGACAAATAGAACTGCATACTTTGTTTTGGGTAAAAATTCTATAAAGGGACGTTTACTGTGAAGCGATTTTTGAAAATTAGAGTTATTTTGAAAATGGTTATAACGATTTTGCTTAAAATATATATTCGGGGAGTATTTGACATAAATATGACAAATAAAGCTGTATACTGGTTTGGGTAGAACATTTGGTTATGGGTGGTTAACTGATCTCTGTGTTTTAATTTGAATATTTAAAAAAAATTGCTATACCTATTTGGTTCAAAATTGGTATTTGGAGACTATTTGGCATATCAATAATAATGGATCTTTTTTTTTATCTAAAATAGATTAATTTAAGGGTAGTTTAGTTAAAACAGATTATAGAAAATTCGAATGTTTTGGAAATTGATCTTAAATATTCAGTTCAAAATGGGAATATGTGTATTTTTTTAATGATAAATAAGAATACAATTTTATTTGAAAAAATAAAAATTAATTTTGGGTGGTTTACAGTAAAATTATTTTGGAAAATTTGAATTTACTAAATATTTTACACAATTCGGCTTAGCACTTATACATAAAGAGTGATTATTGTGAGTCACAAGATGGCGTGTTTGTTTTTATGAGTAAAATTTATTTAAGGGTAACTCACAAAAAACCTACTTTTGAACATTTTCTTTGAAGCTATAATAAACAATATGAACTAGTTCTACCCAGTTCACCTCATTACACCCTATCCTTATCTTGAGCTAGTTCTATCCAGTCCATTTCATTACATCACATCTCTTTTAGGTCAATTCTAATGTTATCCTCTCATCTTGCGGATAGGTCTTCCAAATGATCTCTTACCATTGGGTACACCAGTTAGTACCCCGAGCATGGTCTGGATTCTTACATTCTCGCTACATGTCCTACCCGCCGTAAGTTACGAGACCTAATTACTTTAACAATAATAATAATAATATTTAACACCGCATCTTACTACCCGTCCGGGTTATACGCTTTAAATACTAATTACGCTAATGGATTAGGAAATTGGAAGGTTTTAATAGAGGAAGTGAACCCACATTTGCGTGGAGGATGAGTGGAAAACCATTTAGGAAAAACCACCCCCAGTTCACCCGACCGAGATTCGAACCTCGATCTCCCCGTCCTCAGCGGTCGAGCTCAACATGACAAGCGCGTTAGCCAACTACGCCACCGAGGCGGGTCAATTTCTCTAACAGTATCTTGTGATAAGTACAGGGTACTTAACTCATCATCTTATAACCTCCTCCTCTCCTTTTTTGTACAAATATTTAATTTATTTTGATGAATAAAGTTTTTTGTTGTTAAAATTGCAAAAAAATACTTGACCTTAGCTCGTATTCCTTTCCACCCTACCTTTTAAACAAAATAAATTGTAAGGTACAGTAAAATTCCAAGAAAAATCAAGATTGAAACCACAGTTTGTTGACCCCTAAGGCATGAAGCCCTGCATTGTAAAACTATCTTGTATTAGTAATAAACCATCTCGTGTTACCTGAAGGGTTTTTGTTACGTAACCTACACGAGTGGTTATACAACAGCTGTAAAAAGAAAAAGGGCTCTCACACACTACACCTACGGTCAATTTTTTTTAATCACGTCTTAATATAGAGGTCAATGTTTTATCAATTTTTTTTATCGCAAAGTCTTAACGCCTGTTCAGGATATATACCAATATGGTAGTTACTATAATTTATTAGAATAGTAGTACTTTAAATTTGGATATACTAGTATGGTTTTTATGTAAATAATATGGATTGAATCATTAAAAGTTCATTGACAATTATAAAAAAAGAATTTGACAAAAATCGGGTGAAAAATTAAGTTGATAAGATTTTCCTAATTGATATATAAAATTTAGAGTAAAAATTGATTTAAAATATGATATTTAGAAATTTTCAAATGAATGAACGAGATAAAATGATTTGTAAAGATTGACTAATGTTTTGAAATTGAGAATATAGAATTTAGTGTTATCAAAATCATTAGAATATGTAATAAAAAATGAATTATGTAAAACTATCAACCCATTGGTAAACTTTAAAAAGCGTATTTTTGAGGCATGTCATAAACAATATTTCCAATACTTAATTAAAGTGACTCGTAATTTTAAAAGTCATGATTTATAAACACAAAGAATGTTGATAAACAATTATAATAAAACAAAAGAATACAAACTAATGGTCAAAAGGTAAAATAGAAGAGACTAGCAATTCATGAAGTAATAATATTTATTAAGAGGATGTTTGCATAGATTTTTGAAAGGGTGTAAATTTAAAGCATTATATTGAATATAGTCCCAAAGCTCCTTGATGTTAAACGATGACAAAAACCAGCCGTTGAATTTTAAATCTCGACATGTTTCGGTATATTATACCACCACCAGGGTTTCTTTGGCTGCAATTTTTTTTTTTTTTGCCAAAATAAATAAAATATTGTTTCAGTAAATAAGCTTAGATTAATTTTCTACACATTGTTAAATAAAGAGTTCTGGACTATCCGCAGTCATGAAAATCACAGCATTTGAACAGATCTTCTTTTAATTTAAAAAGTGTATATTTAAGCCATGTGATATCCATGACAAATATTAAGGAATTGTCGATAATATTATGTGTATAAAATTGATATAAAAGTATCAACCGAAGAATATTTTGTTTATTTAGAATAGAAATGTCGTTTATCTAAGGGGGTAGAGGGGGAACTGTAAAAATATACTGTATTAAACTCACGTTCCCGTCGATCTCACCTTAAGGATTAAAGAATTCGGATGTGCAATACTTACAGTAAACAAATAGTATGTATATATATAATATTCTGAAAATTGAAAAATGACACCTGGACACGAGAAAAGAACCCGGGACCTTCGGTTTAGTACGCCAATGCTCTTACCACCGAGCTATCCAGGATTCGTCCCATGCCCATGGTCATTCTTCACTCATAGTTTAAGGCAGAGTCTAAGATGGACGTCTATATATATATATATAGACTATTTTTTTACTGTATATATATATATATACTACATATACTATACTATATATATATTATCTCACCAATCCTCCTCCAACGACGGCCACTTTCAACCTTCCTTGCTCGGAGCAATCCTCCATGTTTCCTCTCATGAAATACGTCGGTCCTTCTCGCTTCACACACGTGTACTGTTTCATATCGCTGGTAGTTTTTCTACATTAGTAACCTCTCTTAGAGGGAAAGAGAATATTGGTAAGACTGGTCTCAAAGACGAGGCTGGATTGGTAGGATCAGGATCGAAAGGGGCGAGTCAAGAACTAGTATTTCGTAAAAATAAATAAATAATTCCAATTATATCCTGTCTTTTTTGAGGCGATCACATCTGTGTCGTCGGGGATTTTCTAATCGGTGACAACTACTGACAAACAGGTTTGATCCTGACTCAAGAGACCAGGGTTCATCCCCCGATTGGGTGTATTTGGGGGGCTATTTCCTGAAATAAGTTGCCCTTTCTTCTAAGTTATTATTATTATTAGCACCGCGTCTTACTACCCGTTCGGGTTATACGCACTTACGCTAATGTGTAATGGTAGGGTGATTAGTTTAACGTGGAATCCGAACCACGGTGGAGGCCTGGCATTCCCCACATTCACAAGATGTCTTGTCAGAGGTGAAGGAAGGGTTCTTCTAAGTTAAATCCTTGTAGATTTTCTTCATATTTTTACAGGTCAAATCTGTAAATGATGAATATTTGAACCACCTATCATCACCATTTTTGTAATCAGGTCTTAAAAATTATTTACCTGCTTCTTTGGCCGTATGGTCTAAGGCGTTACTGTACAGTAGACTATCTCAGCGTTTATAAAACTGTGCTCCATGGATACCATGAGATCCACCACATTTATTTCAGTCTCCATGATACCATTTTAGAATAGTCTCTATTTGTTTTTCACACTATAAAATAGCATCAGTAATCAAGATTGATATTTTTTTTAAATATGAATAAAGGACATTTGCCAAAGGTTAAGCCAAAATGTGTGATGTTTTCCGTTTATTTTATACTTTTATACTAGTAAGATTTAACGCTTGTTGTTGAATGTTCATAATATTAGTGTAGGCCTAGACATGTTTATGAGGGCTCTATCATGTGTGTTTTTTTTCTGGTGCAAGGCCACCTTCGGTCTAAAAAGTTTAGGAACCACTGTACTAGACTGTTGATAACGGGGAGATTAGGGTTTGAATCTCGGTCAGGTGTACTGAGGTCTGAGGATGTTTTTTGTACTAAATGATTTTTAACGTTCCCTCCATGCAAGTGTGGGTATACTTACTTTAAATTTAATCTCTCTAATCTCAAACACAGTAGTACTTATGAGTATGGACCGAACGGGTAGTATTACATTATATAAACTTATAAAAGGTATTTTATAAGGTTTTCCAGTTACAAACCGTGGTTGAGGGGGATTGAGATTATCGAAAACAAATCAAGGTGACTTGGTTTGACTTCAGGTTGTGCCAATAAAATTACTAGTTTTCGTCTATCCAGGAGCTATCCAGGATTGTACAGGATTGCATATATTAATGAAACCAATAGCAATCCAGGATAGCTCAGTGGTAAGAGCAGTGGCGTACTAAGCCGAAGGTCCCGGGTTCGATTCCCGTGTCCAGGTGTCATTTTTCAAATTTTCAGAATATTAAATATTTTAACAAACAGTTAAATGCCCACACTCAGTGTTTCCATTTTGGAATAGACCCTTTGGTTTCCTTTGCAAGAGTCAGGAGTGCAAATAATATTAGGAATGTATAGTTTAAATTATGTATATTTCATTATTTAAATATATTATAATTTTATCATCGAATTATTTGGAGATGATCACTTATCCATGCCTGGAGTTTATTCTTTGATAATCATGCCAAGAGTTTAACCATTATTTCTGGAAATATACGAGATAATTGAGCAATTAGAAAATGTTAAATTTCTGATATGTTCCCTTCTTCTTGCTTAATATGATGATTTATACAATAGATAACTTATACAATCTCGCAGTAGACTAGACTTCCAATGATGCGTAGATCAAGGCTTGAACCTAAGTCAGTTTTACTGAGCGTATTTTTTTCTAAATGGTATTTTACTCTTCCTCCGCGCAAATGCAGGTACACTTCCTCTAAATATTACTTTCCAAATTCCTAAAACCACCATCATAATTAGTAAATAAGTGTATAACCCTAACGGATAATAATATGCAGTGCTAAATATATATTTTTTTAAACTTATAAGACAAAGCTTTCAGCTCAGAAAATGATCCAAACACCAAGAAAACCATCTTGGCTGTTTCTTACTTCTGTAGGCCCTACGTAAGTTAATTAAGATAATATTGTTATTATCTATTTTACAAACACAAGATTAATACAGTTTAAGAACACCCTTTTTATGAACTCCAATTTCAACACGCCGAATCTGCTTTCTACTGCGCCGGATTTGCGTCGGTGATCGTACTGTCTGAGGCATCTACCTCGCAATCGAATAATAGCGAGATTGAAGTTTGAATTATTGACCGTGTTAACTAAGGGTGGTTTTCCAGACGTGATTTATCACTAGATGGGCTCCAATCCCTGCTCCACACCAATGTGGGTGCATTTCATCTAAAATTATCCTCCTAGTTCTTTCACACTAGCTCAATGTGTCAATAACCTTGGGTTTTTTTAACGCACCAATGAAAATAAATATTATACCACCGTAATTGAACCAATACTCTTTCAAAACGCAGGCTATCATCTCATGATTTTATTAGCCAAGGACACAGACAAGGAAAATTTTATATATATATATATATATGTAAGTCCTCATGGGGACTTCGTTTCTTATATAATATTAATCTATTTATATGTGTAACTAAATCCACATTTTATATATTAGAAACTAAGTCCAAATTTTTGCCATTATATATACAACATATATATTAGATAAGATTGTTTGAAATAGGTATATTTAAAAAGTTGAAGTTAAACATTATGTATGTACATAATTATACATTAAATTACTTCTAGATATATTTATATATAGATATAGAGAAAAAGAGAGAGTTTGTGTTTGAGAAAGTTGAAGATCACCAGGATCCACCACATACAAAATAAAAATCACATCAAGAAAACTTTAAATCCCTGTTTACCGAATCAGTCAGGAATGCTACATTTATTCATAGTTAATTATATATTTGAGATCTGAAAAACCTAGTGCAAAAAAACTCAACCAAAAATACCTATGAAAACTGCTTAATATAAGATTATTTTAGCAAAATAAATAAAATACACACTAATATTGGCTACGTAGTATTTATTTTTAAAATTTCAAACTTACTTTAACAAACTTGACTTTCCACGTATGCAATCTGCTTTGCAAATTCGTAACCCTGGTTGCAAACGTTGAGGCGAGCCAGACCTTTAATCATTGAATCACACAAAGCTTAAGGTGGGATGGAAGTGGATTTGAGAAAAGGACTGTGTGTTTCCAGTTTTTATGGCAAAGTATTTTTTTGGCTAAAATAAATAAAATTTTGTTCCTGTACAAATATAAAGTTTAATTTTTTCACATGTTAATATCAACAGTTTCTATATATCCACTATGAGTATAGCGGCAATATATGAGATACTTTTAAAACCATGAGAAACATTTTTCACTAAATTCCATCACATCCTTGATAAATATTCAAAAAAGTTAAGGTCACTATGTGAAGAAAATTAAATGCTATGTTTGTGTTGTAGCAATATTTTATTTATTTTGACCAAAAATATTGCCACAAAAACTGCAAAAAAAACCGGCCTCTTCTTGAGTTCCCTTCCAACCCAACTTAAAGAGATTAAAAATTGTTTATCCTTTAATAAAAACGCTGTAATCATAGTTTACTCATTTTTATTTGACATTCAATGCTGAAAATGGTTTGTTTCTGTGACTAACAGGATATACTATTTTTTGGTTACTAATGTATTTTAAAATGACATCGTGAGCTAGCTTTTGTTATTGAAACTTCATGTAGGAAAAAAATATCAAGAAGATGGAGGCAAGTATTAGTATGTTGGTAAATTAAGCCAATAGCCTAGGATCCACATTTCTTTCTTCCTCCAAATTGACCTTGATGGGCGTGAACTTGGCCTGTTTTTTTTTCTAGATTAAACAATCCATAAAGAAAGAATGAGCAACAAAGAGATACACTATAATATAACAGATATTAATTAGGAAGAGTTATCATATTCATTTCTAATAAACTCATTATTTAGAATAAACATGCTTTAACGTCGAATTTGTGGTTTATGGTTTTGTCGGCATAATTCTGTGAGGAGAGAACAGTTGATATAAGTTCATTTAAAGTATAATGTTAACGTAGCTATAATGGGCTTTTTATGGGAAAAGTATATAATTGTGGTAGTTATAAATAATTATTTTAATTGGAAAAAAATTAGTGACAATAGATAAAGTTAATTTTTAATGGGAAAAACATAGAGCTATGATAGCTATAATGACATTTTATTGGAAAAATATTTAAGGGGTTTGGTAGTAATAGTGAACTTTTGATTTTTAAAAAATAAAGAGTTTAGATAGTTAGTACCAACTTCTAATAGAAAATGTATAGAGTTATGCTAAATATATTTTAAAAATTAACCTTCAAGTATAGAGTTATGGTGAAATGTTAATAGTAAAATATAGTTGTGGTCGTTATAGGGAAATTTTAATCTTAAAATATGGTTATGGTTGTTTTTAAGAAATTTTAATGAAAAATTATAGAATTGTAAGGAATTACGAGCTACAGGTTTATTATATTTTATGCCATTCATTAATTCGTTACGTAATGTTGTAAAAGAATTACGTAAACAGGTCTTACGTAATCAGCGAGTGTGCTTTTGAGGGGGGATAGGGGAGAGAGGGGTTGTAGTGATTGGCATTTGAAAGGGAAAGAGGGGTTGTTAAGTTAGCCTCAGTCGTCTCGAAGTTATTGAGCGGGTAGTGTGTCTTTGTAAGATCAGAATAAAAAGAAAAATGGAAGGAGTCAATAAAGACAGCGATAAGAAGCTTAAAGTGATTATCGTTGGGGGAGGTTTGGTGAGTCGCAGCTTGTATGTCTTTATAGTCAGATCGTCATTGGAAGAAATCTACAGTGCATATATTATTATTATTATTATTATTTAGCGCCACGTCTTACTAAGCGTTCGTGTTATACACTTAAGTAATAATTACGTTAATGGGTTTAGAATTGAGAAGGTTGAATATAAAGGAAGTGAACCTGCATCTGTGTGGTTGTGGGGGGGAAAACAATTTTGTAAAAAACCAGCCCAGTTCACCCGACTGAGATTCGTACCTTGATCTACCCGTCCTCGTCAGTCCAGCTTAACACTAAACCAGCGCGTTAGTCAACTACGCCACTGAGGTGGCCTCTATGATATGTATTAACGTAAAAATACATAAAAGTGAATTTTTTTTTAACTTTAATATTAGGGCCTACTACTATTACACTACAACAACTACTACCACTACCACACTCAGGTTTAGTATATTTGGAGTTTTAATACATTCATGTAGTTATTTCAATATATTATAAATTCATTTGCATGAAAAAATCTGTAATTTTTAATGAGATATTGAAAATTACTATAAAATGACAATTTTGTTCCATTAAACTTAAAAGCAGTTACCCTTTTACTCGGGACTCTTCATTTTTCCGAAGATTAAGTGTTGTTAAACCTGTCTAAATTTTTAATTATCACCGCAATTAATTCCTTTTCCAAACTTAATTTGACTATACTACTATTATTACATCATCACATGACTTATACACTAACTTAAATATAGAACATACATAACACCAAGCCTCCGACCGTTAATTTTTCACTTTGAAAGGGAAAACCCGCAATTCACAATTAATAAAGGTTTCGGTTGTAATGGTATTCTAACTCTATACCTTTAGGCCAGTGGGTAGATGGACACGATAATAAATGAGTTTAAATGTCGGACTTGAGGTGGGCGTGCAACGAACGCGAGAAAATGTCGTGTTTTTATATTATTATTATTATTATTATCTCTTAGGGCTCCAAACTCTCTTCTCGCGTAGGCTTTCTTGTGATGCCCTTTTTGTTTTTAATATTTTCAATAACAAAATGTATTGCAAATTGGCCCTTGATCATGTAGGCGTTCATATCCCTTCTCGGGCTACTCGTAATCCTAAATTATTTTTTCTCGAGAGCTCTTATAAGATGAGCCCTATAGGTCATCGTATCCATAGCGCCAATTCTAGATTTGTCGAATTAGACTTTTATCATAAAAGGAAAGCTAAACTCAGAGAGTTATTTAAGGAAATCCCATATCAATCATTTATCATGTAGAGGTTTCTCTATATTATTTAAACTTACAATATTCTGATCTATTTTTGGCATAATGTTACTTCTTACTATTTAGTTATTTGTTTTTAATGTTACTTTTTATTCTTTTTATTATTAACTACTTTTTTTATCTCGTACTATTCAATCAGTATATAACATTATTTAGCCATTTTTTGTCTATCATTTTTTCTTGTGAAAATATATGTATTATAAGGTATGTACGTGTGAACTTTTCAGTTCTGGCCTGTTATAGGTCTTACGACTGTTGGCCAGCACTATAATAAAGGAAATTGAAATTATTATTATTATTATTAAGCACCGCGTCTTACTACCCGAACGGGTTACACGCACTTACGATAATGTGATGAAATGGAGGACCTACAGTTTAACGTGGAATCCGAACCACGATGGAGGCCTGGCATTCCACATTCACAAGATGTCTTCTCAGAGGTGAAGGAAGGGTTTGGTAATCAGATAAATCTGTGCCGGGACCGAGGATTGAACCCCGGACCGCCACACAGAAGTCTGACACCTTACCCCTAGACCGCCAGGTCACCAAGAAAATAGAACACAGGATCTTTGACTTATTACACAAATACTCTTACATCACAACTGAGCTATACATGAGTAATCCTATGTTCAAGGTCATTATCCACTTATATTTTATGGAAGAGTCTGTGATGGACGTGCGGAAATCTTCAGATACATGTGAGTTATCAATTAAGATCATGAGCTATTGGATAACTCGGCAAACTTTGACTCATGAGGGCTTTTTGCATACAATGGTACAACTACTGTACAAACGAGCATACCAATGAAGGATTGAATAGAAAAGTTATTATATTTACGAATACAGCCTAATCTAAATATTATATTTTTTATATTGTAAAATGACACCTTGCTACGGGAACGGAACCTGTGACCTTTGAATTAGTACCCCAATGAAGACTTAAAAGGTCCGAGCTGAAATGTCACTAATCTGACAGACATTCAAGAAACTGTTGCTACTAGTTTGTTTAGAAAATTAAACTAAATACCTCTACTAAGGCAACATTAAATTTTATTTACAGAAAAAGGTGACCTGGTGGTTTAGGGGTAAGGTGTAAGACTTCTGTTCTGGGGGGTCCGGGGTTCAATCCTCGGTCCCGGCACAGATTTATCTGATTACCAAACCCTTCCTTCACCTCTGACAAGACATCTTGTGAATGTGGGGAATGCCAGG
>CABFVX010000384.1:295284-308994 GCA_902151425.1 Timema shepardi
GGGGGGGGGGGGGGGGGGGGGGGGAGAGGAGGGTTAGCGGGAGTAATATAAATCCTTGGTGGTCTCAAATGTTTATTTTTTGAAGCTATACTAACCTGTTTTTATTCCTTCAAGGTATTTTTCTGACTTTGACATCGAGTGTATCTCTCATGATGTTCCACAGAAATTGTACAGAACATTTATCTTAAGGAAATTGCCTTACTGTGACGTAACGGCAAGTCAAGATAGTATTTCACGAGTTAATGTAATCGTCTGCAACTCAAGATTCATTCAACTTTTTTTCCTTCTAAACTGTCCAATAAGAATTTTCTTGCCAGCATGTTAATTAAAAAAGTCCTTGTTAGCATATGTCTATCTAGAATAAGAAACAAGGAAAAAGGTAATTTTAAAATGCAAGCCAATTCTGCCCAAGAGTCCGAAAACTTAGCTCAGTCGGTAGCGTGTTTTTATACTGAGCTAACGGTCCCGGGTTCGATTCCCTGCATGACCGAAAATTTATCATTGATAAAAATATGGGTTTACACTTTCACATTGATAAATTAACGCTCGGGGTTGAATGTTACGCCTGTCCTAGTCTTAAGCGACAGGACTAGCAAGCTTGTGGCGGAAACTATATGGCTTGAATCAATAAGTGACCCAGGCCAAAGGCTGGAAACAGTAATAAATGTAAAGTAAAGTCAATCCTGCCCAGACGCGGATGGTAGAGTGAGTGTGTGTATTCATCAGAGGAAGAGGGCAACAGCACAAAACAAGAAGCCTTGCAGGGTGACATGTTAATTTAATCCATCTCTTTTTGTTTCGTACATTGGCGTCTAAGTGTGATAGTGATTAGACTGCTTAGGTGCGTCAAGTGTAAAGCCGCAACCCGCTTCACAAAATTGCTTTGAAATCTCAAATTGCCAACATCGTTAATGGCATAGGTTTAAAATGTGTAGAAGACAGTTAGGACAACCATTTAGAGCATTTATTGGCAAACCTTTCGGGGAGTTGCCCCCCCCCCCCAAAAAAAAAATAGTCGGGTGGACCAACACAATTTACTAAAAAGTTACAATGGTAGGTCTAAATTTTACAAAACTATTGTACAATTAAGTTCTAATTGATTATTAAATGGGTTGTTACTATGGGAAAACCACCCTAAGTAAACTACCAGAATTTGAACCCCCATCTCCTCGTTATCGTCAAGCCAAAATAACACAAGAAATACTCCTTAAACCGTTTAGCCACGGAAACAGGTTGTTCTTAGTTTGCATGAAAAGATTGAATTCCTGTATCGACATTTTTATTTTTTTTAGTAGCCAGATACCTTTTTTGAATGGCCAGTTTTTTGTATCGTCCGATCACAGCTGTCACATGATTGGTCAAAGAAATATTATCAGGTCAGACAAGTTTTAAGGAGGAACACTTGTCTCCAGGCACTTTACCTGTCTTCCTTCAGAGAAGTCGTGTTTTCCACTCAAACGCATATGTTTTGTATTTTTATTCGATCGTTGCACACATTTATAAATAAATGTTACGAAGCAATCGTACAAACTTTCTCACATAACGTGTTAAAGTACGGAACAAATTGTTTTAAATAAGTTCTTTTTGCAAACTAACCCAAATGATTTATATTTGTAAAAATATAAATATAAACTCACTTATCACGAAAAACTATTCCCAAATATATATTTTAAATTCAATATTAAAGAACATTATTAAATATTTTATGTTCTCTAAATTTGTCACAAGTAAACTATCGTTAGATTAATTTAATTTTTAAAAATAAAAAAATATTATGTATTATCATGTAAAATAATCTCCAAATATCAAATTTGAACAAAATTGTTAGATATATCTTCAAAATATTTAAATTTTCTCAAAAATCACTCATCAGTTAACTACCATTTAGTCATTTTATCTAAAATACAAGTATATATTGTTATTTGTCAGCTAAGACACTCCATATATATAAATTTCAATCAAAATAGTTTAAGCCATTTTTGAAAAATTGTAACTAGAAGAAATCATTCATCTGTAAATGACACCTAATTTAAGGTTCAAGGTCCAAATAAAAAAAGTCCCAAGGTATTGTCCTCTATTATTTAAAATAAAAAACAAATTATAGCACCCTGTCTTACTATTCATTCAGGCTGTACGCTTAAGTACGCTAATTTGTTAGGAATTGAAAAGGTTGAATTTAGAGAAACTGAAACCACATTTGTGTGGAGGGAGAGTGGAAAACCATTTAGGAAAAACCACCCCCAGTTCACCCAAGCAATATTCGAACCTTGATCTCCCCGTCCTTGCCAATCCAGCTCAATACGAAACTCACGCGTAAGCTAACTACGCCATCGAGATTGGTCCTATATTATTTAAATATTAAGTTTGAGCAAAAGCCTTCAAACCGTTTCAAATCTATAGCCTGAGACAAACAGCCATACAGACAGAAATAACAATAAGACCCATTTTTATAGAAAATGTTCATGATTACAAGGCTTTCTCTTGATATTAGAAAGTAAAAATCAATGCGGTACGCTCATTATTTCTGATAGCATGTCCATACACTATACGATAAATATCTAACAATGGTGCCAATATCACAATTATTATTAAACCTGCTTACACGAGAAATACTTAAAACCCATTTACGAAATATGAAAAGAAAGAATGGATTGAATAGTTCACCCTGTGAGGTCTCTTTTTTATCTACTTATGAAACCTCCCCTTTTCTTCTAATTACACACTTACTCTAATATTTGAGCCTTAAAAACATTTGACTTGCTTTTTAATTTTACCTCTTTCTTGTTTCCTATTCTAGATAAACATATGCTCTCACGATCTTTTTTTAATCTACATTCTGGCAGGAAGATTCCACGAGACATTTTCGTGATTTAACTCAAATAGTTTTAAGTTGTAGAGGATTTATTTAAAAAAAAATACGTTTACAAAAAACTACTTCAAGATAAAAATAATAGTTTTATGACACTGTAAGACTATTTTAGAAGTATTTGTTTTCGTTTCAAGGTTACGTCATTAAAACTATCTGAATGAAACCTAAATTTACTAATATGTTAAACTCTATCTTGACCTTCCATGACATCACAGATAGGCAACGTCCTTGAATAAAAATATCAGATTTAAATCCGTTGCTAGAAAGTTTAAATGTAAAAATCATATGATCAGAACCACCAAAGAGTTTTTCCATAACAAATCCGAATTTTTTCTCAGCCTTTAGCTGTACATTAAGTCATGTTCATATTTTATTAATTTTATCTATTTATCACCACGTCTTACTAAAAGTTCTGGTTATACGCTTAAGTACTAATTAAGCTAATGGGTTTGGAATTGGGAAAGTTGAATACAGAATTAGTGAACCCACATTTGCGTGGAGGGAAAGTGGAGGACTATTTAGGGAAAAACCACTCCCAGTTCACCATGGTGAGATTCGAACCTCGATCTACCCATTATTAGCAGTCTAGCTCAACACTAAACTAGCGCTTTGGCCAACTACGCCACCGAACCGGGTTTCCGGTTATAAAATGGTCACATCCTTCAAACAGCACAATTCATTTACTTACACTGCCCAATAACATGAATATTAAAAAAATATATTAACTTACTATGAATAGACCCACTACATAAATAATGACCACCTTGTCTGGCTCCAACAAGTGACTTTAAAATGTCCGTCCTTCTAAAAGAAATATATATTTGGGGATATAGGGAGGTGAGAGAGTGAATTTCCCAACCATGGGTGTTCTGAGATTAGAAAAATTCCCAGTTGATCAAAGGATAGGTAAAGGAAAACTTTGTCTAGGGACATAGAAAATAGGAGGAGAAGCGGTTTCTCCACCGGGAAAATTGTAAAGATTAAGTTGATAATGGGTCCTTGAATAGAGGTTTTAGGCAACTATGGTTTTAAAGTGTTTTTTAAGCACTGAGTTTTACTAATCGTTCAGATTATACGCTTATGTACTAATTACTTTAATGGTCTTTTCAGGAACTATGGAGGTTATATTAATAGGAAGTGTACCCGCATTTCCGTGGAAGGAGAATGGAAAACCATTTTATAAAATAAACATCTCACTACACCTGACCAAGGTTCGAACCTCGGTCTCTTTGTGATCGGTGTTCGAGTCTACCATGAAAGTAGCGCGTTAGACCACATGGCTACTGAAGCTGGTAAAGTCATCAATTGTTAATGGTGGATATTTCAACTTATAAGTGCTATATTTTTTGACGTTCACCATCATTGCGTTTGGGAAAACTAACCAGCTTTGGCTCGTAAAAACTCCAGGCCTATCAAGTAATCAACTGCATTAAGGAACTTTCATAATTTAAAGTACTGTGGTGCGGAATAATCCTAGAATTTTTCAACTCAACATCTTGACTCTCAACAAAATTTCCAAAGTTTTTCCCAACATTCAAGGAATGCCCCCCCCCCCCCCNGATTTACAAGGATTTATTGTGAAGGATGACTGACAGAAGACCAGAATTTTGCCGGATTCCAACTCATTTAAGGTTTTAAGCTCTTTAGGTTTCTGTTTGATATCCACAAGGAGCTGTAGCAATTATTGCTCCAAGTAAACAGAATGGGGCCAGTCAAGCATAAACATCACTTACCCGATATCACTGAGCACCTCGAACAAGAAACCTCCAACCACATAAAACACACGCGAGTAACTGTCAACAAGGAGCCTAGTGCCACATCTCGCCGCCAGAGACCACCCCCCCTTAAATCCCCAAACCACACAGTGCAATGCCCCTGCAGGGACGCTTATATATAAGTATTCAGACGCAGCTAAGATGTTGGCAACATTTTGAAAAAAAAAAACTTTTATTTTTGATATACCCAGAAAAAATCAATTAATATTAATTTGGTTTTATTTTATTCCCAGGTCGGTTCTTTGGCGGCATGTTACTTCGCTAAGCGAGGTCACACTGTCCATCTGTACGAATCAAGAGAAGGTTAGTTGCAGTCAAATTTTCATAGGAACAAACTTATCCGACAATTATACAAAGTTACTAAATCTACTATAACGTGTCCATACTTCAAATCCTGTAATCTTCATCTGTCAGTTTTGATCACCATTACCAACATGCCTAGCCATAAAATAACATTAATAAGTAGGAAGTGGATTTTGATGATCTAAATGATTTTAATTAGACAAAAACTTCTTAAAAGATTACTTAACATTTACCAAAATTTATCCGAAAAATGTAAACAAATATTTGCAATGAAAGCGCAAAAAATCAATCAAATACGTGGTTTTCAAATGGAAACTAAAATATATTGCCTATATATTCAAAGAAAAAACGTTAATAACTCAGCTTTTAATACAGCTAAAAAAATTGATTTACAGATTCCTGCTTTAGAAGCTTTACCTTTACTGCTAAGAATAGCTTACTTGGTGATCTAGTGGTCCAGGGGTAAGGTGATAGATTTCTGTGCTCGGGGTCCGGGGTTCAATCCTCGGTTCCGGCAAAGATTTATCTGATTGCCAAACCCTTCCTTCACCTCTGACAAGACGTGTATTAATCACAACTTGTGAATGTGGGGAATGCTAGGCCTCCACCGTGGTTCGGATTCCACGTTAAATTGTAGGTCCTCCATTTCATCTCACAATCACCCTACCATTACACATTAGCGTAAGTGCGTATAACCCGAACGGCTAGTAAGACGCGGTGCTAATAATAATAATATAATAGTACATTTTTTAGGTAATTTTTTGTCATTTTGTAGTTTCAGCTCATTTTGTCTTTCTTTGGTGTCTTTATTTGGTGGATATTTATGTCTGCTACAGGCCCAAATATTGACATATATAATAATTTTTAAATACATTAATACTCAAACACGTGATTTTGTTCACATAGTTGTCAGAATTTGAATATAACGTAGCCTTCTGATAAATTTCGACTTTCTTTACTTGCGTGTTCGTAAAATCAAATTTCCTTGTAAATCACCTCTTACTACTACTAGCACCGCGTCTTACTACCTGTTCGGGTTATACGCACTTACGCTAATGTGTAATGGTAGGGTGATTGTGAGATGAAATTGAGAACCTACAGTTTAACGTGGAATCCGAACCACGGTGGAGGCCTGGCGTTCCCCACATTCTTACTATTATAAAACCCGGTATTAATTACAAAATTGTTATATCATCAAAATCCTGTTCTAAGTACATTAGATATTAGTTTATTTTCTATCTTGATCGTAAAAAAACACGTTTGTATTTTTTTAAAGTCTTTTCCTGCTATAATTCTAAGAGGTTAGGAGCTGAGACAGGATAATGGGACCATGGAATAATTATAAGGGAGGGGGACAACTGGAGGTGTTAGGATGCTTGAACCCCCCCTCCCTCACCACATACCCTAGAAATTATATTTTATTATTTATTTTGCCACATTAAACCTTTTTTCAGCACCACGCCTTATAACCTGTTCAGATTATTTGCTTACGTAATAATTACACTAATGGTTTTAAAGTATGAGAAAGGTAGTATTTTAGAGACCTTTTACCCACATTTGCATAGAGCGAGAGTGGAAAATGATTAAAAAATATTAGTACACCTCACCATGATTCGAACCTTTATATTTCCGTCATCAGAAGTCTTATCTATTGCGAGATTAGCGCCTTAGATCATGCGGCCACATAAGCGGGACGTAATAAACTGATTTTGATTTATATAAGTAAACTATTTTGAAATGTTTTTATATTTGTTTGAGGAATTAATTTATATTTACATATCAACGGTAATTAATTATACTTGCGCTAACAATGAGCTATTCTTCTTGCGTGACAGATGTGCGCCAATCGGAGCAATTCCGTGGCCGCAGCATCAACCTGGCGATGTCTGTTCGCGGCCGGACCGCGCTGAAGGAGGTTGGCCTCGAAAAGGTCATCGTGAAGCACGGCATCCCCATGAAAGGACGTATGATACATGCCGTCACTGGAGAAAGGAGGCCAATTCTGTACGACCCTAACAACAAACAGGTAGAACTAGAGGACCCTGGCAACAAACAGGTAGAACTAGAGTACCCTGGTCACAAACAGGTGGAACTAGAAGACCCTAACAACAAACAGGTAGGACTAGAGGACCCTAACAACAAACAGGTAGGACTAGAGGACCTTAACAACAAAACGGTAGAACTAGAGTACCCTGGCAACAAACAGGTAGGATTAGAGTACCCTGGCAACAAACAGGTAGGATTAGAGTACCCTGGCAACAAACAGGTGGAACTAGAGGACCCTGGCAACAAACAGGTAGGATTAGAGGACCTTAACAACAAACCGGTAGAACTAGAGTACCCTGGCCACAAACAGGTGGAACTAGAGGACCCTAACAACAAACAGGTAGGACTAGAGGACCCTGGCAACAAACAGGTAGAACTAGAGGACCCTGGCAACAAACAGGTGGAACTAGAGGACCCTAACAACAGACAGGTAGGATTAGAGTACCCTGGAAACAAACAGGTAGAGCTAATGGACCCTGGCAACAAACAGGTAGGATTAGAGGACCATAACAACAAAAAGGTAGAACTAGAGTACCCTAACAACAAACAGGTAGGATTAGAGTACCCTGGCAACAAACATGTAGAACTAGAGGACCCTGGCAACAAACAGGTAGAGCTAGAGGACCCTAACAACAAACAGGTAGAACTAGAGGACCTTAACAACAAACCGGTAGAACCAGAGGACCCTAACAACAAAAAGGTAGAACTAGAGGACCATAACAACAAACAGGTAGAACTATAGGACCCTAACAACAAACTTGTAGAGCTAGAGGACCCTAACAACAAACTTGTAGAGCTAAAGAACCCTATCAACAAACTTGTAGAGCTAGAGGACCCTATCAACAAACAGGTAGAGCTATAGGACCCTAACAACAAACTTGTAGAGCTAGAGGACCCTATCAACAAACAGGTAGAACTAAAGTACCCTGACAACAAACTTGTAGAGCTAGAGGACCCTATCAACAAAAAGGTAGAACTAGAGGACCATAACAACAAAAAGGTAGAACTATAGGACCCTAACAACAAACTTGTAGAGCTAGAGGACCCTAACAACAAACAGGTAGAACTATAGGAGCCTAACAACAAACTTGTAGAGCTAGAAAACCCTAACAACAAACCGGTAGAACTAGAGGACCCTATCAACAAACAGGTAGAGCTAAAGAACCCTATCAACAAACAGGTAGAACTAGAGAACCTTAACAACAAACTTGTAGAGCTAAAGAACCCTATCAACAAACAGGTAGAACTAGAGGACCCTATCAACAAACAGGTAGAACTAGAGGACCCTAACAACAAACAGGTAGAACTAGAGGACCTTAACAACAAACCGGTAGAACTAGAGGACCCTAACAACAAACAAGTAGAACTAGAGGACCATAACAACAAACAGGTAGAACTATAGGACCTTAACAACAAACGTGTAGAGCTAGAGGACCCTAACAACAAACAGGTAGAACTAGAGGACCCTATCAACAAACAGGTAGAGCTAAAGAACCCAATCAACAAACTTGTAGAGCTAGAAGACCCTAACAACAAACAGGTAGAACTAGAGGACCCTATCAACAAACAGGTAGAGCTAAAGAACCCTATCAACAAACTTGTAGAGCTAGAGGACCCTAACAACAAACTTGTAGAGCTAAAGAACCCTGTCAACAAACTTGTAGAGCTAGAGGACCCTATCAACAAACAGGTAGAACTAAAGTACCCTGACAACAAACTTGTAGAGCTAGAGGACCACTATCAACAAAAAGGTAGAACTAGAGGACCATAACAACAAACAGGTAGAACTATAGGACCCTAACAACAAACTTGTAGAGCTAGAAGACCCTAACAACAAACCGGTAGAACTAGAGGACCATAACAACAAACTTGTAGAGCTAGAGGACCCTAACAACAAACAGGTAGAGCTAAAGAACCCTAACAACAAACAGGTAGAACTATAGGACCCTAACAACAAACTTGTAGAGCTAGAGGACCCTAACAACAAACAGGTAGAACTATAGGACCCTAACAACAAACTTGTAGAACTAAAGTACCCTGACAACAAACTTGTAGAGCTAGAGGACCCTATCAACAAAAAGGTAGAACTAGAGGACCATAACAACAAAACTTGTAGAGCTAGAGGACCCTAACAACAAACAGGTAGAACTATAGGACCCTAACAACAAACAGGTAGAACTAGAGGACCCTAACAACAAACTTGTAGAGCTAGAGGACCCTAACAACAAACAGGTAGAATTAGAGGACCCTAACAACAAACAGGTAGAGCTAGAGGACCCTAACAACAAACAGGTAGAACTAGAGGACCATAACAACAAACAGGTAGAACTAAAGTACCCTGACAACAAACAGGTAGAACTAGAGGACCCTATCAACAAACAGGTAGAACTAAAGTACCCTGACAACAAACAGGTAGAACTAGAGGACCCTAACAACAAACAGGTAGAACTAGAGGACCTTAACAACAAACTGGTAGAACTAGAGGACCCTAACAACAAACAGGTAGAACTAGAGGACCCTAACAACAAACTGGTAGAACTAGAGGACCCTAACAACAAACAGGTAGAACTAGAGCACCCTTACAACAAAGAGGTATAACTAGAGTACCATGGCAACAAACAGGTAGAACTAGAGTACCCTGGCAACAAACAGGTAGAACTAGAGTACCCTGACAACAAACAGGTACAACTAGAGGAACAGTGGCAACAAACAGGTAGAACTAGAGTACCCTGGCAACAAACAGGTAGAATTAGAGTACCCTGGCAACAAACAGGTAGAACTAGAGTACCCTGGCAACAAACAGGTAGAACTAGAGGACCCTGGCAACAAACAGGTAGAACTAAAGGACATTGGCAACAAACAGGTAGAACTAGAGTACCCTGGCAACAAACAGGTAGAACTAGAGGACCCTAACAACAAACAGATAGGATTAGAGGACTCATCTTATACTGTTTCATTACAGAAAGGAGCTATGTAATGCTCGAACTTCAGAATATGCTTCCCTGTGTGACTACCCTGTGTACTACCATCGCGCTATACCTGGCTATGGTAAAACATTCGTTCAATTAGTGCAATGCAATTTACTTATGACCTTAAGCATCCTAATAAACAATCACAAACTTACAACCAACCCAAACGTTCCTAAAAAAAACTCCCTTAACTAACAAGACGATCTTCCTAACCAATGAGACAAATGTATAAGCAAACCAAAAAACTTACCTCTCAATAAAAATACAAACTTCCTTTAAGAGATGATACCAACTTCCTTAAGAAACAAAAATTTCCTCAGATAATAAAAACACTTTCTAACAAACAAAACAAACATCCCTAACAAATGTAAAAGACTTTCTTTAACAAACGAGCCAATACCCCATAACACACAAATTAAGCTTATCTAACAAAGAGACAGTATTTATTAACAAACTGGACTCCCCTGACGAACCAAATAGACTTCTCTAAATAGCAAGATAAACTTTTCAATGTGTATATTAATATATTAATATTTATTTTTTCCAGTCTATCTACTCCGTGAGCAGAAAATTTCTGAATGAGTTACTTTTAACCGGTAATTATTATTATTATTATTATTATTATTATAACAAACTTCAACAGCAATGCTAGTGCACTAGTGACAACACAGTCTAAAGAGCCAGGCTCTCAACAGAATGGATTACCGTAGCAAGGAAATCAAGGTTATAATTTCAACTGGAAGTGAGGTTTTATCTTCCTTTCATACAAATAAGGCTGCATTTACCCTTTTAAAAAAAGGCTCTCTCGTACCTACCGCTTTTATCAATCCGTTCATAGCCATTGGTGTTAAGCGATATAGCTACTTAAAAAAATAGCGGGAAAAAAATTATGATAGGTTTTTAAAGGAATCTGTTAACCTATGTCATAGACAAATAATATATCCAGACACTCAACCTCTATGTTAAAATGGTTGCGCTCCTTTTGCCAGCTTGAGTACTTCACCACTAGGATCGTTGCGGTTAGTCCTATCTCCACCCAGCAATGACACTAGCGCAGCCCAGTGTTGAGGGACTCAAGCTTGAAAAAGAGCGCAGCAAAACCCCTGTAAGGTTGAGAGTTTGTTTCTTACTTGTCTTTGGCCTAGGTCGATACTTAGGAGCCTATTTAACGACAGATTATCCGAGTATTTGATAAAAGATTACTCTCAAACAAACAAAAAATACTGAAGTGTTATTTTTTTGTATTTGTGGAACTAGGATCAGATAAAATAGTTTTTTATATAAATTAGCTAGTATTTCTGTAAGAAATATATCTCACTCCTTCTATTAAAAAAATGCTGAGTGCTTCAGCATCAAGGCAGTAAAAAAAATTACATTATATATTATAATACATACTATTTATATAGGCTATTACATATAATTTGTTTTATCATCACATCTTACTACCTGTCCAGATTATACACATTTAATATATTCAAAAATACGTTAGATCCATAGAGAATAACCCGCCCAGGTGGCGTAGTTAGCTAACGCGCTAGTTTCATGTTTAGCTAGACTTTCAAGAACGGGGAGATTGAGAGTTGAATCTCACTCGGGTGAACTGGGGGGTGGTTTTCCCCTGAAATGTTTTTCACTCTCCCTCCACGCAAATGCGGGTTCACTTCCACCATATTCAACCTTCCCAATTCCTAACCCATCAGCGTAATTAGTACTTAAGTGTATAACCCGAACGGGTAGTAAGAAGTGGTGCTAAGTATAATTAGTATACCATTAGGTAATAACCGTTGTTCACATGTTTGAAGAAGTAAACCTTATTATATAACTACCAAAATTTCAAAAAATACTTCCTAGGTATTCGATCGAATTCTTGTAGTTGATTTTAAATTCAAGCCTCGTGCTATGAGCTACTAAGGTAAGCGCCCAATGGGTCGGTACCGCATGGACCACACATTTTAGGGGGGTTGCACCCAATATCCTCCCTGGCGGCATGAACAGAGACTCAGTTTGTTCAGATGCTCTAGAGCCATAATGTGAGCTTCTCGTTTGCGTGCTCAAGGAAGTAATGTTTGCATTTCTGTTATTGTTGGATTTGTTTCATATTTATAATCGTGTTTTGTCAGTGATAAGTCACCGTATTATTTAAATATGGAAAGCGATGAAGAATTTGTAGCTATTAGTTACCCTTTAATTAAAGAGGAGAAGAAGAAAATATAGGAAACGACGATTCTGGGTTCATAACATCAACAGGAAAATACTTATGTTTGGCGGCGAATACAACACATTATTTCCTGATCTGGTTGAAGATGACGGCAAAAATTCTGGATCGCAATTGATTTTAATTCTCTTGCTCGGACTTTCTGTCGAATGGTGGAACGGCGAAGAGTCCGTTGCCGGTGGTACCGACGTAGTGATTGCATCTTGGTAGCAAATACTGCTACGGATTAGTTGTCATTTCTGTTCCGTCCTTGCGGTCCGTGCGGTACTGACCCAGTGGGCTCTTACCTTTAAGCGGAAAACCTTTTGAGTGGCCACCGCATGGAAAAGGGTAACCAAATTGAAATAACATGTATATTACATACATATTTTAGCCTAGGTTCAAAGAACGTCTTTGCCAAATACATTTAAAATTAGGCAATGAGTTTGGCAGTTATCGTATATACATACATATTTTTAGTGGCCGCCATATTGAAACTTATAATAAGATGATAAAGCCATACATAAACGTTGCTTGGGCTTGTTTTAAAGAATATCCCTGCCAAATTTCGTTAAAATTGGTCCAAACGTTTGACATTTATCGTGTAGCAAAAATCCGGACAGATGGACAAAATACCAAATGGATCAAGTCAAAACAGACCTTCGCTTCTTGGGTCAAATATCATCCATTTTTTTTTTTTCAAAACTATGGTTAAATGGTTTCTTTGGTCTCAACAACACTTAAAAATAGTAGAGTACAGAAAACCACAATTTGATGCGACACCTGATATGAGTTATATTATATACCTAAGCTAGGTGCTATCCGTGCGGTGAGACTGTCACGTGATTATTTTATATGTTCATTTAGCGGCTGAGAAGGACCCAAACGTACATTTCCACTTCCACCACAAGTTGGTGACTGCCGACCTTGAAACTGGAATTACAACGTTTCACAGGTAAATAATGTATTTATTTATTATAGGCAAGACCGTAGCCATCCAATAATCTCAGGAGGGGGGAGGAGGTTTAGTGAGCACATCCCCCAATTGCCGGACGCTTGAAAAAATTATAAATAATAAACAGTTCTAGAAGCTATCTAATGTTTTTTATGGCGACATAACTCCCTAACTGCTGAAGGCTAGGAAAATTTCCCAATATTAAACACCTTTAGAAGCTCTCTGAAGTGATTTTTTTTATGGTAACACAACTCCATAATTTGTAATTGTATCTTAATTTTTGATATTTCTTGAACCATAAAACAAGTCTTTTATATTTTGTTCATAAAATATGGGGAGGGGTGGTTGAACCCCCAAAACCCCCCTGGCTACGTCCTTGATTTTTATAGGCTATATATAAGGATAATAAATGTGTAGAAAACAATTATATACCCAAATATATGGTTGGAACAGAATTAAAAAACTTGTTATAAGATGGCATATGGCTAACAAGCAATAATTTAAAGTAAATACTGTAACAAGATTAGAGTCTGGCAGCGGGACCGGCGTGTTCTCGTTGTTGTCCCTTGTATCTGCGCTCCTTGTTCTCTCTGTCTCCC
>CABFVX010000385.1:0-71583 GCA_902151425.1 Timema shepardi
ACCAGCACATACCCACAAATATTAACGTGATCAATAACCAATATTTTTCTATACAGAGTACTAATAAAATATGAGTGTTTATTTAGTGAATGTTTTTGAGCTAGTTATTAGGAACATGAGACTCAGAATACTGTAACTTTACGACTGTGCTGGAGGAAGAAGCCCCAGTTACTGGCAACAACGACAGCCCAACATTGCCAAATTTGATATACATTCGAACGAGGACTGATGATAGAAAGCAAAAGAATGACAACGCTATTGCTCAATAGTAACCATACAGCTCCCTCAGCAATAAAATTAGGTGTAGCTCGAGTGAATATCTCCAGGTTCATTTTCCTATATTTAGGAAGAAATAAAACTCCTATAGGTATCACCAGATGTATCTTCGGATAACATTTAAAAAAATAGAAAGTGATTGTTCCAATTGATGAAACTCAAGTGGGTTACACTTTGGTAGTATTAGGTTGTTAAATGATCCCAACCCATCTCACATCTTTTCTGTCTAGCTTCCCTCGTGATTAGTGTCCAGAAAAAAACAACAACGTAAACATAACTTACCATCCAAGAAGAAAGAACCCTCTACAGGCTACAATGATCTACAATTTACTACAATTTGGTTTTATCATTTTTACTGTATATAAAAATGTTTCCCTGAACTAAACACAATTTTTCCCTATCCATTGAAGCGTACAAACTTCTACATCACCTAAACGTTCGATATAGAATATCTCACAAATTCCTTCAGCGTTAACACACTACTAATCAGCTAAATGTCTTCGAACTGGCCCTGAAATTACCAAAGACCTAAAACTTCAACAAGCTACGCTTTGGAATAAAAGAAAGTACCGTACTATCCGTGAAGAATTATCTTTGACTTGTTCCAATTTTGTTCTCTTATGTGCAAGATGTCCTTTAAACAACCAAGTGATGATGTCCCTAGCTTCTATTTCTTGACTCGCCGTCATTCCGAGCTGTGCTGACCTTGTCGTGATGCAACGAGCATCCCCTGGGGTGTAGCATTCTCCCTACTAACGAGATAGACAGATGACGTCAAAGGGGTTTGGGGAGGCAGTCTAGCCGTCTCAGGACAGAAAGGGACCTGCTATAAACTCTAGGGAGCTGAGAATTTAGAAGCAGACATCGTAGAGTACGTCTTACTAAATAAATATATTTTATATAAAACAAGCATTTGTCTAGTAATATAGTGTTTTATTTTTCAATTTAAAAATAAGCATACATTAAACATATTGATGGAATTTTAATAACTTTTAATTTTTTTTAAATCTAGCAGTAATAATGTTGTAATGATATTTACAGATATTTCCAGTTAAATGGATTTCTTTGTTTGAACTCATTAATACTTTTGTTAATGCATGGTTGGTTGGAGGTTATATTTGTCTCTGTACTACTATTATTTTTATATGTCTTTTAAGATGTAAATCTGATATATTTTTCTTTATTCTAAACCTAAGATAAGCTGGAGGTGCATTTTCCTATGATTATGGATCACGGGTTTGGTTCCAGCATTTTGGGAAAATGTATTACTAAGGAAATTGAGTCTTTCCTTTTCACATATATTAATTAATCAATAGTTGGGGTCGATGGTGTTTTGTGTTTCAGAGATAAGTTAATTTGTAGGCCATGTGCATATTTTACACAATAAGTTTTTTAACAGTAAAGTTACTTCGTTTAAAAATTAACTCGATAACGTTATAACAGTAAAAGAAAAGAAGTTAAATTTGAAAGTAAAATGGGAGTAATATGTGGTGACATGTTTCTTTCGCCTTTGATTTATCTTGGCGATCCTATCTAAATACACAACTTTCATTTATTAATTTATTTTTGTATGTTGTAGCTTTAGATTAAGTTTATCATAAAGTCAAATTTGATATATATTTATTAATCTGTGACAAACAAGCGCAGTATTAAAAGCAACTTCATGAAGCATTTTTGAACAATTTTATATTTTACAAATTCTAATAATTTCGCTTTTAATACAAATACATATAAATTACTTCTCTACTACAAACTTCATTTTGTAATACAACAATAATAGCAAAACCCTATATCGTAGCTTACTAGACAATTTGCATACACCTAGATTAATCAATTTGTATTTATTTATAAAGTAGTTTAAAGTACCTTGCTCGTTAGTAGAAAGTTATTTCGCCATTCATTCATAGGCTACCGTTTTAAAACGTAATAAATTATAATGAGATACAATTGTGTAGTTTTAAAAATTGGAAACACTAAGCAAGTTCAATAATAATAATAATAATAAACCTAATAATAATGATAGTAATAACAATAACATGGAATTAATTTTATCTTATTATGTTTAAAACCAGTTCATAAAAAATTACTTTAAAACTAATTAACATTTGAATCAAATAGTCAAAGTTATCATTTATGCATTTTAGTGAGGATCGCACCATCTAGATATCATATTCTGATAATTGAAAAATGACACCTTGACACGGGAAGCGAACCAGGGACCTTCGGCTTAGTACGCCAATGCTCTTACCACTGAGTTGTCCAGGATTCGTCCCGTGCCAGTGCTCATTCTTCCCTTTTCACTCATAGTTTAAGGCAGAGTCTATGACAGACGTGCGGAAATCATCGGCCACAAATGTGTGAGTAATTAATACAGTCAACTCTCGTTTCTACGACCCCGGGAATAGCGTCCCTCTTGAAGTAACGACCCTTTTTTGGGGAACCGTGAAAAATGTGGGGAAAAAGGTTGAAAAGTTTAAGGAAATCGGCTGTAAAATGTGTTTGTTGCATTTATTTAGATCACTGCGTTGCAATTATCTATGTGAGCGCTGTATTACTAGTAACTAGGGTGGGCCAGGTATAAAAAAAGACACAACCTCATCAATGCCAGCCAATATCACTTGACTCTGTCCACCCCCTCCCAAAAGCAAGACAATGTTTCCCCGCGCGCGACTGCCGCTACATCGCGCGCCAGGCTTGCTTTTGCCATTGTTATTTCGATTATAGATTTGGTTACTATTTTGGTTTGATTTTGTGAACAATTTTTGACGATCCATGCTATTGTTTAACATTGTTATTATGATTTAGTTACGTTTTTGGTTGGATTTTGTGAACGATTTTTGATGACCCACGCTATTTTTTTTTATTTGATACGAACTTATAATTTTGACGAAATGAGTGAAAGGAGTACCTTCTTCAAGAAATAGGTAGGTTTTATTTTATTTACTTTTTCACGTATTGTCTAAAAAATGCAATTTTTTCGTATGAAGGTCAGGGGTGGAACAAAATCTGTTAAAATTCCAATAACGACCCCTTCGAAATAACGACCCTTTTCCAGGGAACCGTGATAGGTCGTAGAATCGAGAGTTGACTGTATCACGAACTATCAGATAACGCAGCCACCTACGACTTGGTAGTTGTCTTATTATTGCAGCCATTTGAAAATTATTATTATTATTGTACAGGATTGCATATTAATGAATCAAATAGCCAATTAAAATGCATAAATGATAGCTTTTGCTTTGGATGATGAATCAAATAGCCAAAGCTATCATCTAACCATACGTTAATTAAAAATTGTTTTAAAAATCTTATTTAATAAGATTTTTAAAACAATTTTTAATTAACGTATGGTTAGATTGGGGTGTAGTTATTACTGTGGTCCATCGCTATGATCAAGTGTTGGGTGATAAAAAATATCAAGCACAACTACACAAAATATATATGTTATTTTTTTCTTTTCCAGTTTCATTTTAAAGGCACCACCTTTGTAGGAGAGAAATTTCCGCGCAATCACAACGCAATATTTAATTTTACGGGAAACTATTTTTAAATAGAGTAATAGTTCGACTCTTATTAATAGAAAAAAAGTTAGTGAATATGTGACACTAGCTCATTTTAAACAGCTTTTTAACCATATTGGCAGAGCTATGAAACATGGCTTGATATAAAAGGGTCTCTAAATTTAGCCTTCCTTTAAATAATACAGTAATTTTTTGATAGATTCACAAAATAAAATTTTAAAATATTTGATAACTAGCAGCGAGCTTTCCTCTTTACCTTGAGATAATAAATTTCGTAGTCTCCTTTCCACTCTTTCTTACTCTCATGTCAAAGGGCGGGTGTAGGTAAAGGGTTAAAGAAAGTATAAGTTTAGGCAGAATAAAGAAGTAGTTACAGAAAATGACAAAGACCATTCATTGAATTTTAAGCCGTGTGGTTTGTTATCGATGGATACTTTCTCGCTGACAGAGATAGCCGCGTTAGATCATATTTGTGAAACGTGGTGACAAAAATTAATACGTGCCAAGCTCCACGCATTTAATTACACTAATAGATTACGGATGAAAATGTGAAGTTTAAAGGAAATGTTCCATTTGTGTGGAGGAAAAGTGAAAAACAATTTTATATAAACCCTATATCCCCCACTCCCGGTAACGTTGATGTTGGGGTTCAAGTCATGTAGCTCGGACAGGTAGTGTGATGGAAGAAAATTCCATCTCAATATTAATTGATCTTTGATATGCGTAGTGTATTTCGCCTCAAATAATCAATACCTTTAAGTCTATGTCTATACAGCTTACTTAATTGAATCAAATAGCCAAAGTTATTATTTATTGTTCTTGGTGAGGATTATTCCATATAGATATCATATTATGAAAATTGAAAAATGACACCTGGACACAGGGATTAAACCCGGGACCTTTGTCTTAGTACATCAATGCTCTTACCACAGAGCTATCCAGGATTCGTCTCGTTCCCATATATTTTAAGGCAGAGTCTATGATGGATGGATGGATATGCCTTAAAGTATAAGTAAAGAATGACCATGGGCACGGGATGAATCCTGGATAGCTCAGTTAGTAAGACCATTGTCGTACTAAGACAAAGGTCCCGGGTTCAATTCCCGTGTCCAGGTGTCATTTTTCAATTTGCAGAATATAGTTACTTACATGAGTGAATATATATATATATATATAACTTGTACGCTATCATACCACAGTTTCAAATTTTATAAAAGTAAGTGATTGAACTCCTTTAGAAAAAGTTATTACTTTAGATTTGTATAAAAATCAGAAAAAGTATTAACTCTTGCTTGGATGTACTTCAAAAAGCCTATGATTTAAATTAAACTACTCAGAAAGTTGACTTAGGCGATTCTTAGTCTTGGTAGGATGACTAGTACAGCTAATGTGTTTGAATGGGACGTAAATAAAAGTTTTTATGTGGCTATTTATTTACGAAAGCCATCAATGTTTTTTTCTTTTCATGAGAAGCCACACGTTTCCATAACGACTATCTTTGAACCTTGTTCTATAGCTTTTCAACAAGCTCGAGGAAGTTTAACGATGAGGGTATTGCTTTTTGAATGGTTCTGGCTTCACTCAACATTATTTATGTTAAACTAACATTTTCTCAATTTTATATATTTCACGTTTCATTAGGAATTGGGATGCATTTGATGATTCATTCGCAATGTTAATTTTTAACTTAATTTCTTAGTAAAGACTTTTCTCCCATAGTCTCCCTATCTGTTCATGTTATAAGCACGTACAGGTTGTGTAGTAATTTACAGATACTCAAAGTACCAAATGATTAGGTGGGTAAATTTAAGTCGAAAACACTTTTTTCAAGAAATACGTTTTTTCCCACACCTTTTGAGGAAAACGACACTAAAGTTAAAGTGGGGAATGTGGCAATGCTGTGCCTGAAACTTACATCAAACATTATGTTAGTTCAGATTAGGTGTTCAAAGGTTGATCCTTGGATGCGTATGCATTGTTCTGAGCGGTGTATGGACTCGGTGTGCACCAGCCGCGTAGATTCATGCCACAATGTCCTCGGGCGACTGCGTTGGGTCGTCAGGTGGGGTACACCAGAGCTTTGAGGTGACCTCACAAAATAAAACTATTGTGATTTAAGGTCCGGTGTCCTTGTTAGGCATTCCACTAGCCCACCATTCCCCATAGCGTGCAGGGGCACCGTCACACTGATACCACATTCTCTGTCTTTAATGTCGTTTTTCCCACACGATATATTCACCTAATCATGTGGTACTATCCGTATCCACGAAATACTACTCATCCTGTATATCAATTAGAAAAATGTGGCAAATGTGGCAACAAACGAACGATGATAAAAAAAAAGTGTTAAAGGTGATAAACGAGATCTACTCATATTTGCGATGATGGATTGTGGAAAAACATTTATAAAAGATACCTTCAGTATCTGAAATAAACAGGGCTGAATCTCCTAGTTATATAGCTAGATTTAGGCTTTAAGCTAATATTAGACATTCCATTTTTATTAAACTTTGGTAAATCTAAACAATCAGCAAACTAATGTCATTTTTGTGTGTTCTTAATTTATTAGGAAAAAAATAAAGAAATTCGAATACTCTTAGTGTCTATGGTTTTCATTACATTAAAAAGAAGAGGATCTAAATTTGAAACATTATTAAAATCTTAAAGCGGTGAGAAAAATAAATAGTGAGAATAGTGGTTTCATATATCAATTTTGAGAGTAAGAGATATGCCTATGTATTAAAATATAAAATATAGTAACTAAATATGGCAAAATTGCTAGATTTCTAGAGAATATCACTTTGGTGGGCTAAGTGAAAGTTCTTACTTTGGTAAAAAAAAAACCTAGCTGGAATCAATGTGCCATTGGGAAGAAACATTAGTAGAACTACGTTCCGGTTATTCTACTAAGTTAGGGACACACGCATTGCTCACTACCACTTTCCCGTGGCTTCGCTCGTAATAAACAATACATCAACACATTTGACGATTACAAATTCTAGAAACGATTTAAACTTAGTCGAGAGCAGTGGTTTATGTGATTACGAAGATTCGTGAAACAAAAGAGACTCACCCCCTCCCTCTAACCCCCTCAAGAAAACCCAGCCAATATCACGTGCCATCTTATGTGCCTGAAACACCAGCCGCGATGAATGTTCACTGCTTACACCTGTTTTTTTTTATACCCTTGAAGAATAAAATATATTATTGTTATTTTTAGCAGGATGTATGAGTTTTAGTGAAGGATTTACTGGAGCGTCACTTGGTCTCACTAGCTAAAATAAATGTACAATACATATTAAGCGTTTTCTTTCTCATATCAAGTGAAATTATTTTTATCGTGAAAAAAAGATCAATCTCGAGATTATGACAAATGTTTACGTTTTATGTGAATATGAATCCAAAAAGGTGGATTTTACAATTCTGACTAACTCCATGTCTGTGTCTCTGTTTGTCCCTGGTCACGGATCCAAAACAATTTGACGGATTTTGTTTAAACTTGATAGTTGGATATTATAGGGATATACCACTTTTTTACCTTGGCCCTTCAATTAAGGTTAGTTTTACAATGAGTAATTTTTTTGAATACCAAATTACTCGAAATGGTTCTAATGATTTTGTTTAAAATGCACATTTAGGATTTGTTTGACTTGACAAATATTTGATATATAATTGGTCTTTGGGCAAAAATTCTTCGAAGGATACATTAATGAGGACTGATTTTTTTTCAAACTTGAAATATTTTACTAATGGCTTAAACAATTTGATTCCAACTTAATACCTTGGTTGTGTTTGACATAAACAAATAGCAGTGTCTACTTGTTTTGGGAGTAAAATAATAATGAGTACTTTTTCAAAATCAAGAAATATTTTTAAAATGACCCTAACAATTTGTTCTTAAATGGTTCTCTTGGGAGTGTTTGACATGACAAATAACTCTTTATACTTTGTTTTGGGTAAAAATTTGATAAAGATTATTTTACCTAGTAGTGATTTTGAAAATTTTGTGTAACGAAACTGGCCCATTCCATTCTGATATAGGTAGATCTAGTTATTTCTTTATACAGCACCACATTGGAGGCATACTTAATTTGACTACTAAACTAGCCTATAGTCAGTCTTAACACGCTTCAATTGGAATGTTCCAGTTTCACCTGGCCCATTCCATTAGGGTTTAGGTAGTTGCCGTCTTGAATTTAATATGAGGCTGAACTTAAGACGTGTTAAGCCTTACTATGAAAATGGCATAAAGGAGACGTCCTTCTCTCCACTGCGTCCTTACAATCCTTGATCTCCTGAAGAACCAATAGAAACAAACCTAAAATAAATATAGAAAAACCTCTATAAAATGAAAATAGGACAGGTCAAATTATTCTCTAAAATATAATTTCACAAAAATAATTGTAATTGGAAGGACTAAACATTAACACTATAGTACTTTAAGAGAGTTAACTAGCGATTAATTCTCTTAAATATTGCAAGCAGGATTAATAATAATGTGCTGATAATGTGAATGAAATAAATAATTTTATTTTGGCTTTGGTTTGTAAATTCTACTATTACTAGGGCTAGAATTTTAGAGTCATACGTATTGCACTGAGTTAATTAATTTAGTCTACGTCTTGCAATAAATTACGTGACTGTGCAGGAATTTTTTTAAAACTATTTTGGAAATTGTATTTATTTTCTTAGAGAACTACCGTGCTTTGTGGAAAAATTCTCCTAAGAGTTCTCGTTATTTATTTGCAACACAATTTGTTTTTCTATGTTTAAGAACATTTTACGTATTTTAATATTGAAGCAAAAATAAATACGTTATGTTAAGGTATTTTTTTAGCACCACGTTTTATTACGTGTTCAGGTTATACGCATTTGTACTAATTACGCTAGTAAGATAGGGACGAGGAAGTTTGAATTTAAAGAAATTGTGCCTGCGTTTATGTGAAGGGACAATGAAAAACAATTCTGCAAAGAATCTCCAGTACACCCAACCGGGATTCAAACCCTATTCTCCCTCTCTTAGCTAGTCTGGTTTAACATGAGAGTGACGCCTTAAACCATGCTGCTACCGAAGTAGGTTATGTTATTGGTTTTCACATAACAAAACAAATATTCTAGACGCTCCTTAACAATTCTTGTTTTAAAGATAAAAATTAATTTTACTCTACAGTGATTCAGAGTATTTTTGTGTAAATTTATATTTTTAGTTGAAATACTAAAACAAGAGTAGCTTGTAAGGAAATTCACCATCATTCCCTGTGAATGAACGAGGAAGCTCACATTCTGAGAAGAAAAATATTAATTCTCTTTTCATTTGAATTATGATCTGTCGAGTCAGTGTGTTTCATATTATTAATTCAGCCAGCAGTTTTGGGAAAACATTCTGTATTTTGTCTTCAGGTTTTACTACCCGCGATTGCTTTAAGTATTTAAATGTAGATAATAAAGTATTAATTATTATGTTATAATTAAAGTAAATGTACCTACATTTTCATGGAGCTAAGTGGGATTTTTTTTTAGGAAAAACCGCCTCGTTTGATGGCGAATCCATGGGGGGAAGGGTGATGGGGGCAATCGACCATCCTCGAGACAGTATTTGTTTTATAACTTTTTGTATTATATTTTGTGTTTTTCTTAAAAGTTCTAAATTTTTTATTATGGATAGTTAAAATTATTTTTCTTAACTAATAATTTTTTGTTATTTTAAAAATTATTATAAGATTATTAACATTATTAAATATATAGTTGAAGAAGCATTATTAAAACCAATAGCTCACCCCCTCTTTCCTCAACAACAGGGCCTGGATCCGCTCTTGGTCTAGTTATACTTAGACAGTATTCGAACCCCGAACCAGCCAACCAAGCTAGATGTGCCTGACATTTAGTCGACGTGATTACTGAAGCTATCCATTACGTCGTGTTTATCTTACATCAAAGAACAACCATCACTTATTTATTCGATCACTACTGTGAGTGAAAAATAAAGTGTGAACATAGTAGAATATCTCCTTTAAAAAGAAACGTCTTCTCTCAATTAACATTGGAACAACTATTAAATGAGCTATCATTTGTTTTGAACGTGACGCGAAATAAAGTAAGTTTCAAGGAGACGGCTCACTTCAATTACACCACCAGTTCAGTTAAATTAAAACTATATTCATTTGAAATCTCTTAAATAACTTGCACGCAAGTTAATTTAAGTACCGGGGGCAATCATTATAAACGAGATAATTATGTCACTTCAGACGACTATAAATCATAACCAAGCTCATCCGGATTTTATAAGTGATTTAATTATTTAGTGTGAGACAGAGAAGTAATGTAGTCAACAAGTATTCGCACTTCTAGCAGGGCCGTCTTGAGGAATGTATAGGCTCTCCACCCTCAATATTTGAGGCCTTTATTTTTTAAAGATCCCTTATTTACTTTTGCATAGTTTTAACATATTAATTCGATGAAATTAATCATTTAGAGAAAAGGTGGTTGAGGGCATCAATAACTATTTAATAAATTAAAACACTTTCTAAGGAAAGATATTCAGAACACTTATGACTTTATAGAAGTGTGTTAATAATTTTAAGATAAGTTTTTTCCCACTTTTTTATTTTTATTTTTGTACATGAGTAGTTTGAATGTTTGTTATGACAAGTTAAGATACCTTAAATGACTCAGTATTCTAGGGACTGGTTATTTATAGTGGCCATTAGCCTAGATCAATGGGTTGTTGATTGCTCGGAGACTGTGGTCTCATCTTTTTTTTTGCTGTGAAAATTGAATTGTTTGAAGAACTTGAAGAAACCAAAGGGACATTAAATGTATCTGTTTTAGTTTCAGATCCTTGTTTATAGAGATATTCTCAGTAGGAAAATAATTGTGTCTGTTTCTAGCCGCTCGCTTGTCTTTCGTTTATAATATTAATATTTTGACATGAAATTAAAATATGAAATATAAAGTTATTGTTTGGGGCTAAAGTATGACCAACATAAATAACAAACATAGTGAACTTTCTCATTTAGAACCCCGTCTTACAACCTATTCGAGCTATATGCATCTGTAGTAATTATATTTATGAGATAGGGATGAGGAAGGTTGAATTTAGATTAACTATAATCAAATTTTCGTGAGGAGAAAGCGGAAATTAGTTTTTAAAAAACTACCCTTAATACACTTCTCCGGGATTCGTACTCAGAGATTCTTGTCATCGGCATTTCAATCCATTGCGAGAGTGACTCCATGGACAGTTCAAACACCGAAAGGGGAATAATGTAATGGAAATTGAGAAAGCATAGATACAGAAATGAATAGTGGCAAATATGAATTATTGTAAATCATAGACAGTCACATAGCTCTTACTTACATTCCTAGGTTAAAACAATTATTGATTCTGTGTTGTGAAGATACAAGTTACATATTGGGCTAATGGCCGGTACATGACCCGGAGTCCATTTGCGGGACAAACTGAGTAGAAGTTGAGATGTGTCTGGTACCTCAACAGATGGTGGAGTTAAAGATAAAATTTCTGCGGGGCCTTGAAATATAAAGTAAAATGTTATATCTCCTATTGCCATGATTGTATGTCTGAATTATAGTTTTTGTAAATAGTAATGTATTTACTGGGCTCTGTAAATACTGTATACAATGGTATATGTTGTAAATACCGTAAATATCATTCCATAAAATTAAATTAATAACAATGATGGCCGCTCAGTCGGTATACCTCAATCCCGGGCTCCAGCCAAATTTGTTCAGCATCAAGAATTAAAAAAATTAGTAAAATTTTAAATAATAGGTTGTTAAATATGGTCTATTATTAAAAGGCTGGAACAAATATTGTTTAAGATATATAACAAATATTATAAATAAATTTAACACGTATTATTAGATAAATGTAAACTAAATACAATAAAAAACTTTGCATACAATTAAAACACCATATAAATAATTCTTCAAAACCATTACAAAATTGCTGTGCGCTCTTTTAAATTGGGTAGATTTAAGTTAAACTAAATTGTTTGCAAAATTGATGCTATAAAGTGTTTTTCATCCGTAATTTTGGATTCCGTGCTCATTATTTGTACAGGAGGAGATATCTGCTGGTTAAAGTTTGACTAGTTTAGATGCTCACACCAACACCAGGAATCTTATAAACTATGAATATTTTTTTTAAATTCTCACAAAACATCAAAAGAGATATAAGAATCACATAAAATTCACTGATCCACCTTAAAATTATGTACTCATTATTAACCATTAATGGCAAGATAAAATCATTAAAAACCTTTACAGTGTTCATATTAGAAAAATAATGAGACACATTGCACATTTTTCATCAGTAAGCTCTTCATAATTTGGGATTGTATTTATATAAATTGTATTTGTAATGCTTAATATATTTGTTAGCCTCTACATTTTTCAAGGATAGCCAAAGTTTAATTTTATGACGGCACCGATCGTATACATTCCGGCGTCCTTTTTATCAGATCCTGAACGTGTTAGTATACGACCTTTATATATTTTTTAAGATAATGGGGCGGGGTGATTAAGAAAATGTTCCAGCATTTTATCTGGAGTGATAACTTCCAACACTTTGCCCGGCAGGGATTTGAGTCCAACATCCCTCGCCAGAATTATATGAGCCTGAAATTTAGACGGTGTGCCCACGGGGATTCAAACATTGACATATTTCACGGGGATAGCACCGCTAATGTATGTTAGAACGGTCATCCAATCAAATACTTCCTTACCGTGGTTGAGTGCACCCGGCATTTGTGAGAGTGAAAAATAAGGCTAAATAAAAAATTATTCCACCAGATTTTCCGTTTGATATAATTAGACCACGTAGAATGTGTACCAGCATTTGTGCGGGAAAACCATACAATCATATCCTGAGAGTACATCAGCATTCGGTGGATGCGTAAGCACTATTGACGAGTAACGGTAAATCTATGCTGTTTTACATGAATCGAACGCTCATCGTCGCCAAATTGTCAGTTCAACAAGTCGAGACAAGAATTAGCACGGGAAACCTTGCGGTGTAAGTTTGTCGGCTCGACGTGTCGAGACAGGAATGGTTGATGTCGCAATCCTCCTTAGAAATGGGTTTTCCCGGTGACGTTAGATGACTCATACCTGGTACCAGTTTTCCGGCTCGACAAGACAAGTTGAGACAGGAATATAATACATTCTTGAAACCACGAGGTCATTGACCCTGTTCATCTCGTACCACCACAAGACGACATAACGTCGATCGTAGGAGGGAGGCGGTGAATATATAGGGACTCGCTTGGTGCACAATTTATGAGCGTTTGTAGAGAGGTTCAAGATGGACAAGTTACATCAGCTGGTAAATATTGTTGACTCCATGCAGACCGTAAAATAGTGTGATCTAATCGTCGATCAAAAGTACTCATCGGGTAAATTAAAAGTGCTCAATACAAGGCTCAGGAGACATCTATTAATAGCATATCTAGATGGCGAGTTTAGTGTATTTTTACCCTGTCGTTTTGGTACTCTACAGATAAAAACGTGTGCGAGCTTAATAACAAAAAACTGTTATCTGGAGTAAACCCGGTTCACCTACCATTCTGAACGTTGAACTCGCTAAAAAGTACCTACCAAAGCGCTAAGAGACGGGCAGAAGATTCAAGAAGTCGGAATATTGGGCAGTTAATACAAGAGCACAAGTTAAAGATGTGTAATAACGTATCATAAATATATATATGATACGTTATTACACGTTATACGTTATTAACGTATCATAAATATATATATATGATACGTTATTACACATCTTCTGCCCGTCTCTTAGCGCTTCTTTTCTACTGTATATATACAGTAGAAAAGTTACGGACCCTACATACCATCCAGCACGTTTAGCACTCAGATACGCTTGCCATGCTTAGAACCGGCTATATCAATTTAATGTTTGTAGGTCATACGATTGCGGGACGTGCCTATATGACAGCAGAAAATATTCACAGTGTGGCTGTGATTGATACATGTAATTTCCAAAGTAGTGAACCACGACAGAGGTGTGCCACAGGAGCAAGGCTACATCGAGTTCTGTGACTCTATCTGTCACATGATAAGGGAAACTGAAGTACTACCCTACGATAGAAACGAGGTGTCTTAGATGTGTGAAATGACATGTGCTGTGTAAAATTTCCGCAAAGGGTACAATGTGGCCGTGTTGCCCAGGTCTCCACCACTCTTTCGATCTTTACACCACCCACCACCATTCTTCATGACACCGTAGCCACCACTCCCATCCTCAGAGTCACCAGCGTACCCACCACCAGAGTCACCGGATTACACACCGCTAGAGTTGCCTGCCTAACAGACATCAGAGTCAGCAGAGTACTCACAGACAGAGTCACCCACGTTCCCACCACCAACGGAGGAGGAGGAGGTAAAGTCCGAAGAATCCATAAATCTCGAAGATGTATCAATGTACAAAACTAATTCAAATGTTAAAATTATGGGTGAAATGTCCGATGACTACATAATCGGTTTGGGCAGTTTCAACAACGCCTTCCTTCCAAAGTCTGCCTATTATCTGGATTGTAATCGATTTAAATCTAAACCACGCTGTAGGACATATATCGGAGGACAAATTGTGATATCTAAAAGTGTATTAAAAGTTAGGCGTGCTCGCTGAATGCTATGTGTTGCCATAACCTTATTTCACTACGTTATTATTCTCACAAACTTTGCTGACGTCATTGGAGCTGGCGGCGACATATTGGTGAAATATTTTCGATATATTGAACCATTTTTACTATGTGAGAGTGGAACATGTATACATATTTTATAATATTCTTAAGAAAACTCAGTTCGTGAGTAGAGGGCGTTACTGCTAGAGTGACAGTGGGTTTTTTCTCCCGAGACGTGGACAGGGATATTTTTTACATCATTTATTTCGCATCATCTACAGCGGTCAATATGTCATTTAAATGTAGCATTTGTGAGGGATCCTATGCAAAGCTCTCCAACCTTATTCGACACAAATATCAATATCATCGGACCACTTCCAATCCTGCTTCAAAGGTTCACCAGGATGCCTGTTGGGACGAGGAGGTATTATGAAGCGTATTAGGCGTTATTTAATTAGATGCATGGTTTCAAAGGGTCCACGAATGTCTATAAATTTAGATTTATATTTAAAAAATTAGTAAAACCGTCTAAAATGAGTGCTAGACGGCAATATAAGAAGTTGAATTAAAATTGATTTATGAAAAGTTATATAGTGTCGTTATCGTCGCAGAAAAGGTAAATATACTGTATATTAAGTGGAAAAATGTAGATAAACGCAATATAATTAAAATTGTTTAAGAAAATATAGAAAATAGGAGATAAGATGAGGATAAAAGGTTAATAAATTACGCTATTAATCTTCTAGACTCTGTCCCAAACACGTCTCATCTACTACGGAAGGTGTACAGGGCATTTTGGAATGCGGATCAACATGTCAAACTCAAAGACAACCATTTTAGATGTGATTCATCGGTAGAAAGCAATCTAAATCGAACATATCCTTAGGAGGAATTTTCATCTGTACTATGTCATAGAAGGAAATATTGAAATACACAGGAGCTTAAGAATAAAAAGGATTCAAATATTGAATGACTAAAAGGTAAAAAAAGAATTCTAGGAGCTGGTCAAGTGGCATTGGTAGTCTAAATTCACCGACAAAAGGAATGAAACTGTTTTAAGACAGATCACATAATAATAATAATAATAATAATAATAATAATAATAATAATTTGGAATAATAAGTAAAATTAGTTGAGAAGCATATTCACAATCTAGATAAAGCTCAATGCTCTTTCTTAAAAGTCTACCGATAATATTGTATCTTCCTCTGTCCATTATTGGTCTACATTATGTTTGATTAAGACACCCTAAATATATGTTCAGTAATACTATAGTCTATAACCTTGTTTGAATACAGCTATTGATCAACTTAATTAGCCTTTCCTTTTAAATAATATTGTATGTATTCTAGAATATTTTGCATCTGGTGTTATTTTGTTTGGCTTCAATGATACGAAATTTATAACCATTAAAATACTTTTACGACTATAGAATACAGTGTAATATTTTTTTTTAAATTAAATGAATATTGATATAGTCGTGGAAAATGTAACTATTTGGCAAAGCCTTAATGTTACATACTTCTATATTAAACAGCTGTACCATACCAAAATACTGTACAATTTATAACAATACCTATTAAGACTTTCATACTACATACTTGTATAATATAAATTAAACAGAATAAAATATCAAATGTGTATTCTGATGTTATTAAAAAGTCCTAATTTAAATAAAGCTCTTATAACTAAAATGTATGATTTAATATCTCTCCATTGTTTTAATCAGATATCATATAAATACATGTATTTCTAGGGGATTTAATTCAAAATTATAACACACAGACTATTTAAATAAAATTTAAACTCTGAAACTGAAGGTGGTCCATTTCAAAAAATGCAATAAGTTACCTACAAAATAATAATATAAAATCAAATCAATAAAAAATAAAGTTAAGATTATTTGAGATATTTAAGATTCACCATAGCACCGTACCCTCTATATTTAGCGGAAATTTTGAACCTTTAATTTGCAGCAATGATATTTAGTTTTAAGACTTAAACTTTGTGGTGACCACTTTCATCAATAATGGCGAATTCCTGTCCGTAAGCCGTGTTCTCTCTAGCGTTTGTTCTTTTTCATTAGATCATTTTTTAGCTTTGCTTCTTACTACCTGTTCAGTTTATATGTATATGTACTATTTGCGCTAATAAATTATGTAAAAAAGGGTGGAATTTAGAGGAAGTATACACATATTCGCATGGAGGGAGAGAGGAAAAACATTTTGGACAAAACCACCCTAAATAGACGCAATCGTTATTTGAATACAAATGTCCCTGACATCGGCAGTCTATTCTATTGCAAGAGTGATGCCCTAGGCCATGCGGCCACCAAAGTAGGTATTTTCTTAGGAGAAAACAAATGCTCATACAACTGTATACTACCAAACATTGCACATACTGCATTTGGTGCATACATTTAACCATCATTTTCAAATAGATGGCGAGTAAAGAGTAAAATATTGTACACATACCTCTCCTGATAGATTTCCCCAAATAGTCACCAATTTACAATTGTCATAATCCAAAATTATGTATTCCTACAACTTTTATAAAAAAGTATAATTGGGTTGAATTGTATGTTGGTTCATAAAAGGATTGATGGGCCAAACATAATTATGAATCAAGCCACAAACGGCCTATGAACTACCAGTTTGATATGTCTCCTCTTTCTTGAACGATACACCTTCATAAAATAATGTAAATTACACTTGCTATCTTAAAGTGTATATAAAAGGTTTGTACAATTTAGTGTTTTATTTTGCATTTATTTGAGGTATTTAACGTGCACTTTATAGACCAACTGGTTAAATAAACACACGACTCGAAAAATAACTTAAAACTAGAATACACACAACACCTACTCCTCGGGTGTTAACTAATTACTGTGAAAGGGGAAACCCACATTTCACCAATGATACATTTTTTGGACATGCCAGGAATTTAACCCAAGACCCGTATCTCAGAAAACAGGCATGATACTGACTGAGCTATAGCTTCGCCTTCAGACAATAAATTACTTAATGTAACCAATATTTATTTGCAATTAGTAGGATACTTATCAGCAAAATACCTAGCTTTTATGGGTAAAAAAAAAGTGAGCGTCAGTAACGTTTAAGTTATGATTTTTACTGTGGCAGACAGGCCCTAGTTCGAATCGTGGTTGGATGCACTGAAGGAGGTTTCTCTTAAATTTATTCCCACTTTCACTCCACGATAATGTTGATACATTTCCTCCAAACTCTATAAAAATCATTCTTACCCTATTAGATTAATAAAATTAAGGGTTCACCTGTACGGGTATGAATATATGTCAAAAACAAAATGTACTATAAATAGAGTCAGTAAACTTTATTCATGACATTTAAAAACAATTTAGAGATGTGTGTGTCTTGCACGAATCGCTTGGAACTTTTTTACTTCAAGCCACAAAAATAATTAAAACGTTGATTTAAGATGGGAAGAAGAGACAGTGGCTCTATCTTTTCTATTAAGCTGGACAGTTCTCATCTACTCGTATTTACAGTTCAGTGGTGAGGAAAGATCGATGAAGATCGATACGAAGTGACTCTTAAAATGAATAAAATATATTTTTGTATGACAGCCACACACGTATACTAAAATACACGGCGTTAGTCATAAAAAAATTTTGGTTTGTCCGAATTGTGTGTGATGCTAAAAAACTATGGGGAGGGGTCTGGTGGTGATGGTAGGGAGGCCCAAATAATTTAGCACAGCGCCAGGGTTTGGGGCCGATTCGATTCCTTTCAGCTCTTATTGAAATAGATTTTGCCCCAAGGCATATTATTGACCTTTTTTGCATGTGAAGAATACACATTTTCTGTACATATTCCCTGTACTACTACCCACCTCGTATATCCACATATTTACATTAATGGGGTAGTAGTGAAGTATATGGAACTTGCTTGGAGGGAGCTTAGTAAAATATTTTGTAAAAAAAACTTTCATTACTGCCAGTTTGGATTATAATCCCAACAGCAGTTTCCCAGACAAAACAGATAAGATGAAACTAGCGCCTTTGTACCGGTACGAGTAGAAATAAAGTTAAAATAATACAAACAGAATACAAAGTGTTTACAAATACGTATCTTACAAAGGAAATTCTAATATTACAGAAAAAATATAATGAGGATAATTTTTTAAATATTATATTTCATAAATCAAATACCAACATAAAGTTATTTCATTAAATTCCTTTACTCCTCATCTAAATCCAAAAATTAGTATGTGTACTATTCTTAGCAGAGTAACCTGCTAACTTTGTAATTTTGGTATAAATATAGGTTTTTCATTCTCCAACAACGGGGTAAATTATTACCTAGATTATAAGTGAAGAAATATCTTTAGGCTGGCTAGCTGCTTTTACAATTGAGTTTTTTCAACTAGGCTTTTGTTATTTTCCAATAGTTACAATCATTGAATAGATCAACAATAACCTATTCTAAGTGATTGTGAGTATACTATTGATATTTTGAACCTTTTTATTTAATATATATAAACAGAATTGAGAAGATCAGATGCACATACAGGGTGACAACTGAATAGACCCTAAGAATAGTGGGTGAGAAGAGAACTATCTTGGATGTGATTCTTCGGTGCAAAGTAAACTGAATAGGACACATCATTAGGAGGAACTGTCATCTGCGCGACGTCATAGAAGGAAAGGTTGAAAGAAAGATGAGCTTAGGAAAGAGGAAGATTCAAATATTGGATGACTAGAAGGAAAGAAGAAAATTCTGGGAGCTATAAAGGAGGAGGTAGTGGACATGGCGCATTGGTGGTATAGGATCACAAACAAAAGGCATAGACCTGTAGTAAGTCAGAACACATAAAAATAAAAATAATAATAATTTCTACAAAATATTGGCCGTATTATTAAAAATATGGCTACTAATTATATCTTAATAATATTTAGGATATTTTGGACGAACTACCTGAGATTCCTCAAATTAATAAGGTTTAATGCGTGAGATGTTGACTATAGATAACTTTCATCATTGGAAAATATACACTTTTTATTGACAAAATCCAAACAGCAAGAGAATAATACTAATTATTTGATATACATTTTATATCAAATGTTTTAGTAATCCGCTTATATAACTTAATTGAAGCCCTTTCTCTAGACCAAATATAATAAATTATGTAATGCGATTTATTTGTTTTTTGCTCCATGCCTTAAAATTCACCCAGGATCTCCAAATTTCATTACGATTTACATTATTATTATTATTATTTAGCATCACGTCTTACTAGCCATTCGGGTTATGTGCTTACGATTTACTTGAGTACAGATTAGGAATTTAGGGTTGAATGTAAATGTAAACTTAATTACGTGAGAAAGTGTGGGAAACTATTTAAGACAAAATTCATCCTTAGTACACCCGAACTGGATTGTAATTCTGACCTCTTCCATACCACTATATAAAAGTACGTGAGCTTATCTTGGTCAACGTGACAACAAGGGATGGTATGAATATTGTAGTAATATAGGTTTCTCAAGTGATATCACAATTATTTTAATCAATTGTGTTGGTTATGGTAAAGATAATTAAGCCCTTAACGTGCACTGAAAGTATTTTTGTCAAATCTTAAGCAACTAAAGAATTAACATAGAAAATAAATTTGTTTTTTTGAACCACTGACTCTTCTTCTCAACAAATAAGAAATCATTTAAATGATATTGTAGAACTAAAAGTCAATTGGAATATAATATATTTAAAATAAAGTTAAGGTACATATTAAACAAGGGTGACTACTACGCAGGATAATAAAGTAGTCTAGTAAGTCCTATCGTTCGACCCCTTGAGGCTATCAATTAACCTACTTTCCATACCCAGGTGGTTTACCGTTATTCCCCCACCCACGTCCTGTGGTTGCGTCATCAACCACATCCGAGAATATTCCCCGTGAGCGAGAGTGTGTATTGTGGTGTCAATTAACCTCCTTTCCATATCCGGTTGATTTACCGTTATACCCTCACTCACATCCCCCTCTTCCACAGATCCCCCGGTGGGGGTGGAGGGTCACCAAACTATCCTAGGGCTGATGGGCTTAGCCCATTTGAATTTAATGTGTGCCGCTAGGGTTTTGCAGTCTTGGGCACTCCTCCCATAAAATTTAGGAATTGATACTGATGGCGGGGAACGTGGATGAGCATTTTCTCTTGACGGTCGTTTAGCATAGTGTGTGAATATTGGCTCCCTGTTGCAACACTCCCATCCTCATTGTCACATATATGTGGTAATAGGGTTTTCCCTGCGACATCACCTAAACCTGGCGCCAGTTTGGCGGCTTGACAAGACAAGTCGAGAGAGGAATAAATCACGACCATAAATTATGTCGCAATGGGTTTTTCCTGATGACTTATACCTGGCGCCAGTTTGGCAGCTCGACAAGACAAGTTGAGACAGGAATAGATTGTGCGAGATCATGCTTGGTGACAGTTTGGTGGTTCGACAAGCCGTGACTCGTAAAGGACAAACAGGTTTAGCGTGAATAAAGCACGATTGTAACAAATATGTATTTATTATACATTAAAGGTTTCACAGACATACATAATATGTACTCTACACTTTTACACGAATCATGCATATATTCGTTCATACGTTTTCCTACAGTGTCTCTTAGATGTGTTAGTAAAATTTTCTTTTGTTCACAATCCAACATTTAATAGTCCAAACCAACGAATTGACATGTATAGTAGGTAGCACTAATAAGATCCACGTTTCTGATGTGTGTTTCCACCGTAGACTGCTCGAGATCAATGGCATCCACCGATTCTGTTAAAGTGTCACATACATCCACGACGAGTGTGTCGATCAAATCGTTGCAAGATCATGCGATGGGTACTGACCACATATCCAGTCGGTGGACGGTGACATTGATGAGGTCCCACACTTCACAAAGACGCTCAGAGCTAGGGGCTAGATAGGCAACCCGCTTGAGTCCGGCGTCGTGTTTCTCACTGATGACGGCCATACGGTCACCGCACATACGTCTCGGAGAGATTTCATGATTAGTCAGACTAATATTCTGAGAAGGCTGCGTGTTGCTAAAAAAGTTTGATAATATGACCGACATGTAGTTGACCAGTTCTTGCCACTCGGTATGGCTAAACACGGCACAATACCCTCAAAATTGTTCTAGCTGGAAATAGGGTGTAAAGTTATTCTTGTCACTCAAGCAGACTATGATTCGTTTAGCGTCGACCTCATCCAGGGGAAAAAGAATGTTGAAGATACTGGTGATTGCGAGTGGCTTAACCAGCTCTTTTTTGCGGCTGCAAACGTCTTGACCTTCCATGATGTTTGATTACTTGGACGACTGTCATTATTATGACCAGCACGCCGTCGGGAGGACGTTCCTTTTATAGGCGCACGCTGATTGGACACAGACTCTTGAGAGGCGACAGGACCCCACCGTCTAGAAAAATGTGTTGTAATATCTCACTACCTTAGCGTTGCTGCCTGTATTATTGGTGAATGAGAATATGGGAATGAAAGTTTCCATTGGAATGTTCTGGGGGCGATACATTTGAGGCTATGCTATGAAGTTGTATTGTGCTATGAAACGTATGGGAAGTGTTTTTGCGAATTAATTTCAAATGTGATTTTATGCAGGGTGGAAAACCATAGCTTTCAAAGTATTCTCCTAAGCTGTTATTGTCGATAAAGATGGCAACCCAATGCTTCTTTGTACTACAGATCATATGTTTTGACGTATGAATTTGTTAAATTGTGGGATTCTGGCAGTTTATAATAGTATTTGTATTATTATTTTATAGGTATTGATACTATCTATAAAGGTGACAGATGCAGATCACCTGACTTGACGTATGAATATGTTAAATAGTGGGGATTCTGACAGTTTTATAAAATACAAACTTTTGTCTGTATTCAACATCAAAGTTGTGGATCACATGATTTGACGTAAATACTGTTCGTCTTACTATAGCCGTCACCATAGAAGGCAGTATATTAAGAAACTAATCACTAATGACCGGGTTGGAAGGGGGGAAACAAACCTATTGAATGCAGTCTTTAACTTTAACCCACATATAGAGTAAAAGTATAATCTAGTCACATTAGTTCACTGCTGTAACTTACAGGTTTCATGCTTTTTGTGCGTGCCATAAAATTACTTACATAAAACAATGTCAATCTCATCCAAAACCCTATTGAAGTAATCATTGTAGTATCTGCTTGAACAAAAACCTTCCACCCACTGAGGAACAGTCGTGGGACGGATGGTAGGTACTACGTTGGTGAGCTCACAATGTTTTGAAACATACGACACTTTATTTACATATCAGTAGTTTGACCAAATATCTCTGGGGGAATTTCATCTTGTTACACTTTTCAATACACCCCTCCATTCTAAATTGGCTAGTACCAGGGTTATTTGTACACCACCCTAAAATATTTTGTAGGCCTTTATTCGAGGAGGGGCTGCCTAAAAGAAACGATTAGTTACAAAACTTGCCATATGATGCAGCTATTTCGGCCAAACAAACTCCATCTTCTGTAAAGTTCTCCACCATGGTTCTAATGGACTCTTTACCTTTGTCCATCCTTCGGTAAATACTAATAAATCATACACAGTGAAAGATATTCGGGTCGAAAGATACATAACAGTCAACCAATAAAGCTTCCAATGTTAATATGTTATAAAACAAAATTATTAAATAAAGTCCCTGTTAATATTATTCTTCATTATTTAAAATTGCTATACGGTTTAATGAAAGAAAGTCACCATTAATAAACTAAATTATTAAATAATATGAGTCATCATTATTTAAAAATTGTCTATAAAGTTTAGTAACACTGACAAAAATAAAGTAAGGTCTTAGTTAAATTCATAAATAAATGTTAGGGATCAGAAGTTATAAAATGTGTAACATTTGATAACATAGATAATGTTGTCCACAATGCTTACAAACTTTCGTTTACTCTGTCAGACAGACCTCCTGTTGTCGTACGCTTGCAGCTCATTTTTTTATCTTCTTGATATCTATACATTATAGGCTTAAACCTCAAAATATTTTTTTAATCTAGTTCTTCAATTAAGGGTAGTTTACTGATGAGTAATTTTTCTTTAATTCCAAATTTTTCGAAAATGGCTAACGATTTTATTTAAAACGCACATCTAGGTTTTGTTTGATATGACCTAGGTTTATGGGTCAAAGTTGGTTGAAGGCTAGTTTACTAATGACTTAATTTTCAAAAACTTGTAATATCTTACAAATGGCTCTAACGATTTAGTTCCAAATGGGTATCTTGGTAGTATTTGGCATCACAAATATCTGTGTATAGCTTGTACATATAAGTGTCTAAACAAATTATTTGTTTATTTAATTTAAATATAATGGTTACATATTTATAATTTGTATTATTTATACGTGTAATAGAGTGTATGTTTATTTACTTTTTTCAATGTTTAACACTGAAACAAAACAGGTCAATACTTGCAGTTATTGTTGTCGATGTGATTCTTTTAAAAAAAATAACGTGTATGTATCATAAACTCTTTTGTTTGTTGGGAAATGCTTTAGTAGTTTATTTTAAAATGCATAGCTTTAGTTGTATAGTTAGTTCTATGACCCTGTTGTTTGAACTATACCTGTTTAATTAATTTGGTTAAATCTGTTTGGGACTTTTCGACTTTGTATGGTGATAGTTTACACAAGATAGGATTAGACTATTATTATTATTAGCACCGCGTCTTACTACCCGTTCGGGTTATATGCAGATAGGATTAGAATTCAGCACTAGTTGATAGACCACTTCTTAAAGAGTATATATTATTAATTTATTATTGTCAACAATATGGGGAGGGAGGTTATTATATATTGTAGAAGTAGGGCTATGAAGTCGGTATGACAATCCTTCGACTGTCTGATTCCTCTATTTTAATACTGACTCCTCTAGTTTTCTACTGTTTAACCTTCCTCTATTTTAATACTGTCCAACTCTAACTCTTTCATGCAATGCTAAAATATATTAATTAATAATAATAACTTTACCATAGTAAAATGCTCCATTACAGGTTACTTCATAGGAAGCCTCTTTGATATTGTGAATTTATAGTTTAATAAATTTATCAATAAAAATAACAATCATTGGTCCAAAAGAATAAAAAAGTATAAAATTAAAATGATACACATTTTTACCTACTCCCAACTCCACACAAAACTGCCTCTAACTCCGTCTCGACAGACTTGGTAGAAAGCACCATTACTAACATATTTGGTTTTATATCACTTTTATTTACAGAATGTTTTAGTACCAGTTCTTGTTACACCCATACGTTAATTACGATAATGGAGTAAGAGTGAGGAAGTTAGAATTTTGCAGTTAATGTACCGGCATCTGCGTGGAATGAGATGCGGAAACCATTTAAGGGAGAAAAAAAATCTAGGTATACCCAACAGGGATTCCATCCCTAATCTCCGTCACTATTATTTCAGTAATAAAATAAATATGACAATCTAATATCACTCTTAAGGATAGTAGAGTATGAAATTAAGGTGAGAGTACAGAAAACGAGAGCTTAGGGCAGTGTTTTTACAGTTTTTATATCAAAACATTTTTGATCAAAATAGGTCAATTAATTCTTCAGTAAAAACATAGATATTAATTTTATTCATATGGTGACCTCAACAGTTGTTGAATATCTATTAAGGATGTCCTGGAATTTAATGACAACTTTTTCTCTTCATTTAAAAAGTTTGTCATCTAATGTCGCTACATTCATGACAGATACTCAACAACTGTTGATACCACCATGTGAAGAAAATTAATATCTATGTTTATACTGAAGAATTAATTTATTTATTTTGACCAAAAAAGTTTTGATGAAAAAAACTGAAAAAACACTGGCCTTTTCTTGCACCCCCTACATCCCCACTTTAAGACCTTTCCCACACAAGCGGCGAATACTACCCCTTCGTACGTGATTTTAATGCCTGAACAAGTGGTTAATACTGTAGTATTCCTATTATTTTCCTATGAAGAACCTTATCTGACCGCTATAAAAGTTTCTAATCAAGTAATGTGATCCACTGCTGTTACTATTGATAGATAACTTATTATAAATACAAATAATATAGTAAAATGCTATCAATGTTCACTGTGAAATACGTTTGAATTTTATGAAAGGCCCTTTCTATAAAAATTATATTTTATATTGATGATTGAATGAGTTGCAAATCAGCGCAAAAAACTCAGAAGCTTGATTTACGATTAGGAATGAATATGGAACAGATATCATAAGAGAGAATACAGAGGTAGACAGATTATGTTTTAACTTAATAAGTGCTCTGAAATATAAATCTCTATCCACACCAAAATAAAATTATATAACACTGTAGTAATAGCTACGTAAGGGTTGGAAGTATTGAAAAATAGGAAAAATTACTACAGCCCCCTAGAAATATTTGAAAGAGATATCACAAAAATAATTATTATACGAACATTAAGAGAAGTGAGTGTGAGGCACAGGAACAATGAAGAAGTTTACAGAAGAATGTCAGGAAACAGAAGAACCCAGGATTCTAGAATTCCATAGGTTGTAATGGGCTGGTGGGAATGTAGCAAAGGGTCTGCAGGGATGGCTAACGTAGTTAGAAATTGTTCCACAAAAGATCCGCCACATGAGAAGACCTGGTATCAAATGGAGAAAATGTATAGAGCAGGATCTGGTAGTACTAGGGGTTGCTGAAAGCAAGACAAAGCAGGAATTGGAGGTACTGGGGGTAGCTGAGAGCTAGATAAAATTGAAACTGGTGATACTTGGGGTAGTTGAGAGCTAGATAAAGCAGGAACTGGTGGTATTAGAGGTATCTGAGAGCTAGCAAGCTCAGGACTGGAAAAGGTGGAGAGAATGGGTACAAAAGAACCTGTGAATTGAATAGAGTAGACTCAGGACCATGACAGTTGGAGAGAAATTGTTCGGGCATCGCATGATCTACAAGATTAAAAAAAATTGTATTATCAATTAGCCAATATGAAGGTCACGGCCTGTTTGCTACTGGTAATGTAAAGTGAATAGAAAGGTAGCGAGTGCTACTTGTAAGAATGTGATTAAGTCCTTGCTTACGTCATCCAGTACACATTAGTTAGATTTTAATACTAATACAGCTTCACACACACACATTTTTTAAATAAGTTGAGTAGTTACACAAATAATTTGGACATTAGTGTGGATTTTAAAGGTTAAATTATTATTTAAAGTTCCAAAATATCACCTGATTTACAACTTAATTTGTCTTCCATAAGTGTGTGTATCTAATGCGCTGACTTGCGTACTGAGTGACGTCATGCGTTCAACCAATCGGATATATTTCTCCATCTGTAATTACCTTCTATTCTCTTTACTTTGGTTGCTAGTAGGGCCGTAGCATTAAAGACTACATTTTATTCTCCTTGGCAACAATATGTTTCGAAATATCAATAAATTATTTATAATATCCTTGGCAACAAGAGTCTCAAAAGCTAAACAAGAAATAAGTTAAAAAGAAAATGTCTTGCTTTTGTGTTTTTGGTTTTATTTCTTTAGAACATTGTTTAAAAGAAGTTTATAATTTGTTAATGAAAAATATGCAAAATTACATACATTTGGAAGGAAAAAAAGACAGTGAAATTGTTTTAACTAACGAATCGAAGTCATCAGAGATCTGGTATATTTCGAGTCTGGCTAATTATGTGGGTAATTATAGAGGTGAGACAATAAAAACAAATTACTCTAAAATAAATACAAATTATTGTGAGAGCTAATTCTGTTGTACAGATACTACAATAAATATCTAATGGTTGGGTGTTGTTTAGAGTACTGCAGTCATCAAGACGATTCCTCACGGAAGACCAGTCTATGTTGTTTTTCATGTCGCGAAAAAATGTATTTAAACTTAAATGGCAATTTAAGGTGATTACATGTTTACATTTATATTATCAACCGTCATAATAATGATAATAATAAGCAATAAAGAATGTATAATAGTGGCAAAAAGTTGTAATAATCCAGATAATATTAATTCATTATTTCAGATATTAAAATAGATATTAAAATGAATACATTAATCAACTAATGTGAAATATATATTGATACTCATACATACATACATATACACACACACAGTTTACAACAATGTAAACAAAACATAAAATAATAGGGAGTATTGGGTCTAGCTTTCACTGTGAACCTATACTTATACATTTATTATAATTATCTGATTGGTGAAAGAGAGAGCTGTGATTATCAGAAATGAAAATAATAGATTGACTTTGGAAGGAAGACGTTACCGAAACTACCCATACCGAGTATGTAGTCGTCGGGCGTTTCACAAATAATTTTAACAATTGAATCATTTTTGTACATTGTTAAATCCTCGAGATTTACGGGTTCTTCGAACTTTACCTCCTCCTACGATGGTGGTGAGCATGCAGTTGACTCTACTGATTGGTAGACAGATGACTCTGACGGTGGGTACGCCGGTGAATCTGACGCCTGGTAGGTAGACGCCTCTGACGGTGGGCACGCAGGTGAATCTACTTACTGGTAGACAGACGACTCTGGTTCTCGATTCTCTCGTAGGGTAGTACTTCCATCGCACTTATAGTGTGACAGGTAGCGTCGCAAAACTCTATGTAGCCTTGCTCCTCTACTTTGTATATTACATGTCTATCACTCACCGCCACATTGTGAACATTCTCTACAGTCATATAGGCACTCCCCTCAATCGTATGACCCACAAACATTAAATTAATATAGCCGGATCGAAGCATGATTAGCGTACCTAAGAGCTAAACGTTCTGTATGGTCCACTATGCAAGTGTATTAATTGCTCCACTGCCCGATGTTGTGGTTGTTAACTGCCGCGTCTCTTAAACGCGTTTAAAGTTCACAATGGTAGGTAAACCGGGTTTTACTCCAGCACAGGTAAATACCAGTTTTTCTTTATTAAGTTCACACACGTCTTCGTCTGTTAGAGTACCAAAATGACAGGGTAAAAATACACCAAACTCGCCATATAGATAGGCTATTAAGTGTCTCCCGAGCTTTGTATTTACCGTTTTAATTTATCCACCGGGTACTATTGATCTACAGTAAGATCACACAATTTTACGGTCAGCACGGCGTCAACAATATTTACCAGTTGCTGTAGTTTGTCCATCTTGAGATGCTCTACAAACGCTTATAAATAGACAACCAAGTGGGCGCCTCTCTTTATACCAACCCCTCTCGATCGACGTCACGAGAAGAACAGGGTCATTATCTATTCTTGTCTCAACTTGTCTTGTCTGCCCGCCAACCTGGCGCCCTGGAAAACCCATTGCGCTGGTCAGTGACCTCAATATATATTCTTGTCTCAACTCGTCTTGTAGGGCCGTTATACTGGCGCCAAGGAAAACCCAAGGGTATTGCGACACACTGACCTAGTTCACGATCTATTCTTGTCTCGACTCGTCTTGTTGAGCCACCAGGCTGACACCAGGGAACCCCTGTTGCCCGAGGCAATGACCTCAATATCTATTCTTGTCTCAACTCGTCTTGTCGGGTTGGCATACTGGCGCCAGGGAAAACCCCGGTTGCCGAGGTCACTATCTATTCTTGTCCTGACTTTTCTTGTCTGTCCGCAAACCTGGCGCTAGGGAAAACCAATGCGCCATCATTCATGGGCACGATCTATTCTTGTCTTGACGACCCGCTAAACTGTCACCATGTATTCAGCCCTGTTATGTATTATTTCGTCAAAATATATTTACGGCCATTAAATAATTGTATTACTTTTTTTTTGTAAAAGTTATACATGGAAACATTAAATTTCTTTGTTGTTTAAGAGGTATTGGGGGTTGGTTACACGCTATGGTGGTTGGAGTTCTTGGATTCATATCTCGCTCGGGGGGAGGGTGGTTTTATACTCTCCCTCACACCACATAAACTCTGGAACAATTCTACCTTACTCCCCTGGTCCATGACGATTACACACATCCGTGCATTGAGAAAGACGATACCAAACAAACAATTTTAGTGGACTTTTGTGACTGGGATAGCGGCCCCTACCCGAGGATTCCATGGCCCCTGATTGTGCATAATTAGAGCTGTTTCAATGCTCTCTAGCGGTGAAAAAACCCAGGGGTTGCGATGACGTCATTAGGAAAACCCAGGTTGCCGAGTTAACAATCTATTCGTGTCCTGACTTGTCTTGTCGACCCGCCAGACTGGCGCCAGGGTTGCAACATAACACGCAATGATTACATCATTGGTAAAACCCAAGGCTGTAGAAGTCACGATCTATTCTTATCTTGTTGACCCGCCAGACTGGCGCCAGGGTTGTGACACATACCTCTAAGGAGGAGGGGGTCTCAAGGCAGGGGAACCATTTATCACACTCTAGCCCCGACAGCCATATAGAGAGGTTCGTGCTGCTTGTTCCAGGACAATCCATTGTGGTGGACGAACCAATGTTCATTCTACCCCCGACAGCCATAACGTGAGGTTCTAATAATCTACAAAGCCCTAATCAATGAATAAAAACTACAACACCTCTATCCTAACAATTAATTAATTAACAATAATTAATTATTGCTAATTAATTAACAATCATTAATAATTAATCAGCAAGAACCAACATGTCCGGGGTTGGTAGGCGAGGGGGCTGTAGGGGAGGGGAAGTCAGGAGGAGGGGGAATCAAACGGATGTGGAAAGTAGGTCAGGGGTGGGGGAAGGAGGCTATTTATAGCAGCCAATCAGAGATCTAGGAGGCGTGGTCATGTGACCAATTTCGGCCAATCACAACCTGTACTACCAGGTCGAGAACACTACTATCATCAATAAACTACTCGAATTAATATATTTTAGAAAATTAAACACACATTCCTATTTACGATGAAAAAACATCCACATATTTCAATTTCGAACAAAAAATGTAAGAAAATTTTAGAAAAATTTCGAATGTTCAAAAATACCCTTAGATTAATTTGTTTAATAAATATAATATATAGAGAATTATTTACTATTTAATTAAGTTTCCGATTAAACATTTTGGTCAAAATCATCAAAGAAATCTCTAAATACTTCATATTTTCCTAAATCAGCCAACAGTAAACTATTTTTAAAATAACTTTCCCTAAAATACAATTTTAAAGAGTTATTTATTATGTGCAATACTACCAAGATATCCATTTAAAAATAAACTGAAAGACATATTGTCGAGAAAATTAAAATTTTCATAATTCAATAAACATCTTGCAACCCCCCCCTTAATATCTATAAGGTGAGAGAGGCAGTAAGTTAGGTAAAAGAGTTACCTGAATGAACATAATGATTTTATTTAGTCAAAAAACAATAACAAAGTGAAGCAAACATTCAACACTGAGTGAAGCGCGCTTTTCCGTCCAACGCGGAAATCAAATACAATAAAAAGGTAAACATAAACGTTACCTCCTCAAAACAAATAACGCTACATTAAACTCATCCAAAGTTACGGTCCGGGATCTCAGTGACATGGTCTTTGGTTTATGGTTCTTTGGTTACTTCGCTAAATGGATTAGTTCCTAAACTGGTTACTCTAGTGCTACAGATATCCACCCTAATATAAATATATAACTTTCTTACAGGCGCCCGTAGCAACGTGACGTCATAGCAATGACACAAAGTAATTATAACCTATCAACTCTAGGCGTTTAACTTGGCGAACACAGTCGAGTCCAGAAACAGCTATACTAGACAATAACATAAGCCGGGTTTCGAACCCAGGACCAGACAATCTCTGGTTAAAAACTAATATTGGCAAACATATGCATTACAAATAAATGGGGCTCAGACCCTGAATATAAGTGGTGGCGAAAGCGACGGTCTAACTTCCAGCCGCGATAAGCGCGTAGCATAGTCAAACTTCAAATAAAGATATTTTAATAACAAAGTCCAAACAGTAATTTAGATAGAATTCCCCCCATGACGCCGAAATAGTAATTTTGTAGGATGATAATATTCCCCGAAACCCAGTCGCTGCCCTCACCTCTTATCCTCAAGCCGGTGGGGTAGTAAGTGACCTGAGATCCCGGTGCCGCTAGTATTCATACAAAATATAATTCTCAGAAAGGGGGGCGGATCGAAGGAAGGGAAGGTTGGAGAACATTACAAACAAGGGGGGAGGTGAAGTTCAAGGCGCATATCGAAGCACGTAGCACCTTCGCGAAGCTTCGGCGAAGGCGGAAACGGAACTCTTCTTTCCATTTTCTCTGCTGGCCGAACACGTGGTCGAGCTTCATTGCGGCCTGGCGTAGACACACCTTCAGTCGGCTTGTTGTATTTGGCGAGAGCGGAGGTCGCTGGTCAAGCTAGTGCCGCGTGTTGACCCAGTTGGCTGTCCCAGTTAGCTGTCCCAGTTGGCTGTCCCAGTTGGTGAGTGTTGTTTACAATGTAAGTTGTTACATCCTATTTGTTTTAAGAATGGAAATTTTATATAAAAAAATCCTCAATAAGGTGCCATGTAGCATTTAAATACCAAATTTTAAATAAGTACATCAAACCATTTAATCTGGACAGAAATACCCAATTGTATGGTTTCGGTGCCCACAAACCATAAAAAATCGTCAATATCTCGAGGTTTAATATTTTCATAGCACAATATTTCTCTACGTGAGATAGAAAAAAAAACGGATCTTTCAAATTTGGTTCAAACTAAATATATGAATAATTTAATAATTTTTTTTATGAAAGCTTGGTACCTTACTTATAAATAATTCCGAATTTTCAAAAATAGTATAGCTATAACAGACTACATGTGAAAGTATGTAGGATTATCATATACCATTTATTTACAAACAAGATTTGGAGGATTTTAATATGACAATTTTACTCAAATTTATAAATATAAACTATGTGATAAATTATTTAATGTTTGAATCTCAGTGGCCAAATAGCCAAGATGGCAGGGCAAAGACCCTCTGCGTAATTAAAGGGAGAGTAATGGAATATAATGCTAGTTTAATGTGTGTAATCATTTACTTAGTCTGTATGCTTTACTCTTCAAATAAAGTTAGTATTTATATACGGTCTTTGTAGCTTCAGATATCTGTAAATTAGTTAAATAGTTACTTTACATTTCTAAGAATGTAACCTCAGAACGATTATGTGAAAGCTAGGGAGGAAAATTTAAATTGAAAAAAAACTAATCATACTCGTCGAGTGAAAGGCGTAGCATATTTGTTCTGTCAGGTCTTACTCTATTCATAAACTTGTTAATAAGTAGGTAAACACATAGATATTAAATGAAAGCTTGGTTTCTAATTGGGTTGCTACTGTGTCTTATTTGGTGTATTTAATTTTGTTTTCTAAACAAAAAGTTACATTTACACATTTATTATGGAATAACTTGGGTAACACATTTAAAACTAAATTCACAATGTAATTTCCAAGAATTAAGATGAATATTTTATACAAGAAAATGTTTACAAATAATTTAAACTCTAAATTTTATAGCTATTTACCATAAGGTATACGTTATGGACTTATTGTTTCACACGTAAAGAGCTTAAATGATAATAAAAATATTGTAAAATTATTGACTTTAATAAGACCCAAAAAACACTATAAATAATATAAAATATTCTCTAATAATCCCTTTATTGACAATAGAAGTTTTAATAAATGTAATATTGAGTAATTATAAAAATATCTAAACATATATGAGATCAATGAGATCATATACTTTTTACAGGAGATATGCAGTTAAATATAAAGGTTATTTTAAAAATACACTAAAATTTATACATATTAACTTATAACGTTATAAATTATGTAAAATTTAATCGGGATTATAGAAAGCACCAATACAATGGATATTTCTAGTGTCGAGCTATTTATAGAAAGAAACAAACAATATTCTGTCCCCTCAGCTTGTTTTGTCTGCTATATGATAGAGATTGTTTTGAAACGTAGACATTTATATAAAGTATATGTACGAATTTATCAAATCCAACCATTTCTTTGATATGACACAAACTATGAGTCATTTATAATTTCTAATAATAAATATTGTGATATTCAAATAAGTTAACATTTAAAAAAAATGATGTCTTGAATGTACTTATATCTCATTAAGAGAAGCAAGAGATTTCGTCCATCCCCTTAAAAATTCCTATTGGGGTATCATCTTAGGACTGTGGTATGTTAATTTTGATAACATGTTCCTTGTCATAATGTAATATTGCAATAAGAAATGGTATAATACGAGAGTATAACTTAACTTGTAATTGCATCAGGCTAACCATATTGACAAATATATCGATAAAGGCATCGATTTCATCCAGACTAAATTTTGGTGAAGAAAGGGTTGTGTTATGAATCCCATCTATATGAACTGAGGCTGTTTTTTTCCTAATTGATTTTCCACTCTACCTTCATGTAAATTTGAGTAAATATCATCTATGTTTTTATTTTCCTTATAGCTACCCCATTAATTTAAATAAGCAAATATCCAGGACAAAGAGTAAGACGTGAGGCTATAATATGAGGCTGCATTTAAGTGAAATTTACTCACCTCGGTGGCGTAGCTGGCTCACGCGCTTGTCGTGTTGAGCTCGACTGCTGAGGACGGGGAGATCGAGGTTCGTATCTCGGTCGGGTGAACTGGGGGAGGGGGTTCCCTAAATGGTTTTCCACTCTCCCTCCACGCAAATGTGGGTTAACTTCCCCTAATTCAACCTTCTCAATTCCTAATCCATTAGTGTAATTAGTACTTAAAGCGTATAACCCGAACGGGTAGTAAGACGCGGTGCTAAATATTAAATAAAAATTAAAAACTGATATTTGACTGGAAAAATCCGTGATACAGAATGGATAAAACCTGTGGCATGTATTTTATATAAAAGACATCTACAATCGTATCAATGGAAAAATAAATTAAAGGGATTAAAATAAGAGAGTTAAAACTAATATATTCCTTTATTATAAATCAGATATCAACTCACATGGACTGGATGTTAGCGGATGCGATCTCCACGCGGTGGCTGGCCTTTCCTCCAGCGCCGACATTTTTAAGTCTTCATCGTCAGACACACGTGGTTGAAACTTTACCCTCCTTGATCCTATCGTCTGGCTATTTTCCGTCGTAGATCCACGGTATAAAACGAGCAAGATCGAGACCCATATTATGACATTTTATTGTAACTAATCGTCGAAGAAAGAGCTTCTGCTTCAACGCCATCAAATAGGCCTACTGATGGGTATGATGTCTCCGGCGTCCGTTTCTACGCCGCATCGCAGAAGAAATCTACTCTAATTCATCAAGTATTGTGTCAATAGTTATTCTTTTGATTCATATGTATTTCAGGCATAATTTGTAGTGACTGAGAGATTGTTTTGATGTGTCTTCGTTGTTGTTTATAGTCAGAGTGGCTGATTATGTTTTCTAAGTCCTTCAGACATGCTATTTATAGCAAGAGTGACTAACTATGTTTCTAAGTCATTCAAACATGTTGTTTATAGTTAGAGTGACTAACTAAGTTTCTAAGTACTTCAGAAATGTGGTTCATAGTGAGTGACCTACTATGTTTCTATGTCCTTCAAACATGTTGTTTATAGTCAGAGTGTCTAACTATGTTTTCTAAGTCCTTCAGACATGTTGTTTATAGTCAGTGTGTCTAGCTATGCTTTCTAAGTCCTTCAGACATGTTGTTTATAGTCAGTGTATCTAACTATGTTTTCTATGTCCTTCATACATGTTGTTTATAGTCAGTGTGTCTAACTATGTTTTCTAAGTCCTTCAGACATGTTGTTTATAGTCAGTGTGTCTAACTATGCTTTCTAAGTCCTTCAGACATGTTGTTTATAGTCAGTGTGTCTAACTATGTTTTCTAAGTCCTTCAGACGTGTTGTTTATAGTCAGTGTGTCTAACTATGTTTTCTATGTCCTTCAGACATGTTGTTTATAGTCAGTGTGTCTAACTATGTTTTCTATATCCTTCAGTCATGTTGTTTATAGTCAGTGTGTCTAACTATGCTTTCTATGTCCTCCAGACATGTTGTTTATAGTCAGTGTGTCTAACTATGTTTTCTAAGTCCTTCAAACATGTTGTTTATAGTCAGTGTCTAACTATGTTTTCTAAGTCCTTCAGGCATGATGTTTATAGTCAGAGTGTCTAACTATGTTTTATCAGTCCTTCAGACATGTTGTTTATAGTCAGAGTGTCTAACTATGCTTTCTAAGTCCTTCAGACGTGTTGTTTATTGTCAGAGTGACTAACGATGTTTTCTAAGTCCTTCAGACGTGTTATTTATGGTCAGAATGACTAGTGACTAACGATGTCTTCTAAGTCCTTCAGACACAGTCAGGTTCTCTGGCTGTCTATCTTCTCTATGTCCATCAGAAGTAGTTAAAATACGAGGGTTCTATGATCTGTATATGTGTAGGAACAGGTGTTCAATTTTCTCTATTATATGAATTCATATTTTTTTACTAAGACATAATAATATTCATGACGCCCTAAACGGAAGGTTAACGTTTGTTATTTTCGTATGGCTACAAGCAGGTCATCTTTCTTTTGGGACCTATTTAGGTCAGAAACTGTATGCTGTTTATTTGGCACCCTTTGTGTTACTAATTGCGGTGCGCAACTTGTGAGAAATACTAGTGTAATGTAGTGGCTTGCGTAGATAGTACTTTCTTTAGGCCCATTGGGTTCTATATATATATATATATATATATATATATATATATATATATATATGTATGTATGTATTAAAATATCTACTATGTGTTTCGTAAACCCCAGGGAGTGGGTAGTCATATTTACTATTGATTGCTCTGGCAGTACTCATTAGGAAAGGACTGGCCATAGTACAATTTACTGTTGATGCCTGATAGCCATCTGCAGTATAACATAAAACATAGAAGATCCTCTTACAGGACATTTCTTCGTGTATACGTATAACTCCCCTTGAGGTTTAATACAAGCTAACCAGCTTGACAGATATTCTCTTTAGTAACTTGAAACATATAGGATATATAAGTATGTACCTATTAGAAATTGGTTCTGTAGTATTCATGACCTGGCCATTTTAGCATTAGTCTAACGACAGCCCGGCAATATTATATTTAATGTATTCTATCAACGCTAATACCCATTTTACCGTGGCTGTGTTGACTTAGACCCTTGTTCTCCCAAGCAACAGTCAGTGCCTGTATATTTGGAGTTAAGTCCAACCACTTGCTCTGTTCAACCTCGATGTATTCACTGTTACTCTGTATCGCCGACAGGTTGTCCGATTGAACATTTTCAAATTTTATAACTATCAACCATTTAACATAAAATCTTTTCTCTAATGTAATCCTTTATCTTATTAATTCTTTGTTATATAAATTTATTTATGTTACTTAATTATTTTCTTTTGTCTGTTCAATCTACCAAATCTGTTGGTAGAAAGATATCTAAAATTTGTTTGTGAGAGAGAAAACTAATTCTTCTTGTATTTTTTTGTCACCGCATTTTACATTTAGTAAACACCGCCTTTGGCACACCCGTCCGGGATCGAAGTACTATCTCTCCATTAATCTATTGTGAGAGTGACGCCTTAGAATATGAGGTCACCAAAGCGGACGAGTCTTCATGTTCAACTGCTTCATTCTAAAGTCCAATTTTCAATGTTAGGAATTTATCCGAATGCTAGAAAAGTTATTATACCTACTCTCACGCATTCCTACATAAGCTCATGTCATAAACAGATGTTTCCTTTTATGGATATTATCAATACGGTACCTACAAATATTATCAGTTTTGTCCGGAGAAAAATATGTTTATATATATTTTTTGTAAGTTCATTTCAACCAGAAGTTTTTACTAAATATATATTTCCGATAAAAAAGATGAATGATAATAAAGTTGTGAAAGAGTTCCCCATCCCACATAGCCTTGCGAGAACTGTCTCAATATGGATCCTCTCAACAGGACCGTCAGTTGTATTGGGAATGTTATACTAGGTGGTATTAGGGTAAAGTTCTCGCTTCCGGACTCGATGTTCATGGGTCCAAATCCATAAGAAGACGATGGATGTTTCTTGAGCAATCAAAATCCGTATAAAATTTCCTTAGGAAGGTAAGTAAAGCCGTTGGTTCCATGTTGATCGTGGCAAGTAAAATAATTCTGTAGGGTTGTGGCATGTAAAATAACCCTCTAAATTATGTGAAAATACTTTTCTCATCAAAATTGCTAATACCTTTCAATTTCGTTCATAGAATTTCTCGTGTGCTGGAAATGATTTTTCCTTTGTAGTTTTCAATTGGGATTTGGACATTATTATTCTTGGGGTTAAGAAGGTTTCACGTTTAGGTGTGAATGCAATTTATTAGTGATTTTTGATGTCACATTTAAATTAATTTATGCATCCACTAATGTGTCCAGCCTGTCACCTGGGTCAGTTTTTTTATTCAAGCCATATATTTTCCACTACCAGCTTGCTAAGCCTGTCGCGGCTTCATATGCCTGATCGTCTAACTTAAGACTATGACCGGCACAGCATAATGTCCCCAGCCGTTAATTCATCACTGTGAAAGGGATAACTCGATAGTTACCAAATATAAATTTTTCAGTCAGGCCACGAATTGAACCCAAAACCCTTAGCTCAGTAGATATGCACGCTACCGACTGAAATAAGGTGCCCGATACAGTTAAATTATTAAAGTTATACCATATGTATTTCATGGAGAGCAGGGAAAAGAAGCCTTAATCTCTGTGAAACAATAAGATCCCTTTAAATTGATATGGTTCTCACAATCAACATTTCTAGCAGCTGTAGGTTCCGGAAACTTTTACTTTTAGTAGTCCAGCTCACGGCTAACCAAAAGAAAAATTATGTTAACTAAACGATTATGTCCAAACACGAAAACGTATCAAGGTGTGGTTTTCTGCATTCTGCAAGCAGGTTTTAACACTAATAACGGAAATTAAAAAATGCATTGAAGAACGTCACCAACCAAGTACAGTCAAAAAAATGCATGCATGAACTAATAAAGATATATCCAATTTAGAGTTGGGTCAAATAGAATGCATTATGATCTCGATTCTTAGAGCTCTTCATTTTACCTAATCCCGAATCTATAATTCCTTTCCGAATCTTGGTAATAATTATTAATAAAATAAGGAAATATAAACATGATAGAATATTATAAAATAGAGATAGTAACAAAATGTTAATACATACTTTTTATAATGAATTAATTACACGACACCTACACATTAATATAAGTGCTAAATTAATCTTCTGCGGGGTGTTTACTAGGTTCATCCAATAATTGTAAAGTGTTAAGGATTAATAAACATCGTTAAAGTTAAAACAAATTTAATTCAAAACTAAAACATACATTCGAATCTTGAATACGATATTTCCTCTAATATTTGAATTTCAAATATCCTTCAGGATTCGAGGCTATCGAGGGTTTGAGTATTCAAAGGTTCCTGTTATAACTCCATTTATTTACAAAAGATTACCGGGACATGAAAGTCGAAACAGAAACCTTGGGTGGGGTCGTTCCTAGACTTTCTTTCACTGTCTCCTCTAGAGTTCAGGGCTTTTCTTGAATCATTATTAATTTAAGGTGACATAACATATAACCCTAACGGGTAGCAAGACGCGATGCTAAATTTAAGGCTACGTATATATATATATCCACGTCTTACTACCCGTCAATACATTATAATTAGTGTGCATGTGTTCTAATTGTCAAGTGCATCTAGTCTGATTTAATAGTGACCGGAATGTTGGGGTTTGAATACTGGCCAAGAATACTGTGATTACAATTTCCTACTTGATTTCACTCTTACTTCTCGCTAATACTGGTGCATTAATCTTTAACTCTCTATCTGCTTCATCCCTAACCTTTAGTGCTGTTAGATTCGAATAAACTGAATGTACAGGCAGGGTGGAAAAAGTTATAAAACTAAGATAATTCTGAAGCACGTCCATACTTTATCAAATATAAAATTTAATGTTACTACGATTCTGCTTGTTAACATTCACAAAATATTAAAATATACAGATTTAATTATACAATAGTATTTATAGCGTAAACGATTAAATTGGAATGTTTGTTGTTCAGTACGTGTAGCATGTAGTCACATTTAATGACACAGTTAATTGCATAAAAATGCTCTTAATAGTTTCTAAAGCTGAAAGACTATTTATGGATTGTGGTTGATTTATCAATTTAATTATGTAAACATAGTTTCAAAAGAATTCAAACTTTTTATAGATACATACATTTTTTTAAAGTTTTACTAAACGTATAATTGTACCATAAAGTTTAAAATATTTAAATTGACGTTAAGTGTAAACGTAAGTTATAGTATTGGGGTTTAAAACGTTTAATGCCCTGTTCAAGGTGTTGTAACCTGATGTTTGCATCCAAAATAGTATTCTATTTATAGCCAAGGCTTTGATTAGATATTTAAAATTTACTCTATATTCATTTATTGAATTCAATTTTAACAACTATCTCATACCTTCATCAGTGGCCGCTTGATCTAACGTGTAAATTTCGCAAAATAAATAATTTGCTGAGAAGTAGACATGAGGATACTAATCCTGGTCGGTACCCTGAGCCTTTTCCCCAAAATTGTTTACCACTCCTTTCCAAACACATGCTGATATATTTTTTACAATTTCTGCATTAATCATCCATAACACATTGGCGTAGGATAATTTGAATATGTGAACCCAAATGGGTAGACTGATAGTGTAAGATTAAACTTATTCAGCTTATTGCTACGTACCGGCTCACATTCCTACATTTTGTCTTTGCAGTACCATTTATTCTTAGAAAACTATGACGTCAATGGAGCCGTTCACATGAATGACATGCCTCCACACTTTTATCATTGCTACATTTTTAATATGTTGCAGTTACTTGGAGAAACGCTACTAGAAAAGTGTCTTTGCACATTAAAAGTGGCGTTGATTCCCTGAAAACCAAATAAGAAAAAAGGGTAGTCCTCCACTAACGATATTTTATCGCAACGATAGTCAATTGTATTTAATGGGCTTATGATTGGATTGAAAATATTATTGCTCACGAAGGATCAGTTGAACCAGAAATAAATTATATAAAAGGAAGTACCAAAGATTTAATGGAAGGTTATAGAAAGGAAAATTTAGGAATTTGGTAATTCGTACATGTAAATCCTACTTATCAAAAGCTGAATAAATAGAATAACTGGTTAAAAAATCACGTTTACAGATTATTGATGATTTTGACATGTTCCATTAATCATTTATTAACGATTTTATTATTTTACTTAGTTAATATAACAAATTTAATATTTAAAAATATGTTGTTTGTTTGCCAGTTAAATACACTATAAAAATAGTTTTAATGGAAAATCAACGTTCTAAATATCCGCACTGGTCAGCATGTGGTTTGAACGTCAAATTCACATTCTGGTTTTCTAATGATGAGGAATTCAAGATTAGAATCTGGGTTAGATGTACTCAAATGTATTTTTATCATCTTAAATGACATTTTTCCTCTACTAAAATCTAGGTACATGTAATCTAAGTTACATTTTACATATCTATCCACTAGCATAATTAAAATGGGTATAGCTTAGGTGGGTGGTAAAATTTGAATAATGTAAAGTAAAACATAAGTTTCTTTACTCAAGAAATAATCAACCATTTATCTCCGTCATTTAGAAAAATTCCCAACCATATCCATTTCTTCTAAAATTGAACAAAAACAAACTCTTTTATGGGTTTCTTTGTTTATTTATATAAAAAAGGTGCGAGTGAATAATAAAAGTCCCTTAGTAGAGGACAGCGTAATTTTCAATCATTCTAATGTACTCTCCAATGTCTTGACTCTTGGAAAAGGATAACGATGACAGATGTCTATACGTTGTTAACTTCCCTCTGATGAAGAACACACTCAGAAAGAAAATGTGGGGGCGTCATTCTTAGTCATCATCCTCAGATTGATCCGGGAATATTGAGAGACAGGCTGTCACCAGCACTCAGTATCTTTAAATCACCCTGAAAAATATTAAAAATGTATTATAAATATTGTAAAGATTTTCTATAAAAATCATGTTTCCTTAATAATTCGTTATATATATGTATATATACATATATGTGTGTATATATACACATATATATGTATTTATATATATATATATGTGTATTTATATATACTTCTAAAGTAAATGAAAACTATTAATTTATTATAGCATGACATTGAAAGCTGTGAAATGGAATAATGAAATCAAGATTATTAATGCTGTTTACATTTACCCTATACCAGAAGGTAATTATATTATTAATTCAATCTAGATAAAACTCCATTTTAAAATAGTTTTAATTTATTTTGAACTATTCAATGTACTAAATTCTAGCATTTCGATTAACAGTCTAATCCCGAACATCGACTAACAGTCTATTAAAAGGAAAAACAAACCGCCAAGTATATTTTGAAAGGGTTTTGCATCCTCAAAACACAATGATATTGTTGAAAAAATCAATTATATATTTTTTACGACTTTAAATATGTAAACGCATTAAGCGAGTGCATTAACTCTATCATAATATTTACAAATACTCAAATCTATTTTTTTATGTTTTATCTATAAATGTATTAATAAAAAATGGATTTACTTGTTAGCATTATGAAAATATGGACAGCAACACAAAGAAGCTTTCATCTTAGACCATGAATAATTGGTCAATTATATCATAAATAACACTCATATCTCTTCCAGTTATCTGGGCATATACTCGTATATTCTGAAAATGTTTATTAGGTTTACTATTTTTAAGAAATAGTTTATCAAACTTTTTAACTTAATTGGTCTCCGACATCATAGCTAAGTCGGTAGGGTATCTGCCTGATAAATTAAGGATCCTGGGTTTGATACCGGGGAGAAACACTTATCATTGGTGAAATGTGGGTTTCCCTTTTCACAATTGGCTGGGGGCTATTGATGTTGTGTCTGTTATAGAATTAAGTCATTTTATAAGTCGTCTGCTGATATAATCAGTCGGTTCAGAAGTATACGTTAAATACCTCAAAATACTATCAGCAGTATTATTTTAATCCTTATTGCAGTTTTTTATGATTAAAAAAGAAAAGAAAAATTGACATCATATAGTTGTTTGTAATGGTACTAACTATAATCAATGGGCTATAATTTCAACCAAAAGGTTTTAATTTTAAGAGAATTCCAATGATAGATTTGTTCAAGATGATTTTTGGTCATGGTTGTATCTTCTTACTTTAAGGGCTGAGATGTTATATTTCAGTGTAATTTTATAATATAGTATAATATAGTAATATAATAAGTTTTAAGTTTTTAGAACCTGTTTCAAATTAATGTATAATTATATAGAATTTACATCCAAATATCAGGAGGCACGCGTACTAAACGTCTAGCTCATATAGTCTGGTTGGCCTGGAAAGAGTTGATGGGGGCTTGAATCCCATTTGGGTGTTAAGAAAGTGTTCTTTCTTAATTTGATTTCCACTGTATTTACACAAATAAGGCTGCATTTCCTATAAATTATATCCACCTCATCCCTACCTCATACATAAATAAATACATATAGTCCGAACAAAGATTAAGAAAAGATTTTAAAATTTGTTTTATGCACACTAAAGTGTATTCTACCACGATAATAACATTTGAACGTGAAGTATAAATATAATTAATACATTTATTATCATAGGAATTATTACATACAATTTGTGGTAACGTTATATTTAAATTTAATTTCTAGGTAAAATATTATACGGTCCCGTTCTTATAAAGAAAAAAATGTATGTGTCAGAGTATACATGAAAAATAATTAAATGAAATTACTCGAATAGTATTAAATGTTAACACTAATTAGAGGGATTTGAAATCTTTTGCTAATTTATGGGAGATGAAACAAATTAGCCATTTGAATAATTTATTAATTAAAGATAAGTTATTCGAATGAAAAGTATGCTGTTTAATAAATTAAGAGTAGGCTATTCACCATTCTTACTCATAATTTTAAGTTAACTCATTAAAGTAACATCAAACAACCTAAACTTTCAAAAGATTCAACTCTGTTTATTTTGTTTCCCCCTTTTCTCTCATTCCTGGGATTAAATCATATTCAAAGCTTTCTGAAATACAATCTAATTTAAATTTCATTTTTCTTATTTTCCTCTATACCTCCACGTTGATAGTACTGAATTCCGAACTTGTGTGTGTGTTTCAAAATAAGATGTCAAGGCGTTACTATATATATAGTAATACTAGTATTTTATATATATATATATATATTATACTTATTTTGTGCATCGTAGGTTATTACTCATTCGGTATCTTACTTTACATACTTATAGTATAGAAATGAGAATTAGATAGGTGTATAGACCAAACGGGTAGTAAGACATGGTAATAAAATATAGTACAGTTTAGGAAAAAGAATCCACATTTGTGTGAAGAGAGAGAGAAAACTCATTCAGGATAAAAACGACATCAGTTGACCTGAGATTTGAACTCTGACCTCCTTATCAAATTGAAATTTAATATATGGTAAGAATGACGCCTTAGATTAGGGATGCATAAACTACGGCCCACCGGCGATTTCAATCCAGACAGCAGGATATAATAATTTAAACGTATCGCGTTGTGAAGCAGGCCTTTCTTAAACTCAACAAAAGGTATTTTTATAAAAACAATGGCAGAATTTGGTAAATTATGTTCAAAAATACATTGCAATGTTTGAAGCGTCATTTTCATGTAAACAAGTGTTTTCAACCATGAAACTTGGGGAAAATTATCTTAGAGACCGACTGATGAGTATCTCTCTTCTATCTTGGGAATATCTTCCTTAGAACTTAAACCAGATTTGGAAAATAAATGGTACGGCACACCGCACAGACTCTCTCTCCCTTTTATCTTAAAATAAACATTTACTAGCGTGTAAGGTTTGTGAAGCAAAATAATAGGTCCATATATTGCTGTAGAAACATTATACCAAAGATCATAAATGAAATAACATACACTGTCTCTTGCTTAATCTATGGCATTAGAAACTAGTAACACTACTACAGAAAAATTGAGAAAATATAAATATATTTCTCCACCAAACCGCATAAGAATCAAATTCAAAGACCTGCATTATTAAAAATTATAATATATACTGTATATTTGCTTATAGCACAGAAACTATTGGTTTTAAAAATATATATTTCAGATAAAAGACTTGTATCTTTAAAATTACTACATCTTTACAAAGATAAGATATTTCGTATATCAAGTAGTTGCGGAGATAATGATAAAAATTGGAAAAACTTCCTCATGTAAAGTACCCTCAAAGTCATTTTCATCAGAAAATGAGAACAGTCATCTTGCTTATAGTAATAAACTTTATCTAAATATAACATTTAACCAAAATCATTAGAGCGAATTTCGAGAAAATGGATTTTTTCTCTTTTTACCCTTGAGTAAGCTATCCTTAAATTTAAGGTTGGATATACAGTTCCAAAAACTCCTCGGGGGGACCTTATGAACACCCCATATCCCAAGTTATAGCCTAATCTGTATAACAATTTTGGCTCTGGCTCGAGGTACAGATAGACGGCATCGCGAAAACTAATTCTTTTGTTTCAAGGGTTCATGAAACGTCGATCGTTTATCAAAATCTTGAGTTCAAATTTTTTGACGATCACAATACTTTCTCTCCAAGGTGTCGAGATAAGATAAAACTGCTGGAACCCCATTCACAGTTTCACTCATATCACACTCCATCAAATAAAATTAATCTTCTGAACAAACTAAGAAACATATTAAAAGCCTCTACGTTATTTCCGATTGTTTTGCAATCCCAATGTATTTAAACTTATTCATGTCATTCTATTATGTGGGAGTAAATATTTTTTAGTTTAATTTTTAAGAAAAATTAATCAATAAGAGTCCTTGCCCTGCCATTTATTTTTTTCTTTTAGCCCTCTTGTAATTAGGTACACGCTCGCCTTTGACAGTATGATCAATGGTACGGATATTCATATTTAAGAACTACAACATGAATTAGATTCTAAACCTTTGATTGTTGTTAGCTTTATATTTATGCTCTATGAATTGAGCTATAACAGTTCTTACACAATATTCGTGGAAAATCTAGATATTTCATTAATGGTTCTATTGCCATAGAGTTTTAAGAATATCTTGAAAATCTAGTTGGTAAAATAATCAGTTTCTTACTAGGAAAATGTATTGTGTATAATTTACTTTGTCAGCCATATAATTGATACAAGTATGTTTTTCTACGCTTCAAAACAGTCACAGTTCCCTGATTTTGGTTGGAAGAACAGTAGAGAAGATTAAATCATATTTCTTTGCGACCAACATTGATAGAATTTTATTAAATTAGTTGTGTAGTTTTATAGGTATTGATAATATTCATCAAAATTGACAGCTGCAGATAACATAGCTTGATGTATGAATATACTGAAATTGATTTAGTAACTTAAGTAACTAACTTTTACTGTTCTTCCTAACAAAATCACCCTATAGTATTGTTTAGTTCATCTGTTGATAAATAGCGTGACAAACCTTAGTGAACGACGCTGCCGATATTATTTGACTGTTGAACTATAGTCCTTAAAGTGTGATTGTATGGTGTATGTGCGTGTATTTAATAATAAAAAAACTTTTTCTAATCTCTATATGCATTTTTCTGTTTGCATTTACTAAAATTATAGTAAACTTTGTTTTCCTTTTAACAGGAAAGGAAACCATATAAATTGGTTATTATATAATTATTGGACTTTGCTGATAAAGTTTCAGGACTGAATTTAAGTGATCTTCTATTACGATCCTAAAACACGCTTCATAAAAAAATGAGCAAGTTTTGGGTGGATTGGCGTAAGTTATAACATTTATTATAAATTAGTTCTGAATTTTCTTTAGCTTTTGAACATTATAAAAATACTAATTTGACTATCAATATATATTCTCGGATAAACTTTTGTGACTATTTTGAAATTCCGTGGTCATAATACAAATTCAGGAAACTGCTAATATAATTGGGTTGGTATATTGGTTTTTAAGCAAAATCTTATTTTCAAATATGTGCGTTAACATCCTTGCGTTGGGGCTGTATGTTTGTTAGTTAGTCTAACTGTCCTAGAAAGCTAGTTTATACAACATGTGCCATGATAAATCTGATTTCAATGTGTGTATATAGATAGATAAATAATATCAAAATTGCATCCAGCATATCAAATTTACTATTATTTTTAGTGACTTGATTTTAAATTAATCTGAAGGTTAATTTAAATAAAAGTAATTGAAAGTTAAATTAAATATCCTATAAAGGTTAATTAAATTTAATCAGCAGCTACAAGTGTGGAGGATAAACCTACTGTACTCTCCCCAAAAGGTTTAGAGAAGGTAACACAAACATAAAGAATGAACTACAAATAAAAGAGTTTTATTAATGAGACATATAACAGAGTACAGTATGTGACATTAAGGATAGTACATTTGGTTTCCGTTGTCTTCTGTAATAAATATGTGATTGTAAAGTGTAGTATCACAAGTAGATAAATAAATACATAACAAACTGAAAACAAAACGTCCAGTCGAGAATACAGGAAAATGAGCCATTAGGGGTTAACTAAGGCAAAAAACTGTTTAGGATCAATATCCAGGATCATAAAGGCTCCCGAGAAGACAATCCCTACAACTTGCTCACTGCAACAAAGTGAACAGTGGCGGGTCAATAATTATAAACATTTTAAGAAATCCCTTGAACTGACCTCAAGAAAGAACTCGCTCGGTTTTTGCCTGTACCCCAAAGAACATGACCATTAACCCATCAGCTTGTGCTCACTCAGGTTCTTAAGAAACCTAGCTACTTAGGCATCTGACAATTAACCAATTAAACGCTCTATATATATGGCAACTAATAGCGAGTTAACATCATAGTCGCAATGAGGAGGCGCTAACCCAGTCCCTCTTATACGGGGATAATTAGCCCCTGTTAGAGCAAAATAGCTACAGCCTAGAGCTATAGTGGCCACACTCATGATCAAAACTTGTCTTCAAGGTATACCCAACTAGTCCAAGTACAACGAATTTACGACATAAGGAGGCCGTCTACACGGCTGCCAATAAACTAGCAATAACGATACAAAGGCTGCCCGAGGGCAGAGCCAATAATAAGTAGTAAAATACAGGGTCCCATAATAACACAATACAAGATACTTAGCCAGGGTCAAGATACCTAGTTAGGTCATCAAAACACATCTAGCACTACCCACTAATGACTCAAGACGTTCCCTTCTTGGCTATTCAAACAATATTGCCAAGAAACCAATCCAACGTTAATTAGCCACACAGCCATAGTGATGGCTGTATATATATAAACATAATTCCAAATAACTCAAACTCATGCGGATAAGCCGCTTAGCACAATAAACAACTCAAGTAGTACATATCGGCAAGAAACTATATCTGCTCATTGAACTATCATGCCCTATTTGACTCTTGTGACAACTCTTGTAATATCAGCCTAATTAGTCCAATACTTATATACATCAATTTACCAGGGGGTTGACTTAGAAACGAGCTCTTCATGACTTCCTAATAAGTTGAGCCGGTGCTTAACCTTCAGATTACTCGTCGCTATACTTTCAGAATTACATAGCATAGCGGCGAGCAACAGTACAAAGCGTGCGTAAACGGGAATTAGTCAGTACGGCTAGCAAACAGTCCGTGAAAAAACCAACTCAAACTTAGGGATCTGTGACAGCGCAGAGTTATTGTAGCCCCAGTGGTAGAGCAGGCGGCGCACCTCTAGTGCACCAGCAATGGACTATGGTGGTGTTGGTGATCCAGGAGAGGCGGGATGATACCTACATGTAGCCCCTGCGTTGACTCCACCGGACTCCATTCCGGCCAGGGCCTACTCAGATTAACTGTTACAGTAGAGAAGGTACAGTTAGAGACCCGACCACTCGTAAATTATTACAAGTTCTGTCTCTTATTCTGCTCGAGTGGTAGGCTTATATTAAATCAACTTCCAGACTGAGATGGAAAAAGGAAGGGGAGAACAGGTGTCAGCCAATCACGTCTTACAGATACAGCGCAGCCTAGAGGGGTCGTCAGTGGAGAGGGGGGGGGGTTATAAGCGCAAGCAAGGCCATACGAGACGAGTGAAGCCCCAACATTACAATTTCATGATATGTTTGATTACTGCATTTGAATGAAATTAAGCCTATAGGTGATGACCTCGAAACACACTCACATAAACATTTAGGTCAAGGGGAGACCAATCAGTAGGGTAGTTCATGAAACAAAGACGATCTCATGTCTCAGAGGTGAAAAAGTCACATGATTGTGTGAGATAATATCCGTTAGCTCGGCACACTATCATGGACTATGGTTCTGACCCGGGATTACTAGGTTTATTCTCGAGCAGGAGTACTGGTTTTCCACTTTCTAAACAAAATAAAAATGATACCTTTCCTTAAACTATGTTCTATTAGGTTACATGATTTAAATCGCTTATAGCCAGTACAAGTGTATATAACCTAAAATTCAGCTGTGGTAAGGCGTGCTATTATCCAATGTTACTACTGGTAAATGTTAAAAATAAAATAATATATTATTCTGTTTTTCTTGAGACGTATATTCACGACATAGAATTATTCTGTTCATATTAATCTCAAAGTAAAACGCATCAAGCTAGGTTTCCATAAACGAGACTGGATAAAAAATATTTTGGGAGAGTTGTATTGTGCGTGCACATAATTTTGACACTTCCGTTGAGTCACTCGATTTTAAAAAAAGGAGAGTATACTATCAATCAGAAGTGTTAATACTTTGCAGATGTGAGCCACAGAGTACAATAAAACTACTCCCTTTTATCCACTGCTGTGCCTCACGTGTCCAAGTCAGGGTATATTTTAAATCCATTTTCTTCCACTGACAAGGAATTCCTAACTATTTTAATTTAATTGTGTTCTATGTAATATGTAATATAATACAAATATACCACAATATTTTATTATATTGATTGGGTTAAATTTAGTCGTTTTTAAATTTACAAAAGATGATATTAACTATCATAACAACTTCAGTGACGTCACTTTCAAAAAAGACTGACCTGCCAATTACGGGAATCAGGTTTTCAATCCTTGTTGGGTGTAGTGAGGGTGTTTATTTCCTAAATGGTTATATGGTTTTCCACTCTTCCTCAACACAAATGCTCACTTACTCCAAAATGCAACCTTCCTCAAGGCTTAAACATTATCATATTTAGTTAATATACGTTTAATTTGAACGGACAGTGAAACACGGTAACAAAGATAATAGTTTTTGGAAGTAAAATAACTTTTTTTTTAATTTGGGGTAAAAGGATGCCTTACATTTTAGGAAAATAGTAACCCTTTTTTAAAAGTCACGCCATGTCAATCCAAGCCTTGACAAAAATAGGCTACATTTTGAAGAGTTGGTTGCCTGATCACTTTGGCATGGTATCCTGACATTCGATCCCACAATCTGTAAGAAAATATTGATCTATTTTATAAGGTAAGCCTGCTCTATTATAAATATGCAAAAATAATCATTTATCTCTGTAAATTAACATGAAACTATATTTTATATTTTCAATTCTGAAAAAATATTGTCTCCTTATTTTATGTAGTCAATATATTCATGTTGATTTTTAGAACCATTCAGAGCTTAATGATTTAGCCGATTTTCTGAATATGAAATGTATAGAGTATATTGCTTATTATTATCACTAAGAAAACTATTTATATAAAAAATGATAATCAAAAATAAACAGTCTACCTAAACACTATAACAAAAAAATACCGTTAATTTTCTCAAAACTCACAATACTTATAAATTTTGATTAAAACCTCCTGATTAAATTGGATTGGATCATAATCATTCTACTGTACTCTACTCAGGAGTTTACTTTTCCAATCAATGTGTTATTATATTTTTCCCTTTCTTGACATGAAACAAAGTTCAACTCTATATTTTAGTTAGCTCTTAATATGAATTATAATTTAAATAATGGTTGGTTTAGGAAATGTCAATATTATCTTTATTTTAATATATTCTATAATATGAATAATTAAATTTTATATTATACTAGGTTGGTATTTTAAGGATATGAGAAAAAGTATACCTCGTATTTAAAAAGATTATTTTTTTATTCTAAAATAATTAATTTTTGTCATTCTTAGAATCTATTCTGTGGCCCTTATCTAAGTCGGCAATTACACAACATAATGAGTTAAGCTGTTGGACACTGGGGTACTATCCAAATTTGAGGAATATTTAACACTATCTTTCGTTCAGAAAACGCTTTTAGAAATAACATTCTTTGTTGTCAAGAACACATTTATCTTGGAATTCTCTCAAAAGTCCACTGAATGGTTTCTTGAAAGTCTAAAAGAGCTGTAAATACTGTAATAGATTTCGAGATCGCCATTTTCTTGGAAACCTTCCAAAATAATTCACCTGAAAGATAAGCTGTGCTGCTCGCCAAGAAATACTGGTCAAGTAAAAATAATATAACAGTTCGTAGTTTTTGTCACATTTTACTACTTTATATTTATCTTCGCCTCAATGGGAGCACTATCTACTCCTCACTCCAGCATTTCAAGAATCACCAATAGAATTGAAGGGTGTCGTTATTTACTACATAGTGATTAATTGAGGGCAAATATTTATGTTATTAGATGATAAAAAAATATATAAACTATTTCTTTTATTTGTTATCTTTATGAGCTGTTCTTATAGCTTTTGAACTAATTGACAACTGTTGATAAAGCTCCATTTGGTCTATATTTGAAACTTGCGTAATATATCCTTAGTATTTTTTAGCGATAGCCTTGGCACAATACAGGCTCTAAGATGCACTGAATTCCTTTCCCGTCTTATCTCATATAAGCGTTTCTAATGTGCATAGAAGCTATCTAAAAGAGAAAACTAAAGTAGCATTTCCAACTCATATTACCAAAATTCCACCAAAAGTGATCAAAATCATCTAATTTCCCCGCTATATTTAAGATAAACAAAGCAATATTATCTAAAGATTTTTTTTTACATAGGGATTAAAGTAAGGCGCCTTTTATTTTACTATAGGATGCTGTAAATCTTCGGTTTCTTAGCAAAGAAATTAAACTTTAAATTGTGGCGAATTATTATTACTATTAATAATATCATTATTTGGTGTTCTGTCTTAAGACAGGTCCCTTTATTTTTTCTGTGAACTGAGACCGCCAATGCACTTTGCCCTCTGTTTCCTCCTTCAGCTCCCAGATTTTTCTTTTTTCCTTCAAGTCATCCAATATTTTAACTCTCCTCCTTCCTAAGCTCCTCTTTCCCCCAATCTTTCCTTCCATCACGTGCAGAAGAGAGTTCCTCCTAAGGATGTGTCGGATCTAGTTTGCTTTGCACCGATAAATCACTGTAGCGTTTATTGGCATAAAGCTTCAAAAATAGTGAAAACCTACAAGACTGAATAACAAACATGATTCAACTCACCAAGCCTCATTCATCAGTGGCCCCTCCCCAGTGTACTTCACGCACAATATGCAGCAAACAATAACATCAGACTAACCGAACAAGCAGTATGTAGGCTCGCACCAGTAATTAGCGTGAGGTATGCTGGGAAAGCGTGACGTACTTCCGTAATAAAGCGATGATGTGGCCAGGAAACTATTGGTTCGTCTCCATCCACCACATGCTCGAACATTCGACGTCCGTATAGTAACCCCTTCTCCCTCCTCGTTGTTGTATGTACACCTCTGTTTTGTCATCCCCTCTTCCCCCTTTCCGAGCCTGAATTTCAAACGTATATAATCATGTAACTTGTATTGGTATACCACTCTTGTCAGGATACCGTCCTTGGACATATATTGGTGTCAAGGGTGTTCATAAGGTATAAATTACATTTCGGCTTTTATACTCTCAAAATTCCTTTTCAGCCATAAATATTGTTAGTTTATTTAAATTATATAATCATTATTAGGGATAGTATATTTAACTTTGATTTGGTTAGAAATTGGATAGGTATAGTTAATTATATTTGCAAGTTTGTTAAGTTGGCAAAATAAAAGCAAAGTTCTATTTTTGAACTCAGGGTTTAGCTGCGTTTGCGCGATCTAATATCAGGGATAGGAAAATGATAATTCCTTTGTTAAGTTTCGAGAGGACTATTATTGCACGAAATGTATATCCTGTGTGGTGTAAGATATCAAGGTTTTTTAAATGTAAGGTTTAGGCAAAATATGAAACTTAGAGCCCATCTGGCTGTAAAGTTAGATAATTACTCTTTAATAAACATTACCATTAGATATTTCAACTTTAGTCAAAGTCCTAAGTTTTATTTCGATTAATCTTTGACACATATAGTAAGAGTAAACGTTTAAAGTTAAAGTTAGTTACTCTTCGAAATAAATACAAGTGCAAAAGAAATATAAACATTACAATTAGATATTTCACTTTAGTCAAAGTCCTAAGTTTTAATTCCATTAATCTTTGACACATTTACTAAGTGAAAAAGTTCATAATGAAAGTTCCAAGTTTTAAGTCAATTGATATAAGAAATGGTTCCTAACTGCCGAAAGAGAATGTTTTATGCCGAAAAGTAAATTTAGCTTACATTGTTATTATCCTCGCCTTCGCTTGCACTAGCTATAACCAGAGCCAGTCCCAGATTGGCTCATCATTCACACGGACACTCTTTTATACGCTGAAGCACAGGTCACAGAAGAAGGAAGACAAAGGGGCAGNCAGAACATGGCGGGGAATGATCCACAAGCTTCTAGACGGCCGAAGAAACGGAACTTGGGCACTGGCGATCTTCTTTCCAAACGGCGACCAGGGGTGGGGGACGGCTGTTGTTGTTGAGTGTTTGAATGGGCGCGTCTCTTAGTACAGTTTGGACGGTTGTCTGGTTCGTGCGGGTTGTTTCTGTGGGCCAGCCGGGCGTGTTGTAGAGCCAGCCGTTGGTGGAGTTGGTGCAATTAGGTAAGTCGGTTATATTTCTTGTTCTTTGTAGTGTTTAGCTAGTGGCTAATGCTACACCTTATATCATATATATTTATACTTTTCCTTTAAATCATGAGGGATTGTTAAAAGTAAACAATTGGAACTACCCTTCTAATATACATTTATGTTCATGAATTTTTCTCACTGTTTAACTTTACACTTTTTTGGTTATAATATAATTTATCTACTGTTTATCAAAATAAACTATTTAAAATCTGATGTTAATGTCTATCTTCTCTTATAGTATTCCAATATAGAATCTATATGAATGAAACTGTCCCGTCCTCTACCCCTGATTTTGGCTAAATTTTGAGTCCTCTAAATAATATTTGTGAAGTGGGTTCATGGAAACAGAATTACCTATATGCTGGAGTACGGCCTATTTGTCATATGATATCCTATTGGCTCCTCTGCAACTATTGTTTATTTTTGGTATTTGTATTTACATTGTGTACCTGCCTATATTCTTAGGAGAATAAGGGCGTGGTTACATCACATTCCCGATGGTTCTCTTTTCATTCCCTCGTCTTAAGCCTTCTTCGTTTATCAGTATGTCTGTCAACTTGTTCTTCTCAAATCTTCCTCAGCACCAAATTTCAAAGCTCTCCAAGTATTTTTTTATTTTTTTTCCCCCTTTGAGTCCAATTTTCTGTTTCATACAGCGTGATACTCAAAATGTATCATTTTATCAATTTCTTCCTCAGTTACAAACTAAACTTGCTGGTCAAGAAAAACTTTTCTTGTTGAAAGCTTCCTTGTACTTGGTGATACTCGACTGAGTTTCCTGGTACAGTAAGAATCCTTTGTCAGCAGACCTTCCAAACTATTTTATGTTTTCTACGCCTGATTTCCAATTTTGATTTTCAGTGACTCTTCATTTTTTTTTAAATCACTATCCCCTCTTAATCCTAAACCTATATCTTAATGCCATATATTCTCCTTATCTCCACCAGCCAGTCCATCATTTCCTGCAAATCTTCTTTATTTTTGGACAACAATGCTAGATCATCTGCCTATTTTATTGTGTTGATAACGCGTCCTCATATTCTTCGCACCTCTAGGGCTTCCCTGACCAGCTACTCTCCATACACGTTGAACAGACTGGGTGACATACAGCATCCCTGTCTTACTCCCCTTCTTATCTCTACGCTGTTGGATTCTCCATCATTCAGCCTCACCTTCCCTCGCTGCCCCATGCACAGGTTTAAAATCAGCAATCTGTCCCTCCAGTCGATGCCAATCTTCTTGAGTATCTCCAACAGCTGCTTCCATTTAACTTTGCCAAATGCCTTTTGCCAGTTGACGAAACCTATGTAGAGTTCTTTCTTTATTCCCAGAACACTCTCTAAAACTATTCTCAGTATCTCGATGACATCTTTGTTTCCTTTTGCTTTTCTAAATCCAAATTTGTCTTCTTCCATCACACTTTTCATTTTTTGTTATAGTTATCTTTTGAGTACTTTTGCCACGATTTTCCCCACATGAGAGATGAAGCTAATGGTTCTGTGGTCAATGCATTTCTTGGCTTGTTTCTTCTTCTTTAGAGTCATTATCGCTACGTCTAGAAATGTTTGTACCATTCACCTCTTTTTTATATCTAATTTATAAGTTCTGTCAGATCCATTAATCCATTGTTTGCCAGTTTCTTCAGATGGTCAGCTGGTATATCATCATCTCCAGCAGCCTTACTTCTTCGTGAGTCCATTATGGCTCTCTTTACTTCACTCTTTCAAATGCTGGGTCCTTTTTCGTCTTCCTCTACCTCTTCTTCTGATTCAATTTCTAGGTTCCCTGGTCAACTTCTTTGTCATACAGTTTTTATAGATATATTTCCCAATACGTAAGAACATCTTTATGATCCGTAACCATCAGACCTTTGGGGTTTTATATACGCATTTTTCTCACACTTTTGTTTTATTCCCTTGCAGTTCCTTTGATTTCTGTTACATAAGGTCATACCTTCCCTTTCTTTGCAGTTCAATAATCACATTCCACGTCTTCTCTATAAAGCAATTCCTCGCTCTGTTTGTTTCTCATATATATTTGGTGAGTACTTTCTTGAAATATATTTATCTTACAAAACCTCTTATGCAAGAAAATTATACCTGTGAATTAATAATCTAAACTACTTCAATTTATAAAGAGAGAATACTTTCAGAGTCTATTTACAAAACAAGCAGTATAGTCACTTGACAAACTAAGCTGTACTTTACATATATCTTAACTCGAATAATTTTAAGTCAAGAAAACAATACAAAAAAATATCAAAGTATTTTTTCTTGCTAGAAAAAAATCCACAATACTATAATGAAACAGAATATATAAATCCCGCTAACCGGTTTTTAGTTATTTTAGCCAGACTTATTCTGAAAAACGCTATATACAGCGGGAAAAGAAATACGTTGGCTACAATGAATTTCTGTTTTGATTTGGATCTATACCCTTGAACCATCTGATTATTTTATAAGCCCACCGTACTGGGTTGCCTACTATAATAGTCTTTGGGAATGATCATAATAAATACACTCTATTGTTCATGGTATCTGTAATATTCGTGTATTGTCATGGCGCTAATATCACAAATCGCTGTGTGGGTGATATTATGACTACACTTCCTTCGATAACTTCCTAATCCAGCAGGGGTGGGCCAGTGAAATCGACTATTATTGGGGCAGCTTCCAGTGCTATGATTTCTAAATAAGTTATTTTATCCTCTCTCTAAGCGAATTCTGTCTGACACATTTCTTAAAAATTATCCTTACTCATTCTATATCCTTACTCATTCTATATCATTATATTTATGTCAGTTGTGTATTGTCAAAATTGGCTTTAAAACTTGTAGCAAAAATAAAGTAGTAAATAATATATTTAGAAAATAAGTCCTCTTGAAGCGATCGTGACATAATTGTGAGAGACCAGTGTTTGATAACCAGTCGGAACCATTGAAGGTTGTATTTTATCGTATTTTAGTTTCCCATGGTCTAAGGTTCTACTCTCGCAATAGGCTAGGGTGCCCATGATGGTGAGGTCATGGTGTTATCCCGGTTGGGTGTACTGAGGGGGGTTTAACTTAAATGGTTTCCCACATTCTCTCCCCGCAAATGTGGGTAAGCTTAATATAAATTCAACCACCCTCATCCCTAAACCTTGAGTGTAATTAGTACATAAGCTTACAATCCAAATGGGTAGTAAGGAGCAGTGCCAAGAAGAATAAGGATCTACCCGCGTAGTGCTTGAATGTTCTTCAAGAGTTATTCTTGAAACTCTTGCCACTGAAATTATTGTCAGAGTTTCTGAAATTCAAAACTTGAACTAGTCGATATTAAAATTAACTTCTTGACAATACATATCGTCCAAATCGGTGGGCATGTGGTTTAAAGTGTCAACCTCGTTCCGGGCTATTTTTCTGGTGAATGCGAGATCTGGGTTCAAATTTCATCCAGGTTTTTTCATTTAGTGATTTTACACTATCCCTACTCACAAATTTGCGTACAATGACTGTCAAATTTAATCTTAATTTTCCCTACCCTATTATTGTAAACATGGTGAGAGCCTTAACAGGTAGTAAGCCTCGTAACAAAAAAAAAATATATATATATATTTATACACCCTCCCGACTAATTTGGGCGTGCGCGAGTGTGATTTTAAGATACGTGGTTTGATTAACAAATGTGAACTTAGTATTGTTTTTTAAACACAGTGACTTTCAATTATATTCAAGCAAGACAGTGGTAGGGACTTTTTGTAAAATGTATCCATTATGTTCACTTTAAAAAAATATACATCATCTGTATTCAAAAATTCATATTTATTCCTAATTTTTATTCATATTAAGATAAGCTCATGCTAATCGTAATACTTACTACCCGCCTGGGCTACCCGCATATTTACTATAAGAGTATGAAGAGGAGTGACATGTTATTTCAGATAAAATATACTCCCATTTGCATGGAGAAAGAATAGAAAATCAATTAGTAAAAAACACCACTCTACATCCGACAAGAATTTGAATTCCGACCTTTCCATCACCTGCGAGCTAGATCAGAAAATACTGACATTTTATGGGTTTTCACTGACACGAGAGAATTGAAACTTTAATTTAGAATAACAAAAAGACGTGATTAATTCTAAACCAGACTAATGCATAAATAATTTAGTATGCTTGGACAATTCAACTTCCTCGTACTAATTCTGGGCTTTATGTGGGCTATTTTAGTGCAACACTAGTTTATATGTAGAGGGATGATAAAATCAATATGCTTATAAATTGTATCTCCATAATATACCATGAACAAATGAAAACAAAATAGAAGTTTCATTAAAAACTATTCTTATCAAACGTCTAGCTTTTATATTATGAAGTGATCAAATTTATCATGAACTATTGAAAGTAGGTTATATCAACTATAGAAAGTGAGACTATTCAATACTTTATTTCAATTTTTGATTTGTTACGAGTTAATATCTATAAACTTTGGTTAAAAAATAATTACCTATCTAGAATATTAAATTTGTGAGCTAAATAAATATTTATATAAGATTATATTTCATTTGCAGGATAAGATTAATTCTTTATCATTTACAGTCATTAAATTAAACAAAATATTTACTATAGCTAATAAATTAAAGGCATATTTTAAATCTTATGATCAGTTAATTTTATAATAACATTATTATGACTTAAATTTGACCACCATTCATTATAGGTTTAAATACAAAAATCTCCGGCTTTAAATTTAAATATCTTGCATATAATTTACATTTTGTTAAATAAATTAAAGTTGTACAAAAGAGTTTTATCCCGAAACTATATATTCTGTTAAGATAAATGTGGTGCGATGTAAAAGTAAACTCATTACTTAAAGAATAATGAGTCTGGGAAATTTATCTATGGTCCCCTTGAAGTCTCCTTGATTTATTTTCTTACATTTTCTTTTCCTTAACACTTTCCCACTATAGCTTAAAAATAATATAAAGGAAAGTTCGAAACCAGAGATGTGAAATAGTTTCAAGAGAATAGATTGCCTTTAAAAGTTTCAATTATAAATATATACATATTTTATAAAATATACAGACCCTTTATAAGAGAGCAAACTTGTTAACTCACTGTGTCTATGATGATAAATACATTTTCTCAGCATTTTGCCTCTACAAATTCACGGTAGTGGGCACACAGTCTAAACGTCAAGCCTATTTAGCCTGATTTGCCAGTGATGGGATGGTTGAGGTTCATATCCTGTCCGGGTTTAATAAGAAGATAATTTACTACGTTTCATCAATGAATATGCGTGAACATTTCCTCAAAATTCCACTTTATTCTTTCCTATAACGTTTTAATATAAAGGATATCCTCCAAAGGGGTTGTGAAACATAACAGGGAAAAAATTGTAAGTACTTAATTAACATATTCTAGTCTTTTAGTAGATAATTATGAAGTATTTAATTTGAAATAATATTTTAATTAATTAAAAATTGAGTAAACCTCATAGGTAGGCACGCATAATAAACTTCAAGATAAACTTTAACATAAAACTCTAACCTAATTTACTCGTGACATAAAAGTGAGAGTTCAAAACCATTCCTGGTATATGCTACTGAGGGTATTTTTTTTCTTAATAAACACCCACTTCCCCACCACATAAATGAGAATTAATTTTCTTTAAGTTATACCTTACTCATCCCTCACTCATTAGTAAACATATTCTGATATCACAGACAAGTGAAATGGTCCAAATGAAATAAAAAATACTACCTCTAGTTTAAACGCGAAGTATTATAATTTGGTTTATTAGACATTACTTGGCAAATGACACTTTATGTTATGAAAATAAAAATACATTCGATAATAATCAAACAATTCACATACAAACAACGCTCAAATTATCATTTATATATTGTATACTTTTAAACCATCTTAAATTATAATTATAATTAATAACATTAGTTTAAGTAGTTTATATTTTGACATATAAGATAATATTTATAAAATAAAACTGATTCGGTGGCCGCATGGTCTAATACGCTACTATCGCAGTAGGCTATACTGTCGAATTGTGGCCGTGTATACTGAGGCTGGCTTTTTCAAAATGGTTTTTCACTCTCCCTAAACGAAAATGTGAATACACTTCCTTTAACTTATAACCTTCCTAATCTATAAAACCCCTTGTGCAATAGTTAGTGCATAAGCGTGTAGCCTGAACGGGTAGTAAGACGTGGTGCTATGACAAATAAAGAAAACATTTATAAAATAACACCCATTATATTAAAATACCACTCAAAAAACAAACTTTCACTAAAACAAAATGCTCTTAATAAAACATCTACCTCTAAATAATAAATATTCACTAATTTAAACCTAGAAGGCTTATAGTAGCCTATATGTATTCGACCAGACTGAATGGAATTTATAAGGGCCCCCTAGATTCATAGTTTACCACTCTAATGACTAATTAATGTGTTAACAAGTAAATTAATCTAATTTTAGTACTGAATATGAGAAAAATTCTCATATGTGGCCTAGATACCTAAGTTTATGTGCCTCAAAATTATAAAAAGTATCATTTTTGTAGTATGTGTTGCTAAAATAATAGTAAAGTAATTAAGTTGAACATTTATAATGTAGACTAGTGTACTATAAACTAAAACATGTGCTTAATTTACTCGTAGCTATAATGGTGGCTGAATGATATCAGGTCGTTGGGGCTCAAAATCATTCCGGGTGAATTGGAAATAATTTTAACTATATGATTTTTAATGTAGTTTCCCCACATCCTCTTCAAGATAATGAAAGCGAATTTGAACATTATTGCCTCCTCTGAATATATCGGTTTATATTTGAAAGTGCTTAGTATAATATTGGGCGCATAGTAAAATAACCTAAAAGTAATCAACTGTTTTAAGAATATTTGTTATAACTAAGAAATTTTAAAGTAACTTAATTTCAGAGATCTATTAAAGTCTTAAGATGTATCCCTGGAAAAATTATTTTTTGTAAATCATCTATAATTTCTTCTTATATTTGAAAGTGATTTATTTCCTCGGTGACCAAATTAGATAGAAATAAAATGAACACTATATTCATAAAGAAAAACAGTTTACCACATGATAAAAATGTAGGTCACACGATAAATTCCAAAATTAAAAAGAAAAAACATATGCATATGTCATGTGGGCTAAGTTAAAAGAATGTCCGCTTTAAATATCGATAAAATTGGTTCTCAAATTTAGCAGACATCATGGTACAAACAGACGGATTAAATGCCAAACGGTCAAGATAAACGGTCTAGGACAACTGGGTGCTAGTGTAAAAAGGTAATGATTGGTTTTACGTAAATATTTATTTTTGGAGACGTTTATAAAAAATCATAACCGAGGAATCTTTGTTTGTATTTATAAAGATAAACTACATGGTATTTTAAAAATTAAAGAAATAACCAAACACATAAGAAAACATTAAATATACATACCCTAACCTAACCTTAACCAAACTAACGTAATTTAATACTTTTTTACAATTAAAATACAAATTTTTTAAAGGCCGTGCTAACTTTATAAATACAAACAAATTAACTTTCATCTCATGATTTTTTAAACAAATCTAAAAATTAAGATTTACTTAAAAAACTCAATATGTTTTTAAACTGGCGCCCGGTTGGCAGCACCCAGTTGTCCGGATCCACGAGCTAAAACAAAATATCCATCTACTCAGTCAATAAGATATTACATTTATGAACATCAAAACACAGGCTGCAAATTATTGTAATTACGGCACTATTCGTATGGAGGGGACCACAATTCAATTAATTTAAATTAGTTGAAAAATGGCACCTGAAGACGATACTTGAACCCTGCACTTTTGGATATGAGGTTAAACTTGATACTTTAAGGTTGGAAGGAGGGGAAAGTGCGCCAAAGCCAATAATTTTGACGTTTATTTAAAATCATTTTTAGGACACAATTAATAAAATACGTATTCAGAAGATGCGTTTAATTTGATTTTTTAAGTATAGTAATTTCAACATCTCTTAAATACTTGTCATGGGACTACTGACATTAAATGTCAGTAGTCCCATGACAAGTATAAAACTTAACCTATCTACTCAATAACTATTTTATTTATTTTGGCCAAAAATAATTTTTGCTTTGAAATATTAAAAAATTACTTTTTTAAATCACGTCAACTATTATCCTCTTTAAAGGTTGCACGTGCATTAATATGTACGTGGACTAAGGCGTCAATCTCGTTTAATTGATTCGCCATCTTGGTAGGGTGTATACAGGCGCGGATCCAGAAAATTTTCATAGGGGGGGTCATGCTAATTATAAATAACATTACTACTACTACTACTACTACTACTACTAATAATAATAATATAATAATAATAATAATAGTAATAATTAATAATAATAACTATAAAACATATACAAAACATTGTTCAAACGTACCTCATATTTTATTAATGCATTAATTGCATTTTCCTCTTATTCTTTTGAGCAAATTTCTCCAAAACTTTATCAGGATGAACTTCTATGCTTCGATGAATATTTAACATGGCCAAACCATTTAATCGTTCCTCATCCATATTTGACCTTAAGTATGTCTTTAACCTTCTTAGGGTAGAAAATGATCTCTCACTAGTGCAAGTAGTCACAGGAAGAACAGACAAAATGTGGAGAAGAACTTTAATGTTTGGGTAAAACCATCTGAAGCATGCATTAAGCTGTCAACCGCACTAGATGAACACCCTGCCTTAGATTTATGTTTCCAGCGTTGTTGCCACAAGTCAATCTCTCCACGAAGTTCTGACGAAGTCCCACGAAGGTCATTAGCATATGTTTGAGCTGCTTGTAATAAAATGTCATTGTCTTGGTTGGCAAATGCTGGTTTAAAACCGTATAATGTGATAATATTATCATGCCCAGTTGATGAAAATCTAGTTGACAATTCGGAAATAAGATAGTCCACAAATGGCAGGTAAACATTTATTCTATAATATTCCTCAGGACTATATGCAGCAACATTTGGCCCATGAGTTTGTGTCCGAAAGGTCCTTGGTATAGTGATGTCAATTTCATGTTTTACAGCCAAATTCACCGATTCATTATAGACCTCTGTATATTTATTAGGGTTATTCCGATAATCTTTCAATGTCTCTAAAACATTTGCTACCATATTATAGCAGTTTTTCAGGTCTAACGAAGGGTTTTGAAGCTGACGAGACAACGTGACTGTTAGACTGAAGATAAATGAAACAATATGCAGAGTTATAATAAAGTCAAACCTGAGAACTGAGGTGAGTAAAAGTGCTGACTTTGATGATGGTGCTTCCACATCAAATACTTGTAGGAAACATACAACTGCATCAAAAACATGTAAGAATTGTAAAAATGCATCGTGTCGTTCTACCCAACGCGTCTCACAAAGCGTTTTGAGTTTGCACTTTGTTTCTTCAGGATATTGTTCATGTAGTTTTGCTTTCATTAAAGCTGTTCGTTTACTGGATTCTCTTACTTCATTTGTTACGTTACTGACCACAGCAATAGCGTTCCTTACACTTGTTAGAGAACATGCTTTAGAAATGGACAGATTTAGTTTGTGAGAAGCACAGTGCATATATATAGCAAGAGGCTGCTTTTCCCTAATACGAGCTTGCACACCTTTGATTTTACCAGACATGTTAGACCCTCCATCGTACCCTTGACCACGCAGGTTTTCAATTTTAAGTCCCAAATTGTTTAATTTTTCAAGAAGTAAGTTTGTGAGAGCCTCGCCACTGAGATTTCTCGCTTCCACAAAACCTAAGAATTCTTCTCGAATTTTGAGTGAAAGTATGTCCAGAAATCTAACACAAAGACTCATCTGTTCAACTGTTCCAACATCCGTTGTTTCATCTGCTAGTACCGAAAAAAATTGCCCTGCTTTAATAGACTTAACAATTTTACTAAGGATAACTTCTCCACAAGCTTCAATTAATTCGTTCTGAGTTGTTTTACTAATAAATGTTGCATTTTTGGGTGCTGTTTTTATGTGATTCTTTAAATCACTATCACCGGCATCAATACGGAATCTTAAAAGTGCTCGGAAGTTTCCCTCATTTTCTGTGCTATCGTTTTCGCTAAGCTCTCCATCATCACGATGACCTCTTAGGGGAAAGTTTTGTCGGCCACATAGTATAACTGTCTTTATCATGGGTATCAAACGTGCTCGATTTTCTTCAATTCTTTTTTTCACTTCACAATTTAGTCTGACTTCAACTGATTGTGTCCTGTTTTCAAATGTATTCTTAAATTCAGAACATCTTATAATTGCTGTTTTATGATATTCATTGGAGGCATGTCCGCAAAGCATTTCATTTCCTTTTTTGTAGTTTAGAAACGGAGTCCGTACAAAGCTTCCGAGAGATATTCTACTCCTACCTCCTTCCTTTGATCCAAAAAGTACACATGCAATACAATAAGCGCCATTGTCCTTAGCACTGTACGTCAACCAAACAAACTTGTCCAGCCATGATCTTTGAAAATGTCTAATACCTCCTGACTGAACAACATTAGGGAACTTGTAGCTTAATGGTGGAGTCCACGGTTCTACTAGCATGTGGTATTTTAAGTCATCGGAAATAGTTTCAGCTCCAACAAAGTTGCCAATATCAAATTTTTCTGGTCCTACACTTTCTATAGAGATTTTAGTATTTGAATTAGATCCACTGGTTGAGGGTGAGTCACAAATAAAGTTCACTGACGCACTATTTTCAATTAAATCCACAGTTTCGTTTCCTGTTGATTCAGGATTTTTTTTCTTGAAAAAACAAAATAAATCTGTCTGTCCCTTTCTTTTTGACATTATAATATCAATACTTGCATTCAAATCACATAACTAGCAAAGACAATAATTTATCACAAAATTGAATAGCAGGAGGAAGTATCAAAGTCACAGTATCACAATGACAATAGGCAGTAGCACAATAACCATAAAAAACAAAACACAAATATCACACTCACAGTTTACTAAGAGTAAATAAAACCATCATAGGTCATTATAATCACAAAGAGACTGAAATATTTATAAATTACACTTTATTGCACATAAGCATTAACAAAACGAAACACACACGTAAAATGTTCCACGTCTAAGGCCACTCGAACGAATCGCTCCGGTATACTAAAAGTAAATATTTCCAGCTACCTCTGACTGGTTTGAAACAGATTAGCGTACTTTTCACTGGAAGGGGGTAAGTCTTTCTAAAAATAGCACACTCCACCCCTCTTTAACTCGGTCCATTACTTGTGTTGAAGACAGGTGTATGAGGTGAACAGCCTGCACTAGGAATTCAGTAGGGGTGTGCAAATCTTCGAAATGTCAAAGTCAAAGTTGAAGCCTAAGTCACCTTCGATTCGACTTCGTCACTTCGACAACCACTATAACCTTAGCATCTTGAGAAGTTTTGAAGTTATAATAAAACCTCTATAAATAACGAAAATATTTGAAAATCACTAATTACTACCCATTTAAATAAATTATAATAATCACATAACAGCAATAAAAAGTATTTTAACACTAACTTGATATTGAATTAAATCTACCTATAACGCAAGCAGGAATAAACTCAGATATGTCAGCATAAAAATAATATAATATAGTGGGTTTTTTCCCTAATAAACTTTCTCTTTATTTAGAAGTATTAGTAGATAATTTAAAAATTAATAATAGTGTTATGTGATAAAAAAACTGTATTCGCACATCCCTAGAAAAGTTAAAAACTTGTATGATTTAATTTTTTTGTATTTTCTTTCTAAATATACATTTTTTAAATTAATTTTCTTAACACCACAGGGGGGTCAGCTGACCCTTTGACCCCCCCCCCTGTATCCGCGCCTGGGTGTATAGAGTTGTCATTTTTCTAAATGATTTTCACTCTCTAGCCTCAAAAATTCGGGCACATATACTTTAATTTACTTTAAATTCTACCTCTCACTTGAACAGTACGTATCGTCAGGATGGAAGAAAATGCAGTGTTTATACATTACGGTTGCTCTGTGGGATAAAAGCATGTGTGAATGTGTGAGTAGTTCGTAGGAGAGTCATAGGCGAGCTTACGGTATCTATAGCTGCCCAGAAAACTTTGATAACAATTCAGTTTGTTCTGCGTACTGATAGCACTTACAAGATCAAACTTGAGTAGTAAATATTATTTATTTTCTTTAGTAGTAGCGATTCACTTAGCATAAACACTCACTTGAGTGGTCTAATGATATAAGGCAGGGGTCTTCAACCCATTGCCCACAGGTCACTTGCGGCCCACCGTAGCAATTTTTGCATCCTGCCAGCTCATGAAAAATATAAAATTATCTAGTATTTAATTTAAATGATTATTAAATGTATTATTCACAACTTGTGAATGTATGAAATGCCAGGACTCCATCGTGGTTCAGATCCCACGTTAAAATGTAGGTCCTCCATTTCATATCACAATCATCCTACCATTATACATTAGCGTAAGTGCGTATAACCCGAACGGGTAGTAATACGCGGTGTTAATGATAATAATAATAATTATTATCATTATTATTATTATTATTATTATTATTATTATTATTAAGTGACAAATAATGATTTATATGTTACCAAATTAAATAACTAAATAAATACGTATTTTAAGTTATTTAATGAAGTATTTTTCCTTTATTCGTGAAGAAAAATATTATGTTTTATACGAATTTACTTTAAACCAGCAATTAATGATTACTCTAGTAAACAAGGGAGATTGTACAAATTCATAGCCGGAATTTGGGGAGCGAGGGGGGGCAGTTTCCTTCCCCCTCAATATTTCTAGAACAACAATAACAAACTAAATATAAATCAACAAATATTATTCACTTTTGATTCTAGCAGATTTCTCATGGAACGCTTCAGTTAATCTATTTTAAATTATGTACGTAATAATGTTATTTCAATACAGTACAAGTACAAGTTGCATGTAGTGTGTGAATCGTTAATATTTTGTGAGAGGCAATCTATATCCTTAAGAGGTCACGATGAGACTGGAGCTTCAAAAAATGAGGGGAATTGTTTGTAGTTTATGGAGCTTCACTCCAAAGATAATGGGTTAGTAATATACTTCTTCATCGACCGAGAGAAAAACTTTCAGTAATTTCAGAATTAGCTAAATTCTATTATTGGAGAGCAAATAAAAACCCAAATCATGGATAGAGTTAAAGAGGGAAAAATCTTTGCCTGTGTGCATATGCGCGTGTCGAGTTACACGGAATGTCCAGTTATCTAATGTCGAGTTTGCGAGACTCTACTCAACACATATATCTAATACGAAACCACCTCCCGCATATCCCTGTCTACCTGCGCAGTAAATTTTCATGTCTACCCTTACTAGCAGTTACTAAACGGACGTGGTGTGGTCGAGATTGTTTCCTACTGAAAACTCACTGACTCAATTAGAGACAATTTTTCATTTTTAAATTTATTCTATGTATTTAACTTGAACTTTGTGAACTGAATTATTATTTCAGCATATTACTCATAAGCTAACTTAAATCTAAAATAGACACAACAACCAGATCTAGGAATTAGATTTATCACTGTGAAAGGGGAAAACCAAATTTCACTAATAATAATACAGCCATGGCCAGAAATCAAGCACAGGTCCCTTAGCTCAGTAGGTTGACACGCTAATGAGTTAAGCTGCTTGGAAATAAAGAAACACTTTACGAGAACGTACTGTAGATAGTGAGTTATATTTGTAACGCACCGTATTTTCTCTAGATGTGCTTTATTTGCACTAAATGCATTAACAAATATGGGTCAATAAAGGGACCTAAACTGCTCAAACATGTTGAAAATCATATTAACATTTATATTTTCTATAGTAACAGACTAAGATATTCACGTAAACAAAATATCGATTAGATTTAAATTCATCTTAATGTAAATAAAAGGAAAATAAATTTGTTATGTGCAGTTGTCTGTTGGTATTTACCCTTGATTTACCCTTACAGATAGAAAGTTAAGCTTGAATTATTTATCTATGGTATAGCTATTAAGATAGGGTTGAGGTATAATCTTCCGAAATAAACTCTTACCTTTCATGGTAACCCGAGTGTAAATTAACACACTACTGGTCTCAAACTCAACGAATTTATCTCAATATTAACGTATTCGTCTTGTATAAACTCTAAATAAAACCCTAGTGTAAGTAGATACTGATATTACGGCAATTAAAACATTACAAACAATTTCAATAAAATATGTTTTTTTCATTCTATTACAATATGTGTGTGACTAAACCTAAGAAATAGTGTTTTTAATATTTAATGTACAATCAATCATTTAAAAGGCACATTATTTTGATTTCAATTGTAGATCACTTAATATACATATTGTAAAGCTATACATTGGTTTCATAAATTTTAATTGTGTTAATATTATATTCCCTTTAAACATATATAAATACATGCATTTTTTAACTTTTTAATCAGATCTGAAACAAAACCCTGTCAAGCTAGAAATTCAACACATAAAGATAATTTGCAATTTGATGCTAATAGCTTAAGACTATTATTCAGCGAATGGACGGAAGAATTATTTCCAATCACGAGACGCGCTTGCTGACAGATAGAAAGAAAAAACAGCCATCCACGAGATCAAAATAGTATTCCAGACGCTCACTTTATACTCCCTTTTCAGACCCTATGATTTCAGAGTTAAAGTCTCGTTTTGCAGAACACAAAAATCCTGTTTTGACAGTCCATAAAATTCTTTCCAACTCTTATATATGTGTTAATTTAGACAATAACTACCTTTAGGGTTACTTTGGATTTATGGAGAGTTATTCTTGCAAAAGCATCAATTTATCCAGGATAGGTCTGAACCGAGAAAAAAAAGTATGAAGTAAACAAAAACGAACAAATGATATAGGTGCTTTTACCAAGTGTAAAGATAATTATTTTTAATAATTTAAAAGTAGTTCTCCTTCACATATTTTTTACACTCCGTGAACGATCCTTTTCAATAGGGTCTAATACTTAGGATGCTAAATGTGTGCCTTTGCAATTCGACGATAAAAGACCGGTTGCTAGAACTGGGATAGTTACTGCCTTACAATACGTCAAAATAAGTTTAACAAAAAAAGACTTATTGTGATAACTTTGTTTTGTAATATAATGTTTGCAAAATTTGATAATTGAAAAAAATATTCGTTATTGTGATATAGAATTATGCATAATCATATTTTTATTTCTGTTCCCCACCCCTCATCGCAAATACAAATCCTGGATGTGAGCCTGAGCATGTTAATAGCCTACCTCACCACCGACTAACTACTGTGAAATTAGATACATGATTGTTCTCTAACCAGAAATCACATAGATCAGTGATTTTCTGAATTCATCCTCTGACAAAAGCGAAATTTAAATACGATTGATGGATTTTAATTAAATTTTTATTTGTTTATATAATATTACTTACATCAATTCCACTCTACTACCCACTTCGATGGGCACATGGTCTAACGCGCTATTCTCGCAGTACACTAGACTGCCGATGATGGGGAGATATAGATTCAAAACTTGATCGGGTGTACTGAGGTTGATTTGTCCAAAATGGTGTTCCACTCTACCTCCACGTAAATTCGGTTACATTTCCTCTAAATTTAACCTTCATAATCCCTAAAACCATCAGCGTAATTAGTACATAAGCGTATAGCCCGAACGGGAAGTAAGACGCGGTGCTAAAATCCAATCTATTCCGATAAGGACGAGGGGAAAAAGCACTGTAATACATCTTTTAAAGTTGAGTTATTCGGGAACCAAACGGGCTCTCAAAATTATCTCTATTGCCTGTTATTTGATACTGAACAAAATCAAATATCTCTAAAGGAGTAAATATGAACACTAGCGGGAAGCCAATTATACGGAAAGGGAAGGTTTATCAAGCAATCATGCATGTAGTTTATTTGATGAGTAGGATACCGTGAAAGGTTCTAATCTCTCTCTCTTTCTCTACCAAGATTAAAGTCATTGCTGAAAGAGAAGTTTGTCGGTTTATTATTTAGGAAGTAAACAACTCCTAGCGAGTGTATGGAGCGACGTTCCCCTAAACTAGGTTACGGAGGAGAGTGGTACTTCTGTGGCGGATCGTGGAACCGTCCCGTGAAATGGATGTCCGTTTGGAAGAGCGCTTTTCTAGGACACGTAGAACAGATGTGACAAATATACAGGGTGTATATAAGTTCACTAAATTTATATTTATAGCTCTATTCTTTACATAAAAACAAGTCTAAAATGTAAAACAACGAATGTTGCATGATGTTTATTTACCTAAATAAGCTTGACGAATTAATTATAGCCAGCGATGAAATAAGTTTAATTAACTTTAACGAGCTTGTTTGGTGTATTTTACCAAACCAAATATAAATAAATATAAAGTAGACTACGTCGTTCTATCACTACCTGGTGGGTGTTTATAAAGAAGAACCAAGATAGAGTGAACTATAATGAGACGCATTACTAATTAAACTAAGGTTGAGTTGTATTCAAACTGCTTATGAAATTAAAAAAAGGCAGGTTTGATTTTATATTATGATAGCTATATTTTTTATTATAAGTTTTTGGGTTCTGTATTTTTTTTAATGATCTAATATTCTTTCAGATATTCAGATTCATACATATTTGTTTGCCACCTTGGGATAGTTTGTATTTGCTTAATGTATGTTATAAAACATCGAATTATCTTATTACCTCCAATGCCTATCACTTATGGTCATATTATTGCATATACACTGCCAGGATTTAAGACGTTAAAATTAAATCTAGAATTTGTTGTATGTTTAGGATAATTGAATATACAAAAAGAGACATTTTAGTGGTAGATTGAATGAGGGAAATTTACACCTTTTCTTCTTCTTAAACTCTCTAACCAAAATTTTGTTTGATTAGATATATTTTCTATATAGTCTTTTTTAAATATTTGAGTGTATTTTAAGAGGAACATTAAATAAAAAATAAAATATTTACTGTCAAAATTACCCCATGGTATGCTTATAATATGGCAAAGTTCAGAATTTGTAATAAGAGCTTATATATTGGTAGATTTCATAATTGAGATATTTATTTTAGTTGCTAAAATATAATATATATTTGCTATATACATTTAGTGTATGACAAAACTATTTATAGCGTAGAACCGTAAAAAGTTTCCTTAAAGTGGTAATATTTCCTCCAGGTAACTTAAGACACAGGCCTGGACAAGTTTTTTTGGTTGAAGTGCCGCATTGAGTATTTAAATATAATAACGGACCACAAATAAAGCACGAATTTATGGTTGACACAGTTATTACATACAAACTATTTTTAATACAATATAAAAGAGAGATTATAAATAGTTAGTGATTCTCCAGCAAAACACAAGTTAATGAGATTAACGCATTTTTTAAATATATTTTTTTTAAATTTCTTTAACGTCTGATGTAGATTTCTTAGTAGAGATTGGAAAAATATATGAACATATTTATTCTTATTCTCGTTACAACTTAATATCGTATAGCGGTTGTTTCAAACTAGATATAAGATATTTCACCGACAGTTGCTTAATCAGGTTGAGCTTTAGGTGTCATCTATCTCGCAAACTAAACATCAAACGATGCTTTATGTTACTTTTTTTGCATTTTATATATAACTATCTGACCCGGCAAACGTAATTTTTAAGTAATTTCTAGTTATTAATAAAATAGGAATGATTAATAGTTAATATGAGAGTTACACTGAGATAGCAAAATAATAATTGTCAACGTTACTACTACACTTGATGCATAAACAATAATGATGGCCGACAACTGTGTAGGGAGTGAGAGAAGTCTTATTGTGTGAGAGAAACAGGAGACCGGCTTCGTTCTCATCCCTACTCCGTGCTGTTTACTGGGTCAGAAGTGACACCTGTAGACAACTGGCGGGGATAACTAATTAAATGACGATTGATCAGTTATCGACCGGGGATGAAAAATGATTAAATTACTAAAATGGCTATTAAAAAATAGGGGTTGGTGATAAAAGGGTAAAAATTT